>JACCIC010000103.1:1242500-1507500 GCA_018907035.1 Sycobia sp. Sy_11
ATCCTTTAAAAACAGATTTTACGCGCGCGGCCATTCGACTCGATGGATGATCCGGACACTGCATACACAGGCGTATGTACACGCCTGCAGCCTGCGGAAGAAAAAAACAGATGAAAAAAAAAAAAAAAAAAAAAAAAAAAAGAGCCCCTCGCAGGATGACTCGAGCGCGCGGACGACGGCAAGAAGGAGGATGAATAATGTACGCGCACAATGGGAGAGCAGGGCAAAGACGTGTATACACGTACTGCGCGATCGCCTCTGCCTCTTTCTCTCTCTCTCTCTCTCTCTCTCTCTCGCTCTCTTCGCGCACATAGACGTTTCCCGCGCCCCGTGCGACATCACGTTTTTCAAGTGATAGAGAGCGGAGTTAGGGGGTGGGGGGAGGCGAAAAGAAGGGCGCGGACTTCGCGATTGTTTAACAAGCCAATTGGGAGAATGAGAGAGAGAGAGAGAGAGAGAGATATGAGAGACTTGGGAAATAGCGCATGGGGGACGAGAAGACCGCAAACGAGGCTACAAAGGAGCAAGTCGTGCTCCGGAATATATAGAAGCAAGTGCGGGCATTTGTGCCTGTTCATATGTATATATATATGACCTACGTGCATCTGCAGTCACACGAGGTCGTATAACGAGATTCTCGTTTAAAACAATTCAGGTGGCGCGTTTGTATAGTATTTACTTTACTCTATATCTATATATAGATCGGTTTGTCGTCCGTCGTATCTCCCCTAATGATTTATCGGAAGACTCTTCGTTCGTTTAACTTTTGAACGGGGGGCTGGAATATCGGGATTTTTTTTTCTTATTACGAAGAAAGGCCCATGCAGCCCGTCACGGAAGATTTTCAGGATAAGTACGATGGGTGGTTTTTTTTTTCAGACAATATTTTAAGTTTTCAGATTGAATAATTTATGGTGTTCGGCGTGTTTTTGCTTTAAATCTACTGGTTCGTCCTCAGCGAATGCGAGGGAAAACCGATCGCGATCAAAGCCAAAGTCGGATCACATGATCCGAAGCCCTCCCCGGCGTTACTTAATAAACAATGAAAAACTCGTCGGGGCTCTCCGTGAAATTGCCTTTGCACCGCGGCAGTAACAAAGCGAAACAGGAAGCTGGAGGAAAGAGGAATGTCCCACTCACCGCTGATCGGGCCGAAGATGAGCTGCACCGCGGCGATCCCGAAGCCGGCGGCGATCGCCGTCGCCAGGATGTTGAGCCCGCTCCCGGAGACCGCGGACACGACCGCCGCCCCGGCGACGATGAACGAGAACAGAAAGGTGGCGAAGCACTCGACCGCGACCGCCCGCCAGAGCTCGAGGCTCCTGGCCTCGATCGACATCGGCTGCCTGTGCTCGATCCTGAACGCCTGGTGATGATGGGGATGGCCGTGCTGGTGGGGCCCGCCGGCGCCGTTGACGCCGCCGACGCCGCCCTCGGCCAGGCTCTGCTGCTCACGCAGGGCGGCGAGCTTGCTCAGCAGGGTGACGATGTGCGCGTCGACCTCGCGGTTCAGGTTGCCGGAGCCCGTCATCGCTCCTGGTGGACCGGCGTTCCTACTCTCGTGCTGGTTGCCTTCGCTCGCCGCGCCGTCGGACTGCGGCGCGAGGTTCGCGGGGTGAGGATCGGGACCTTAGGTCGACGGCTCTCCACAGGCCATTCGCACTGGAGGCGCGTCGACGAGGGCACGTGTCCCCCCTTTTTTTTATTATTATTATTATTCGCACACGCGATCGAGACCGCGACGCCCTCGCGGAGAACAACGGCGGCGCGGGCGGGGGGGAGGTGGAGGTGGGCGAGAAGAGACCGGCCGAACGCGGCTGCACTGCTGCGCTTGTAACGGATGGACGCTTGCGCGGCTGGTCCCGGTTGCCGTGTGAGACGCTGCTGTGCCGCCGACGACGCGCTTTCGAGTGACGACTGACGCGCCCCGGCCGAGCGAGAGGAGCGCAGCGCCGCGCCGCCCAGGCTCGGAAATCCAAGAGGCGGAACAAGTGTGCGGCGCTCGGCGCAGGCGGCTGCACCCCCACCGCACTGTCTCGCTCTCTCGCTCTCTCGCTCCCTCTCCCTCGCGGCTCTTTCTTATATATGTGTATATATGTATATATTATGCCTGCACACACGCGCGCAGTGTATATATATTATACGTATAGGCGCACGGCTTGGCCAGCTGTTCGCGCGCGGTCGGGGGAAACGAGAAATCCTGCTATAATAATAATGCTAGAATGCTATACATGTATATATATATATGCATGCACGCGAGGATAGTCGACCCGGTCCGCACGCGCGCGCACGTATACGAAGAAAGGAGAACCTCTCACCTTGCGATTTGTATATATATATATGTGCATATGTCGATGTTTTATGGAGGAAAGGTGAGATTATAAGCTGGTACGAGTCTCCGAGGCTCCTATATGTATATTTTGGCCAGTTAATATATATATATATATATATATATATATATATATATATATATATATATATATATATATAAATGCGCGAGGGATTCCGAATGAAATAGTCGCAACGGGAGCCAGCGGGGTGACGAGGTGGCCCGAGCGATCGGTTTGACGTGTGTCGGATCATCGCGGGATGAGAGTCGAGCGCGGGGCGTTTGTGACGAAAAAAAGAAAAGAAGAAGAGACGTCAACTTATACTACTAGGATATATATATATATATATATATATATATATATTGCGAATATCACCAAGTTCGAATGTACCGTATGGGATATGTCATTGCGGAAAGTCGTCACACCCGATTTTAGTTAGGAATTCATATTCTATTCGTCTGTATAAGTTTTTGGAGAAAAAAAAATTTCATCTAACGTTACCTTTGATTTTCTTTTGTCCCTTGAAAATATTTTGCTGAATTTTTTCATTGAAAATTCGTTGTTTTAAATTATGGTTATATGGAGCTACGTGAAAATTTAATTTCTGATACAGAAATTGGGTGCACGAGATCTTGGGAATCCGTCCGATGTGCTGAATAACTCGGAAAAGCTTTATTTTCCAGTATGCGAGGAGCAAGCAGGGCCAATTTTCCAGTTAATTTTTCGTTTTACTTCTCAAAGACAAATTTATAAGATAAACAGTTGACCGCACAGCATAGTTTCCAAATTAATATCTATTTTTGTTTGTTTTTTTTTTCTTTGAAGAAAGACTACAAATAATTTCAAAGATTTTCTAAAGTGTAAATCCGTGCCATATAAACACATAATTCTCGATTAATTCAGTCAATTTTCTTATATTACAGAAACTACTCCATTCATTTTTTTTTTTTAATAATTCGAATATTGTAAATTATCTTTCGGCGCTGTCTAATTTATTAAAGGAACGAGAGGCCATCGACGGTATAGGCGGGGTATTTGGCCCACCTCGGTCCACGCCGAACGAGGTCGCTTTGATTATCTCCAAAATTAGCCCTGTACAAGTCTTCGCATTAGGACTTGACGCTTTCTAGTATTCCTTATAAGATGTCTAATTAAACCCCCCCCCTTCCCCCATAAGCTTAGCGCCGGATTCTAAGAAAGCGTACCAGATAGCATTTTAATTAAAAACTTTCAGTACACCTGTGTCTATATGCAATTATAGAATTTCTAAATTATTGTATCAACTCAACACAGCCTGGCCAATTTTACACGCATTCACCATTGACATCGCGTATACATTCTCATATATGGCTGAATTCTGAAATCGCTTATAAGTTTCGTATAATACAAATTAAAAAATATATAACGAATCCTCCATCTAATACTTTGAAATTTTATAAATTAAAATTTACGTGGTATTTGGTTCTTCAGAAGAACTTATACAATTTGCATGAGAAAACGTTATATTTTTACATGCTCAAAAAAAAACATTAAAATAATTTTGAAATTGGGTTTTTTTTTTTAGAAAATAACTCTAGATTTTTAATCGTTTAAAGCGCCACAGCTCATAAAAACGGTCTTGAGAGGACGTACGATATTTATATGCTTCTCTTCGAACATTCAACGGAGTTAAATTTCACGAAATCGCGTAGAGTTTATATCCTTATATATATAGAAGTATATAACCGCATTTTGAATTTTAATTGATATATATATATATATATATATATATATATATATATATATATATATATATATATATATATATAGTAACGCTACATTCATCTGGCACAACTGTATATAATGAAACTTTCAAATACCACAAATATATATATATATATATATATATATATATATATATATATATACACAACATATTGCATTATTTATATACGTAATTGGTGCCGACAATTTTTTTTCTTTTATTACTTTCGCCAAAGTGTATATCTTTATTGCGTAATAATGCACTTTAATGATTTCTATATAGAGTCGTCCATAAATTACATATACGTAACCGCTATATTTTACTCTATTTTAATCCCTCCCTCCATCCATATAAGTAAGCTACAATTTTTCATTACCCCTCCAATCTCAAATTATTGCGTAACTGTTTGTTTCTTTCCTATTTTTTTATTTGAATTCTCTACCGACATAGTATATAGGCGTTGCGGTAACAGCAATGTATCCCACTAAATTGAAGTTAGTGAAAATTACCGGTATATGTAAATTCAATCATCGATTAATACGATCGTCAGCGATAACACACCTTCTTATTAACATTGTAAATTTGACCAGTGATTGATTTGTTTTACACTGGATTCACCACGTTCGCGCTTCAATGCGAAGAGATATACATGTAACATATCAAATCAATGAATCGCTTAGAATTTTTTTATAACAGATAAAGTTATTGTGGAACGAGGAAAGTATATATATATATATATGACCATCCTTTAAAATTATCTGCTGCAGAAATTTATATATACATATATACGCACGATCAAATAGCAATTCGAACAATGTCCTTATAGATACTATAGAAAAATCCTAATTCAACATCGTCTTGTTCAATCCACTCATCGACGATTAGCTCCATTCGAGGTTCCATTGAATCTAGTTCACAATGAAGTACCGTATACGCGTTTAGTTTACCTAGAGCTTTTCAATAGCGCGTTACTGTCTATCACAATAGTTTTTTTTTTTTTTATATATATATATATATATAGTTCCACCATTCGCTCCTCCGCGGCGAGTAAACACAGCGAAAATTTCGAGTTCTCATTAAAATAAAATATACATTATAACCGTATATGGTATATGAATTTACGAATAAGAAGCAAAAGAATATGTGGAATGCAGCCTTTTTTTTTGTTCCTTCCAGAATTTCATTACGCGCTAAAAATATTGGGTCTGCGGTAATCATTTGATATAGAGTACAAGTTGTATTTTTACATTATCGCGCACTGACCTTAAATTACGAGACGTCGCGCGATAATAGTTTTAAAAAACTATCCCCTTTCTCGTATAATGTATTTCGAATTGGAGATTTTGCCTATTAGGGCAAGAATATAAAGACGCACGATCGTGATGGATATATCGACACCATTGATCCACACTCACCTCAATGTGTAGCCAAATTAAGCAAGAGCTTACAATTCTGATTTACATACGTAATTTTTGCAAATAAGTATAGTTTAACATTTTGTGTCTCTTTGGGGCATGTCTAAGCCTGCACTGAACCCAGGGGCGTAATTTCACAATTTTTCGATGTCAAGTATGCTTAGTACACCACTGCCAATGATCCACGGATTTTTCAATTCAAACTCAGAAGTTTTAAATTCCCTATTTCCAGCTGCAATTCCAAAATGCAATGTCGTTACGAATAATATCTACAAAAACCGATCTATCTGATTTTTAGTTTAAATCTTTAACTATTAAATTCTTTGTCTAAAAATTTGTCTTTAAAGTGTGGTAAAAATTGAATTCGATGAAAATTCGTAAATTCCAGGGAGTTAGCTCTTCTCTATTTTGGTGAGTTGTTCTTTACCGATAAGAAAAGCTCCGCATAATATGTAATATTATGTATTACCGTCATGTTATATTCATGACGGTATGGAGTACGTGTTAATTCAGAAAATTACACAAAATCTGATAGCTTGGCTTGGAAGTTTACACAGTTTTGTCGCTCGTGCACGAGTTCCCATATCTCTGATGGCTTTCCGTTGGCACTCGTTTTAGCTATTTCTGGTTTTACCGAAACTGGCAGATACCGGCAGATACCCTTCGACGTCACCGGCTAAATCGAATTTTGACTTTCAATTTCGGTCTTTCTTTATACAATACACAATGGTTATCAGTCTTTGTTGCTCACCACACATATATATATATCTTTGGTCAATGGAATGTTTCAATAGATCTTTTATCTGAATCACTATGTATAATAATATTAAATATTTTTTATCTACATGTATGCCTATATTGCACTTATCTCAGATCTTTAACTACAATGGCACTTTGTTGGTCTCTCTTTTGTGTTTACGTCGAACAATGAATCCTAAACTGAAAAATCTTATATTTAGCTTCGTTTATTGCTGAATTTTTACAAACTTGTTTTTATATTTCATTAAGATAAATGTACCAATGAGTATAAAATTATATATCAGTACAGCATAACAATTTATATTTTTTACATTGAGATCTGGAAAAGACAATAATCAATTTTACGCCAAAGTTATGAAATCACATTTGTATATGCTCTTCATGTCCTATAACCATCGTCCTCCTACACCCATAACGAAAATTTTGTTTTTATATTATAATTGGGCAAATTATTTTTAAAACGATCGCAGTTTATTGAGATATTGCATTCGAGCAATGTAATTATGAAATCAACGATTGTATACCGAGTATTTGAAATTTACTTTAATTATTCGTATGCTTTCAATAACAGTATAATTTTTTAACTGATTTATTTTCTTGTTGCGAATACTAGCATACTTATACAGATACTTAACTTCATTAAATAAATACTTAATAAACTTGATACCTAATATTATATTTAAAGATTCAAGCTGTTTAAAATTTTATACCGAATTCGAATACTTTAATATTCTATTAACCGTTTCTCGGTCTTTATTTTTTATACCAATATATGAAAAAATTTGCATTATTATCATTGGGTTAAAAAATAAGAGAGATGATTTTTTTTTGGAAGTCCTGCTCGTAGCCGATGTATCAAAAGAATTAATTTGCCGAATTGATTTCATACATATGAAAGCTTTACGCGGGTAAATCTCTTCCTAGTATACTTCTATATATACATATATGTGTGTGTGAATGCCGACCAAAGCCATACCTTTTCTTTTCACTCGGTCTGGACATTTATAAGTCTTTCAGGTCGCGTACCAAGCGTGTGCGACTATACTGTTGCCGAAAATCTTTGTCCCATCCCCTACTCCTCAATTCTTCATACGTAATAATAATTTCTCATTTAACCTCTATATTATAATTTATTATACACGTCGATCTAATTTGGCAAATTACGCCAATCGTAACTGGATTATATATTATTTTTATTTCTGGTTGCTCTTCCGTCGTTATTTAATCGGGTACTGTCAGTCAAATAATTATATTAGTAATGTAGTTCTTTCTTTCTTCTTTTTTGGTCTGTCGTTTGTATAATTAATGGAATTTCTGGCTCATCCAGAAACTCTGCATTATTTTTTGTCGCCAGTTACTTTTAATAATAATTGGAATGCAATAAATGCATCGCCAAGTGAAAAGTATTTTGACGTTTCTTACTTACAAGAATGTTAAAAAGGATATAAATGAAAAGATAAATGTAATCCCGGTAATGCAAAAGACACTAAAGGGGGGAAAAATTGCGAATAAAAATTACAATAGCACAGTGCCAGGTAATTTCATTTCAGCGATTAAAAATTAAAAAAAAAACATTGCCATGGCTTATAAATAAATTTTATGTAACGTCAGTGGTATATAGATACGCAAATATTCGTCTATCAAATTTATTATATACTGAAAAAAAAAATTTTCTATCAAGTAAATCTTTACTTGTTTTGTACCAAGTAAATCATTTTCTTAAATTAAGAAAACTTGCACGAGATTTCAGACGGCGTGGTTTGATTCAAGTGGATTGTTCGTGCATCAAGTAAATACTTCCGCCATTTAAAAAGATACTTTCTCAATTTAACAAAATAATTTACTTGTTACAAAACAAGTAAACATTTACTTGATAAAAGACATTTTTTTAGTGTAGAAAGTGTATGATAATTTTTTACGGCCTGTGATATATTAATTTTGATGGGCATTCTCGTAACATTTACTAAAAAAAACTTTTTCTCTAAGCATACGCAAGCAACAGAAGAACTATCTATTAACAATTTTTCAATAAAGTACCTTTTTTCCTCCGTTGTTATACTGAATATATATTGCTCATCTTAAAATAAATAAAATCATATTCGTACATCATTTATTTCGAAATATACGAAAACCATGTATAGTATTTAATATGGAGAATAAACCTGTGATATGTTTTACATTTATAAGGCCGTGTAAATAATCTTTATCGTGCACTTCTAGAAAAAGGAAACAAAATCTGGAGCAAGGATAAAACGTAAATTTTTACTTCCCTATTGTATCTTACCAGTTACGTATATAATACATCGCCACCTCAAAACTGCCGGTAGTCGCCCAAATTGCCATCGAATTCAACGAGGGAGCTCTGCTAAAAAGCTATCGGGGCATCGGACCGAAAAGGGAAAGGGCGAGGGGGGGGGGAAGAG
The DNA here is from genome assembly GCA_018907035.1 of Sycobia sp. Sy_11. NCBI lineage: Eukaryota > Metazoa > Arthropoda > Insecta > Hymenoptera > Epichrysomallidae > Sycobia > Sycobia sp. Sy_11. The sequence continues at coordinate 1,251,172 of JACCIC010000103.1, forward strand.
ACGTAAAATTCGAAAGGCCCGTCAGTGCCGCGCGTGCACGCGGCAACGGCGTTGGTGGCGTCAAAGAGCAGCACCCCCCCCCCCTGTCGTCCTCGTCCTCCTCATTCTCCTCCTCCACCTTACCGCGTGCGCCTCTTTATACTATAAGGCCCCGAAAAATATATATTTATATATATATATATAAGCGAGGCCCGGGGCCCCCGCGCACCGAGCGCTCTTACTCGCCGATTCGACGCGCGCGCGCGCGCACGCCGCAGCGCATCTGCCACTCGGCTCCTTTTCTTTTCTTTTCTTTCCCCCCCCCCTCCTCTACTCGCCCTGTCGGCCGGTCGCAAACTCCTCCCGGCGCGTCCGCGGAGCGGGCACGCACCGAGGGCGACATCGCGTCAAGAGAGAAAGATAGGCATCGCTCGGCGGTGGAGAATTCGAGGCCCCCGAGAGCCGCGCCCGTGGTGCCTCGGCGCGCTGCCTTCCACATTATATACCGGCTTGTACATTGCACAGGTATATACATATATATATATATATTGCCTGATATTGCTCGCCCAAAGTCCCGAACCGAGCCGCCGGGCGACTGCTCTCCGATATGCATCCATCCGGCATGCGTATTGGGACACGCGCGCCGGGTCCGGAATGGCGTATCGGAAACGCATCGCCCGCCGTACTAAATATTAACTCGATTTGGGGCCGGGATTTGGTCGGGAAACTTACTTCGTCCTCTCACGATTCTCGCCCCTGGACGCCGGGGCGGAGGTCGGCGCGGCCATAGAATTTCTCCGGGGATAATGGCCGTCCCGGCGCGTGATTTTCCTCTTTGGGGAAAATTATGGGGTCCGGGCCTTTTAACACGTTCGTCGCCTCGCCCCGCGTCGCTCGCGCTGCCATCCTCTAGATTTTCTCCAAACTTGAACAACTGTATATAAGATCGGATCGCCACACACACACACACACACACACACACATATACGGCACGAACGAAAAATAATATAACATTGGTTAAGCGGTCGCTGATGAAACACCGATAATTATACCTATATTTGCATGATCCTGATAGATCGTTTTTATCAGGACAAAGTGTCGACCTTGCTTCGTACAGAGGAGACCTGATTTTTCGTATTTCCGTACCGATGGTTAAAATTTGGAGGATTTTTCTATATTGTATACGTCTGGATACCGGACAACGGACAAATTTAATATAACATGCGATCGATTCTCCAAATATACACTTAAATATTGAGCTACTTTCGATCGTGTATCATGTTCAATCGATTTCTTTATTTTTACACATAATTTATTAGGTCTTGGTCAATATCATCGGATAATACGATTATTTTTAATTGGCTGACTTTTTCATCAAAGTTTTTAAGCTTTAATTGAATTACATTACATGGGACTGTCGAAAGTTAGTCCGAAAGACGATTTTCTTAAAAAGACCTTTTACGGCTCTATAGATAATTAAGCAAAAAAAAAAAACTATCTCTAACAACATTTGAAATGTTTAATTTTTAAAAACTTCACGAAACTTTGTTAAAAATTTTTTGTCTATGTATTTATCCATTAAAAACCTTAGTAAAGTCCCTTCGAACCCTGAGGACGAAATTTCAACGACTATTTGATTTTCCGACTGAAAACTTTATACACAAGCGCTATCACGTTGATAAGGAATACTTGCCAGCATAATTTACTATTATAAATTAAGTAGAAAATCATTTAATTTCTTTAAACGTACCTTTTCGCGAATTTATTGCATTAATGAATAAAAAAGAAAAAATCGACACTTAGTTATTCGTACACTTTTATATTTGCTATTTTAATATTTTGCATTTTATTCTTACAAACTTATGGGACATTTTTGAGTTATAGTTATGCTATCCGAATAGTAATCAATGTATTTTTAAAATTATAGTTAGTACATATATTGCGGGTCATTTTGGTTCGAATACAATTTTATTGGTTCAAGGTACAAAATTTCGCGGAGAATACAAAAATAATTTTTATACGATATCGAGTATGAAAATACCGTTAATATTAAATCATATATTTCGTAATGTATTCATTTTTACAATATATTGTATTTCACGAATTATATTAATTCCTTAAAATTATATGTTCTGTATATTGCACTTTATCTTCAACTATTATACATATTAAAAATCTCAGTACTTTCCTTAACTATATTAATATATCTGCTATAATATTATTTTTAATCTTCGTTTTATTGATCTATAAAAAATGTGTTAAAAAATATTTTATTACAGAAATGCTCACTTGTATGTATAAATTTACAGGATCGCCATTTAAGCATATTTGTTTTTAAATCAAAATTGTATGAAAGGATTAAATTTCATTTTTACAATTTAATAAATGTATCGGGTGCATCAGCATCAATATACAACATATCAATTAGTCAAATGTACATTACATTGTAATTAAGGAGGAATTCCAATGTGACGGGTTGAAAGAATCGGTTCTTTTTTTATTTATCAACAATTTTTATACCCTTAAAATTGATATCCTACATAAACAAAGACAGTCTGACTGTCATTATTTTAGCTAATATATGGTATTATAAAGACTGTAAGACCGACAAAAATATTTATTAATTTAATTCAGAACGGTCGACATAAGTACAATTTTTAATTTTAATTTGAGTTTAGTTCCTGAGGATGAACCGCAGCGGTTCGAAACCTCGGACAAGAAGGTGATTCTAAATTTAAGGTGGTGGAGGCAGTCAGGTTGTCCTTTACTAACATAGAATAGTACTTTTATTATTTTTTATTTCACTTATTATTGTATTTTTATTTTTATTTTTAATTTTTAACATAATTTATTGTAGAAATAAGTTTTATTTCAGATTCTACGGAGGGTGATCATAACAAAGACAGTCTGACTGTCTTATTTTAGCTAATATCAGCTAATATATGATTTTCTACCTTGTTGAGTAATTATAACGAGTACAAAAATTATTAAAAAAATATATAGTTTTTTTTACGCGTTCACATTGGAATACCCCCTTGCTTAACAATACATAATTTTAAAAAAAACGCTTTTACGACTACAATTAATACATAAAAATTATTTAATTATGTGCACATAATCAGATCAGCTGATATGAAGCTCATTGTTGCCGTCATCCACGTGACCTCAATTCAAATCGAGGTCTAATTTTTATCAAATTTCAATATTGAATAAATATTCAAATAATTTTATATTTTAATCGAAACTGCTGGATAATAATTTAAAATTATTTTGATATGAATAAGGTCGGTTTTCGATGCCTATAGGTAGATTATGTAAAATTAAAAAAAAAATGCGTGTACCCGAGTTTGGAGAGATTCTACATTTTTTCTCGTTTACGTAAAATATCGTTTTTAGTAATAAGTCATTTTACCATTTCGATTTGAAATAAAAACTTATATAATTGAAAAACATAATTTACTTAAAACTTTTTGTCTTTTTTCGAGTGTTTACCTTATAGTTCGTTTACGAAACTAATACTTATTTAAAAAGTGCATGTCACGTGAAACAGATGTCAATAAGTTAAATAAATTAAAATCGACTAAAATACACGAATTACATTTTTACCTTATATTATCTATTTCTATATGGACTATGAAAATGACATGATCTTTATAGAATAGGAGAATGCGTCTAAATGATTTCGAATTATGCAATATCATATTCTATAATAAACAAAATTTGACCTTGTAATCAAACATAATTATATTCAAATCAATTGATTTTTTAAAATATTTAAAAATTCTAATGCATTAGTCTTTCTTAGGTCTGTATTCTATTTTTCTAAACCAAAATATATAGGAATGTGTTGATTGGTTGCTTGATGTATATCGAATACAAATTGAAAACTCAATATATATTAAAGTTTTAATATATTTTGAAGAATCAATTCTATATCTTCTCCATTATTGCTCACTTCTAGATCCCAGTTATTCACGTCATCTAAATTACACTCTGTCTCACAATCATCAATTCCTTAAACGAAAAAATAATTATGGTACGACTTTAAACAAATCTATTGGATATAAATATAATATACCTTTGGTGAATACCCAACCACGACTGATTCTAACTTCATCATTGCTTGATATCCTAATAGTTTTACATAAATTTCCATAATTCTCAATAAACCATTTTATATCAGATTTCCTTCGAGCATCACTTACAATCCAAATTGGTTTAGAATTTGCTAAGAAATTATTGTATCGAATATATTAAATAACAGAAAATACTTTATTTTTAATTATTTCTATGTTTTTTTTTTGATTAACAATAATGTTTTCAGGTGTATGAAAGATTTTGTCTAAAACTAATAAAAAATTTATGCATAATTTAATTAATATATTACCAGAGTACATTTCAATCGCAGCTCTACAAAAATATCCATAATCTTCTTTTCTTATTTTTTCACCCCATTCTATCATTTCTGCTCTATAAATTTCTTTATATTGTCCATCACCAAGTAATTGGGATATATCTAGACTTTTAGTTTTTGCCCAATGAGATTTTATAGGGCCAGATACTTTTAAAATTACAGATTTTTCACCACCTAGTCTATGTAAACGAAGTCTCGTTAATTGATTATTAAATTTATTGTAAAAAGAAAAAAAAATTACGTGTATTTCTTAGTTATAATTATTTAAATAAACGGTAAAGAACTTTAATAAAACAAGCCTATTTAATTGTTTACATACCGACTCGATATTTTATTTCAGAAGTATATCAATACCTATAAATTGATTAAAATCATTACAAATTTTCTTTGTAAGATGACTGTACTTGTTTTTATTTATTCTATGTAGTCTGCTTGAAAATTGATAAACTTTTTTAAACACAATGAGGTGAATTAAATTCAAAATACCTTTCATATAATTTATCGGTGATGAAATCTTTTCCGGACTTTCGTTTACCACTGAAAATTAAAATTCTCTCGGGTTTCTTTGAGAATTCAACCACTGTCGTTTTATTTTGAACATCTGTTGTTTTGTCGTCCGACATCTTAACTTTGATTATAAGGTACAGTACCCGGTCAGATGGTAGAACGCGACTAACGGAAAGTCAAATGATTGCTTCTTGCTCTGATAGGTATATATATACACATACACACATGCATACGCATAGCTCATAAGCTGGATAATATATATAATATAATAACCTCCGTAAAAATTATCGTCTACCATCAGTTTGTAACATTATAGGCATTCAGTAAATTCTTTTCTAAAGCAATAAGTTTTTTTTTAAAGCTTATTATTATTTTGTAATATATTTTTTTCTAATGCTATGGAAAATCAACAGAATTCATTACAAATACTTTAGAATACTTTAAAATAAGTAATGTAGTTTTCACATATTTTTTTGTTTAAGATGTTAACTTTGAAATATTTTAAAGGGTTTCATATTAAAAATAAAACAGATAAGTTAGTTTTTTTTTTTATTATAATAAAAATATTGCATTACAATAAGTTTATTTCGCACTTTCTCTAGCAGCCTTTCGTTTTTCTGCTACTTTTAATTGTGCTTTGGGTTTAAGATTGTGTTTTTTCGCAAAACGTTGATTGCGTAAAAATTTCAAGTCCATCTAAAATATGTAAACAATTTATCAGTATCTTACTGATGTTCATCCATATAATTAAAAATTTATGATTGTATCAATAAATAAGCACAAACTCATGTGTCAAAATATTTTATTCATTTAGTACAAATTCCAAAAATTTAATATTAAATAAGAGATTGAGATTGTTTTCATAAACAAAGAAATATTACAAGAATTAAATACATAAGATAAAAAACTTAATTCAAATGAATTCTCTTAAAAATATTTTATAAATAAGCTACTAATAGTTATATCATTCATTAAATAATTTGACTCTGTAATATTTATGACTATTTTATCATATTCTATCAAAAATCTAATCTATATTCTATCAATGACAACAAATGTTACTTACACCTAAAGTAGATTCATGCCTGTATCGTTTTGGTTTTTTAATTCCATTGCGATGGGCTTTTCTGTCTAAAGTATAAAAATAATATTGAATTTTTTTATTGCATTGCAAATTATGGAATGTTTTTTAAATTCATCAAAAATTTCAGTGAAGTTAAGATTTAAAAATATTTATAAATTATAAATTACTTACTTTGATTATGATTTGTGTGATTCTTTGACTTAGCCATATTTTACAATCCTTTATCTTTGTCTAAAAATTATAAAAATTAATTATTAATAAATCAGAGTGTAAACTATGAATATTTTTTAAATCACTATATAACTTATTAAGGTTAGAATCTAATTTAGTTAAAAAAATAACAAAATATACTTCATTTGTTTAAACTTTAATCAAAGAAACTTAAACGGGTAAATATATCGAATATTTCACTAAATGTATTATTAGTAAATATAAAAAATTATAAGGATTGCTTGGATTACAAAAGGTACAGAATTTTAATTTTACCAGATAAAACACAGAGTTCTCAAAAAGAAGTCATTCATGTATTCGCTGTTTTGCTCTCCAGACCACGGTTCAGAGTCTATATTTCAGTCCGTAGTCCAGACAGCGGACCGTTTGTGCTGGTAAGGTTGGTAGTTCACATAAATTTTATATGCGTATATATCAATGCGCAACAATTGCGTATAGCCACAAGCGCATTTATAAAAAATTTTTCAAATTTTTTGCTTTCTGCCTATCGTATATTTAATCAGATTTAATATCAAGAGCAACAATTATCTAATAAATACCAATCATAAATATAGATGTTAAATATTTAACTCTTTTATAAAATATAAATTAATAAGAAAAAAAAGAATGTGTAAACAGCGCGGCAAGCAGGAATATAGTAATAAAATCTGATAAAGCTAAAGAAACACAAAAAAAACACATCATTTGAAGTACAGTACAGGATATAGGCTGATATAGGTAATCATCAGATATAACATAGAGTAAAGCATAATTTAAATTATAGGAATAGCTATAGCAGAGAGCACGGCGCCACGGAACAGTATGAGAAGTAGACTGCGATAGATATAGGCAGGTATGGGAGAAATACCAGGAAACGCCGTGAAGCGATTATTTGTTTGCGATCGGGTTGGTACTTGATTATTTGTGTGCTCACTGCTCACTGCTAAGTGTGCGGAGTGTGGTGTGCTATGCAGATTGCAGTTACTGCGCTGAGCAAGAAATATCGAACTCTCATTAGCATTGCACGTCGTACAAATTTTCATTTCACGTGCACGCAAGTGCATTTTCTTTCAATAAGAAAAGATCAATTGTTGAATTTGATGTAATCGTCAAAGAAGTTTTTATAACTGGTTTTAATATCTTTTATTTTTTTTTCGTACTAGCGCGCATTTGTGTCGTTTGTTTTTGTCAGGGTGATGGGGATGGGAGAGATATTCAGCAGCTGCGGTACACTAATTCCTCATAAGCCGATGCTGTAAAGATGGAGTTGGGTCTAGGCAATTCCTTAATGACCGGGGATCCTCGTTTAATTGATCATATCGTTGGGGAAGTGAAATCACAGGGAATTTTTGACCAATTCCGCAAAGAATGCCTTGCTGATGTTGATACAAAGGTAATATGAAACCAGCTGATGCAAATACATCTATATGGGTGTATTTTGTTTTATATTATTGCATTTTTTTGGTTCCTAAATCAATTGTTTAAAATTTTTCAATATTTCTTATTTATTCAGGCAAAAATTTTAATATTTTCATCATTTTAATTCTTTTCTAAGCACAAGTACCTAAGTTGCATGCAAGAATTATTTACTATTAGTTATTTGAATTTATTGCTTATGAGGAGGAGTAAATATTCCTTTAAAGTATATATGCTATTGTAATGATAATATAATTTTAGTTTTATATTTATAGTAATTAATTTTATTCGTACTTTTATTTTAAGGTAAATATTTTTACGTTAGTCTGATAACAATTAATCAAGATACTTATAAATATTCTTTGCATGCATAGAGCATATATTTATAGATTTGGTTATTTTATATTTATTAATAATAGTGAATATTAAGAATACTTTTATTAATTTGATTAAGACTATTCATGTAGTTCTTTGTCTAAAGTATTACGTTTATTAAAGACCATTAATTTTATTTTAATATTTTATTTTTTACTGTTATTTTCAATGAGATTAAATAAATTTCATATTATAAATAATTATTATTCAAGTAATTATTAAATAAGTCCATGTTTGTATTAAATCAATGTGAAATGAACAGTTTATGCTGATTTTTAGTATTAGTAACTAATTAAATTTGATTTTTCATCAATTTTATAAAAAATATATATTGATATTACAGCCTGCGTATCAAAACTTGAGAACCAGAGTCGAGAGTTCTGTCAATACATTTCTCAACAAACAAACTTGGAGAACGGATTTAAATAAAAATCAGCTACGTGAAACATTGCGTAAGCATATTCATGATGCTCCTTACTTGGAAGTTGGTGTTGAGAGAATAGTTGATCAGGTTGTAAATCCAAAGATTTATTCAGTTTTCATGCCTCAAATTGAAGATGTTGTTTATAAATTTATGGGTATTGAAAGACCAAGAACTCAAAGAAATGGAGCTTGTGACTTAAAAGATTTGTTACCTAAAGATTTAGATCCTGTTTCACCAGAATCTGACAGAAATAGCCCAAAAGATGTTTCTTTAGAATCAGTTGGTGTAAATGTTAATCAAATAATCAATGGAAATGAACAAAAGTCAAGTGAGAGAAATATTCATGAAAAAGAAGAAAACATGATGAAAGCACCTATTAAGAAAGAATTGAATAATGTTGAAAATGGAGAAAACTGTCGAACTGTAACTAACTCTTCAGTAAAAGCTAGCTTAAACAATTCATTTAAATCAGATGAAACAAATAAAACAGAAGAGGAAGAAGAAGCTAGTCCTGTTTTTGAACCTATTGATGTTATGAATTTAAATGAGTCGAACATATCAAATGATTCTCATCTTTCTGAAATTTCAGAACTTACAAGTCATAGATCACGAAGTCCAGATTTTATAACAGAATTTTCTCGTGATAACTTTGATTGTAGCAATCAAGATTCTCAGTTAAGTAAAATCTCTTCAAATTCACATTTGTCTATTATAACAGACTTTGGCTCATCAAACCATGCTTCAACTCCATTACCTGAAGCAAAGGAAGATGCCAGAAATAATAAAGATAATTTTAAGGCTATAAGAGATCTTGATATAAGTAAAGAGAACAAATTTAATTTCGAGGTTATAAAGCATAAAGATACAAGTAAAATAAGCAATTCTTCTAAAGAAAATTCTCGCGATGCTTCTGAATACAGAGATAATAAAGTAAAAGAGGAATTTAATTCTAAATTAAAGTATTCAAAAGATAGACACGAATCTAGGAATAGCAGAGATAAAGATAGAGATTTGAGAAAACAACACAGCTATAAATCCAGTAAATATTTCAGAAGTAAAAGTAAAGATAAAAGTGAATATGAAACACAAGAAACCAAAGATAATGTCAATAAATGTAAGGATAACAAAGTTAATGATCTAGAAAAAAAAGAGGATTTATCGAAGGAAGTTAAAGATTTAAAGGATTTATATAAAGAAAAAATCAGAGAGTTACGGGAAAAAAAAGAATTAACAGAAAAAGAAAAATTAGGAAAAGATAACAAAGATGCTGCTAAGAGTAATAAAGATTTTAAGGACAGAAAAGATACTTCTTTTTCAAAGGAAAAAGATGATTACAAGAAAAGTTATAAATCATCCTCTTCATCTCGCAGTTCTAGTTATTATAGCAGTAGAAATTCTCGAAGTTCAGAATCAAAAGATTCTAGAGATAGAAGTAATAGCAAAAGAGACGATCGCCGCCATTCAAATGGTAAAAGTGATTATAAATCCAGCACAAAAAGTAGAAGAGATTCTAAATCAGAGAGTAAATCTGATAGAAGCAGTGACAGGTCATTGAAAGACAAAAAACGTAGAGATGAAAGAAAATCTAAGTCAACAGATGATCATTCTAGTTTAAGAAAAAACTCAAATGATCGCCGTTCTACTGACAGAGATGGTTCTAACGGTTCTAGTAGTAAATATTCATTTAAAAGTTCATATAGTACTAACTCGTCAGGTAAATTAGCTCCATCAACAAATTTAACTAAAGAAAATAATAAAGATCATCATTCCAATGGCGAAGTTTCAGATAGTGTTCATGATTCTTTACAAATGATGTTTGGAAGCAATGATCATGAAAAGAATTCAAACAATTGCAATCTGGAGAATTTTCCAAAACGAGTTGATCCAGGTTCTAGTGAAATCTCCTTACCACTAAAGAAGAGACCATTACAGAGTGAGGACAATACATCTGAAAATGAACCGAAAAAATTAAAATTAGAAGAGAAAAAAGTTACAAAAAAGAAAATTGACGATATTTTCAAAAATGATATGGATGTTACTAGTGTTCCAGATGAAGAAAGAGTCCAGATTATTGAAATTCCAGATGAAGACTATGAACAGCCATATCCTGATAAAGAACCTACTTTTTCTTTAGAAGAAACTAAGAAAATTATTTTGGATGCTGAACCCATACAACCTGCACATTCTAAGCTGTCAGAAATGGAGCAGTCTATTCGTGAATCATTAAATGAAATGATGTCAGATCATAAAATCAAGGAAACTAATACCAGTTTTCAATCAGTAGAATCAACTTCTATCACTGATTCTGCTTATTTGATAGAAGCATTAACTGATGGTGATTATAACGATGAATCAAAATCAACATTATTAGCTGCAGATAACAATGAGGCAATCGTTTCAAAAGACCATGATGAAAACATTGAAGAAGTTGAAAAATATACAACAATTATTAAAGAGAAGATTGAAAATCAAATGATAATTACAAAAGAAAATCCAGAAATGGATCATAAGTTTAGTGAAGATAACGAAAATAAAGTAGAGGCAGAAGTAAAAGTAAAAGAAGACATAGAAACAATATATAATATACAAATGAATATTAAACAAGAAAATGAAAATAGTGAAGAAAGTATTGAGAAGATAGAAGAAGATTTACAAAATATTGACAAGGTTGATGAAGATTTACAAAAAATTGACAAGTTAGAAAAAGATTTCGAAAAAATTAATGACGATTCCATAGAAAATATAGAAGAAAAACAGTTAAACACCGTTGACATGGAAAATAATAAAATTAATTCAAAAGAAACTTTGACAACAATAAAACAAGAATTAGAATCATCTTTGAAAGAGATAGAGCAAGATATCAAGCCATCTGAAGAAAAAGATGAATTAAAAACCAAAGAATTCAAGAATATAACAGCAACAAATAGTAATTATGATACTGGTAAGGTAAATATAGAAATTAAAAACTTGACAGAAAATTTAAATAATGAACAGAATGATAATCAGCAGAACGATAATAATATAGATGAAAATACTGATGAATTCAATGAAGAAGATCAATTAATAATTGATGAAGAATTTGATGAAAAAGATAATAAAGATAGAGGAATAAAAGTTGAGTTAAACGATGATAATAAAAATAAAGATAAGTTCACTGAAAGTGAGAAAAATAATTTGTGTAGTAATGAAAAGGAGGAAAAAGAGGAAAAGATTAAAGAACACATAAAAGACAATTTTGAAAATCAAGAACTTGAAATACGTGATAATTCATTGACTAAATCTATTGAAAGCAATGCTGAGAAGAAAACCGAATTAAAAGAAAATATCTTACTAGAAAAAATTAATGAATCGGTAACTGCAGAAGTACATGATAATGATTATAATGAAAATGATAGTTGTATTGAGAAATCTGATATATCTGAGAAAAACTTAAGTGAAATAGGAACGACAGATACATTGATTGATATCACAAACAAAGTTAACAAAGATGTTGAAGTACAGCCTGCAAAAGACGAAATTATTAATAATTCTATTGAAACTAATGAATCGCAATTAATTAAAGATCAAAAATTCAGTAAATCATCTGAAACAGTTAATGAGCCAGAAAAATTAGAAAAAGGAAATGATAATGAACAAATTGTACTAAAAATTGAAGACAATAATGATGAAGATATTAATTTTAAACAATTAGATGATAACAGTGAACAAACAATTGACAATAAAGAAGATGAAAATTCTGAAATTGACGAGGATATTAAGATGGCTATGATTTATAAGTTAACAGAAGATGAAATTAAAATAGAAAAAGAGGACGAGGATGATGAAGAAACTTATGAATTAACGGAAGTGTTTAACGAAGACTCAGCTAGTTCAGATGAAATGCATATAATGTCCAAATTACAAAATATTAAAACTTATTCAAATACTTGCATTTCTAGAAGAGAACAGGATGATTTAAGTAATGAACCTTCAATTTCAGGTGAGACATTCAATAAAATACATGAATTAAATCGCAGTGATACAGTTAAATCACCCATTGAAGAAGACTGTTACTACATGGAAGGCAGCAACCAAAAATATTTAACATTTAAAAAGTATTTGGAGAAATTAGAAGCTGACCCAAGCAGAAGCTTAGAAGACATGATTGGAAGTTTTGGTGGAATTGTTGTTCCTGCGGAACCTACAACAACCTCATTTACATCGCGTCCACTTAAACGCAAACTCTCAACTAGTCCTCTTGCTAGCATTTTAGTAACAAACTCTAATAATAATAATGATAGATTAAAGAAAGAAACCTTATCAGATGAAAGAAACTATAAAGTAGCTGCTGTTACTAAAAAGCGAAAGGTTGGACGTATGAAAAAAGTCAGTAGTACAATTGTAAGCATTACTGATTCACCACAATCACAGCATACACAAAAATCACAACTTGCACATCGGCCACAACAGCCATTACAACCACAGCAACAACAGATGCCACAGCAATCTCAGCAACAAGCACATATTTCAATTGTTAATGGGGAAAATTTTATAATGCCATTGAGTCCAGACAGTGATGTCTCTGCTACAAGTGACAAATATTCGGGAAATGCATTAAAAGATGAGAAAAGGTAAAAAAACTTTCAATTATAATTTATTATAAATATTTATTATAAAATGTATAATAAAATCAAAATTTAGATTTTTTTTAATTGACACGAATTAAATTAATTAGAATTTAGAAACATTAAATATTTATCTTTAATCACTCGTGTAAGAATTATAACAACATAACGACATAACTTCGGGCACGCAAATGAATTTTTTTTTTTTTTTTTTTTTTTTTTTTCCATATATTTAAAGCAACCCATTAAAATAATCACTTTATTGTTTTGTATTATAGCCGACACAGAAACAATCAGCGCTACTCGAGTGACGATTTGTATAAACCTCGACCGTTGTTTTCGAGCTCGTCACGGCGCAATCGGCGTTTCCATCAAGCATAGCTGTTAATGCCGAGCCGTTTACTTCGGCCCGGTTCCCGTCCATCTTCGCATATGAAGGAGGCCCTTGTTGTGCTGCGCGACATTTTCCGTGAGCCGACAGATCCGAATGTTCAATGATCTGAAAAAAAATTACACGGACCTCGAAATGTGCAAGGACTGTTTAACAGTGGACGGCAATGTTATGTTTTAATTTTCTTTTTCTTATTGTTTGTTCTGCGAAAGTTAGCGCTAAAATTTGGATAATGAGAATCGTGCCTGAAAGTACTTAAGACTTGGTAAATTTTAATGTTTTTTCTTTGATTATAAATAAATATTAATATTTGTTATAAAAGATTACACATGTTTTAAATAAATAATTTTCTAATTTAGTACTACACAGTTGATGATACTTTATTTTTATTATATCCCATTAAATGTTTCTTATTTTGCTATCTTAAATAACGTTAAAAAAATATATGGTGCTTAGAATTAAGTAAATGAAATTATAGAAATAAACTATTTAATAGAAGAAAAGTATATTCGCTATTTGATCTACATTACCATAAGTGCAAATATAAACGTATATTTTATTTTTATTAATATTAAATGATTCTAAAGTTTGGTTTTGTTTTTATTTACTGAAAAAACTTATTTATATACCTAAGTATAAATTTTGTCATGAATCAGACTAGTCTACTTCAATGTGATAATTTAAAAATAGTTTGTGCTTTCAATATATTAATTTTAGAATATATTTCATGCTATATAGAAATTAAATTTTCTTATTAATCGCTAACTAATACATTAAGATAAAAATCAATATAAAATTTTTAAATATAGTTATGACATTGTCGTCGAGTACAAATTCAGTGAACATACTGCAATATTCTATCAATATTGGTTTATTCGAAAATATTTTAAAATTTACCAAGTTATTACTATCAGTGATAATATATTTATAATTAATTATATGGAATTTTATTTTGAAATTTATTTTTCGTCCGTCTTATATCTTTAATAATGAAAAATGCATACTTACTAGATTTTGAGAAATGGGAGAATCTAATTTAAAAAACTTTGATAGTTAGTAAATCGTTTGACATTTATTTTAAAAGAGTGAAACATATCAAAATAAGACAAGAAAATAAATTTTAATTTTACAAAAAATGTTTTTTAGATTTGTATTTTCATTCTTTTAGATTGATATGGTGCAGAAATGTAAAAAAGTCCATATATATATATATATATATATATATATATATATATATATATTTATTTATTTAAAAGAATATTTATGTTTGCGAAATGCATGGAACTTAAATTAATAATTGCTTATATACAGAAAGATACGTGAATTGTAATGTTTGAATATTTTATCTCTTACTTATATATTTGATTCTCAGAAGTTAAATACTTGTTTCCTTGTCTTATATTTTATATGATATTAAAAAATAATGATATTTTTAAATTTGAAACAAAACAATCACTACTTTTATCAGTTCATTTTGCAGTTTCAAATTAATAAATATAATTTAATTAATTTCTATTATAAATAATTTTATCTGTTGCAATTAAACCAGCTATAATTATCTAAATAAATTATTTTAAATAATTATTTTAAATTTATTATTAAAAAATTTAATAATTTATTTCTAAAAATCTTAAGATATATTTATAAGTAAGGAAAGATGATATTTCTATAAAAAAATACATATTAAATGTGGAATATTGTAATACAATTAAAATCAAAAATATTTTGATTATTTGTATAAAAATAAAGTGTGCAACCTAATAGTTGCAGTAAAATATCTATCTCTATAGAATGTTTATGGAATATATTACATTTTTACCGCGTTTATTAAAAATTTATAACATAACTGAAATCAAAAATTAAACTAGATCTTAGATTTTGTTTATAATTTAAGCAAATTCTGTTTTATAATTCATGATAAATTTATAATATGTATAATTGATATATCTGATGAAAAAAGTATTGTCTATACACATTTTCATTTATAAACATATAATTTTATATTTAGTGGAAGTACGTAAGGTATCATAAAAATATTTTTTTGATAAAAAATAAAGACAGAAAAATTTAACTTGATTACTAATAGATTTATATACGATACAAATATACGAGGCCAATAAAATAAATAATCCAACTTTGTAGTATAATATTTACTATATATGATATAGAATCTTAAAAGTCAAGAAGTAAAATGAACTTTTTTAAAATTAGTTTATAGAGTATAAATTAGTTATTTAAAACTATTTTGTAATGCTATGCAGATATAAATATATTAAATAGTCGCTTAGAGTGCTATAACTATAAGTTTTCTAAAACAATTTTTACACTACATGTGAAAATATAAAATTTATTAAAGCTATATTTGTGCAAAAAAAAAGTTGAAACAAAGATGAAAACAAAATAATATAATTATTTTTATTCCATATTATCATAACGATTCTCATACACAAAGGCTGTAAGACAACAGAATTTAGAGCACAACTGAATAATTTAAATATATGAATCTCCAGAAACGGTATATTATAAAGAAATATGTCAATTGCTTTCTTGCCATTTTTTAATGTATTTCACACAAATACATTACAAGTCAGATGTAGATAAATATATAAAACAATGGACATGTATAAAAAGTAAATATTTTATATACTCAACATGTATTTAAAGTATACACATATTATGTATAAACTTACGAGCAACATATGTGTATTTTTTAATTTATAGTACAAGGTAAATTTGTATTAGAAAAATTTGTTACATAGCAGTGCCTATATGTAATTAAAAAGGAGTTTAGCTTCGATTTTGCTGTTAAAAAATTGTCGTTACAAGTCTTTTACTCGATCAGAAGTTTCGTTACAGTTATCGTTAAACCAAGTTTTTGAACGAACAATAAACAATATATTAATGTCTAGATAGTTACACATTTAATAATACTTGATAAATAACAAACAATCATTAAAAAGATTTCAATAAAAAGTACTTAGTTTTCATTATTTCGATCCTTTGATGCTTTAATGCTGTTTAACAACGCCATTACATTTTCAGAGGACTTTTATGAATCAATATTTTGTTGCCGCACGAACGATTTCAATTGAATTGTAATTTCTTTGAATCGTTATTCATTAATCTTTTAAATATTATTTAACGAAAACCGAGCGCGAAATGATGACTTTACGAAAGTTTGTAAAACTTCGAATAGACTCGCAATCCATCAATGGAATATGATTTAGAAAATATTAAAATATTAACGTAAAAAATAAATGTATAGTTAGATTACATCGATATTTTGATGAAGGAAGAATCGTGCAGTTGGTTTGCCGCGTATTTTTCTTAATATGCGCATGTATTATTAATGTTTAAATCCAGCTATTAATGGTTTTTTGGCTTCATGTATATATGCAACTACTTTTCAAAAACAGGTGTACACGCGGTATCCAGGAGTTGAAGCAAGAAAGAAATGACAGAAAAATACTTAATCAATCTAATCGTGTTTGTCTTTAATCAGTGTGGAGACTTCAGTATAGTATAGAAAATATTTACGTCATCATATTGTGCGATTTTCCGAAGAACTATAGCTGCGGCTATATTTATACTACTCTTACAATTATTATAATCATATGGAGAGATTATGCCTATGATTATAATGTAATATTTATGTTTTTTTTATCTATTTTCGATTTCTATTATATTACCTACTATAATTATATTCACTCTCATATAAGTCCCTTAAATTTGTGTTAAAATGTGAACAGTGGCAAAATATGATTTTTGCAAATTCTGTTACGGAATTCGTTATACCAATCAGTACCAACGAAAATAAACGCTTAGATAAGCGTCTATATCGTCATTGGTTGTACGATAATTGAATTTTCGATGCATCTAAAAAATTTAGTAAATAAATTAGATTTATATATATATATATATATATATATATATATATATATATATATAAAATATGGTATTTTGCAAGAAATATGTGACATTTTAACAAATCATTATAAGTATCTAAATTGCTGGTGCACATATAATAAGCAGCGTGAAATGCGTCGGTGCGAACTAAGGTGCGAACCAAAAATGTAAAACAGAAAAACAGCCTCTGTTACATAAGAGTTGAATAATAGACGAAGAGATCAACAGAGAGAGAGAGAGAGAGAGAGAGAGAGAGAGGGGGGAGGGGCAGGAGAAAATCAGTTTCCGAATACACATACACACACATAGAAAAGGAAAATTGCGGTAACGAGCCGTCGAGACTTGTGTGGGTGTAGGATATAATTAAAAGACGTCAGCAAAGATGACGTGATATTATTTAAGTTTTCTACGCTTGTGAAGAACGCGATATTATTTATATATAAATGTGTGCGTGTGCATGTGTATCTGCGTACGGCCTCTCAAGTTGTCATAAGGAGCGATATACCGAGCAACAACATTGTAATCATAAATACGGGCGACAGTGCAGGCCGCCTGGAAATAAAAAACCGCAATCAACACGCTCGAATATTGATTTTACTCCGACATTTTCCTGTAAATCTACGCTAATCGTTACGGATACATCCTTCACTGATTTATATATCGCACAGAACGCGCGCGCAGTTTTTTTTATTTAACTTGGGTAAAATCTATTATTTCTCCAATTCAGCTCTATACGCGCGATAAGGATGAAAATTTTTATTCCGTCGGGGCTTTGCGTTCGCGCGAATTCAGCGGAATAAATCGGCGCGCGGTAAATATATAGAATTAGAATGAAAAAGCTTATGTAAACTGCGATGCGAGTTGCATATCTATAGTTATATATATATATATATATATATATATATATATATATATATATATATATATATCAAACTCGTATATCTTGTTACTCGGGTTTTCTTTTCGACGATTTCATTGAAATGTCTACATCTCATACCTTCCAGAGCTGAATTGCGAGATTTATTAATTTTATAGGATAAGTTTTATCTATATATCAAATCGTTGACAAAAGTAAGTTTTATATATATATATATATATATATATATATATATATATATATATATATATATATATATATAATACAAAAATCTATTTTGGTTATTTCATTATATACGAGCCGACTAAAAAGAGCATTATTTTAAAAGTTAAATCGATCAATTTTCGTGCAGAGCGTTAATTATATGGAAACATTATGTATATATTGGCGATCAATATCCATGAACCTGAGAAAGTATAAAAAAATTCTCCCAAGATATATATCGTACAGCGATCAACGTATATGCGCATACAAATGTATAACAAATCTTTATATATATTCATACAACGTTCGCATACGTATGCAAGCTCCCCGCGCCATTTATAACTGAAAAAAAAGTGTCACTGACCGAATTCTGCCGATTGTATTACACGGGCCACCCACCCAATATAAGCGCGGCGGGTAAGGCGCGCCCTCCGTTCGAACGCGGGCGCGCGGGAAAATTGCGTACGCGGCCCGCTTACAATTTCTTCACCGCCCTGAAAAAGAGGAATTATTAATATTAATTATACACACGCGCGCATATATATATATATATATATATATATATATATATATATATAAGCCATTGATAATATTAAATCTCTGGCGAATCGGCCGGGGAGCGTACAAGAGATCTATATATAATATTCGATAGAATATCATCGTGTTAAACGTGCATACAGAAAGCGCGCCTTCGTGCACACCGATCCGCGTGCAGCTCGATTATTCCAGTAACTGGGCGTTACTTCAATCACTGCACGCCGTATGAACTGGTATATTTTAATGCACTTGTCACTTGGCATATACGTATTTTCATTCATTAATCAGTTATTATATGTGCACATATATAAGTGTGCGTGTGTATAGAAAACAGCGCCCTTCACCCCCGACGATCGGACTAATGCACGTAATATATATCTATGTTTTTATAATCTTATAACTTTATAATGTCGCCCGCACCACCGTGATTTTATCTATATATATATATATATAAAATCAGTTTTGTATATGTATGTTATATATACCGTAAACGCATTTAGAGACATGATACACACACGCGCGATTATATATAGCTACTGATAGGTCTAGCCCCGCTAATAATAGAATACACGCATATATATATATAATACGTGATATTGCATTTGTGCACATACGCCGCGTGCAAAAGTATTCTAGAGAAGCGAATACAATACATATGCGAATAATATCTATATATATATATATATATATATATATATATATATATATTTCAAACGCATTCTCGTCCTCGGCATCGGAGCGGGCGACGATCGATTGTATATGTAAATGTATATATATATATATATATATATATATATATGAAAAACTGGTGTGCACGTTGCATTGCATAGTGCATCTTCTGCGAGTTTCATTGGATCGACTTCGACCCGTAATCGCCGCCGTCGCCGTCGACGCCGACGCCGACGCCGAACTGAATGGGGCTCGGCGTGAGATGCGTAATATAATATTAATGCACTTTATTGCGATTATCGATAAATCGCGCAGCGCGCGACTTCTGCCATTAACAAGTGCAGTTATTGTGTATACCAGTGAGTTCTTTTTTTTTATTCGTGCGTGTGTACACACACACACACACACACACACACACACACACACATATATGTAATAATAGTGTATAATCATGTGGGTCAAGACCTTGTCAAGACTGTACAGTCTGTCTCGTGGGGATTTTGTGTGTGTGTGTGTATATATATCAGGTGATGTGTGCGATATTAAATATATATATATATATATATATATATATATATATATATATATATATATATATAGAGAGAGAGAGAGAGAGAGAGAGAGAGAGAGAGAGATATTACTTTTTGAGGGAACGGCTACTTAAAAAAAAAACACTGTTCTCTACTCAGTTTGCCGATTATACACCTCCGTGCTCATCGAGGCTGAACTCGATCTCGTTCAAACTTATATACGAATGCACGAAATTAACTTGATTTAATAAGGTTTTTGACCATATACGAGCTAAAAATTGCTTAATTTACCAGTATATATACGCACATTACATATTTATGCACGATTTCTCAGATTATAATCGTAAATTTTCAATGCCGAATATATATATATATATATATATATATATATATATATATACACATACAAATAGTAGCAAATCAGGATGTTATTGATAAATTGATAACCGTGCACGTGTATTTTTTTTTAATTATATCAGCTTGCAAAAGCTCTATATCGGTTACAAAAAGTTAAAGAACGAAAAGACATATAGATAACGGCGTACATTTGTACTATTCAACAAGTGATTGATATTTACTATGCTGTATCGTATATATACTTCCAAAAATGTTGAAATATTTTCAAATTATACATATATATATATATATATATATATATATATATATATATATATATATATATATATATAATTAATTTAAAATAGCAACATGTTTTTGTAAGGAAAATTAGACTGTTTTTGTTTTTCTTAATATTCCGCGCAAATTATATGTACAAAATAAGAATTTTCAAGATATATATGTAATCATGCAAACTTTGGCCTTGTGGTATAGAGTCGATAAAAGTTTATATAGCCTATTGTAGTGCCCAACTTGTTTTTGCCAACCATTACAAATATTGATTTTACATTTGCATACATTATATATACATACATACATACATACATACATACATACATACATACATACATGTATAAATCAATTTTATCATTGTCTTCAATGTATATTTATTGTTGACTTTGAGATTATAAACTATACGAATTAGGCCCCATTCAATGCCTCAAATTGATAAACAGTATACACTCAAAGTTTCATAATATTGTTTAATTCTTCAAAATTAGCTTAAGACGTACTTGTAACAATTTTTTTCTCTCCTTCTTCGCCTTCCAGGTGAAGGTCGATTAAATTTCGGGAGTTTTGTCAGTTGATTTTTCATTTATCATATATTCATATATATATATATTTATAAGCCATTATATCCATACGTGAATAGCGTGTAACAACGATGCATACGGGCGTAGAAACACCTGCCGGCGCACGTGCCTCATTTCTTCCATACAAATGTTTCCGATATAATTTCGTTGTAGTTTTCTTCCTCTCCGATGTAGTATATCAGCCGATGCATCGATACACCTTTTTTCATTCGTATGATATATACGGTATTAGACGAATGTTTGTCTGTTCGAATCTAAATTTTTTCTCTCTCTCTCTCTCTCTCTTCCTCTCTCTTTCTCTGTCGATGCACGGGGCATAAAAACAATTAAATTATTTAATCATATAATAGAGAGGTAATAAATTTATTTACTCGTTAAATACTTTTTTATTTTATTTTGATATTTTTAATATACTTTATGGAGCTATTTATTATAATATAACACAGTATATATAAAGAATTGGATCAATGAGTTAGTTTTTATTTATATATAAGCTTCTATACATAAAAAATCATTCTGATGCATTGGAAAATTGTCACGCCAATATTAAAGTGTATATTTATAAGTAGATTAAAAAAAAAAAAAAAAGAAAAAACTTTCATCGACAATATCTTTTGTTCTCGGTAAGAAAGCGACGATAACGAAACCATGAATAATGGAGAAATTTACAAATACGCGCACTCGCTTCTTTATATTATTAATAATCGCCGAGCGATAATCCATGCAGTTATATTCCCTATAATTCTAACTATTTCTAAGCTGTAAAAGCTTTTACATTACACTTTCGCAAACACATACGCTTATTTTAAATCGAAGGTTTATTTTATGATTATTTATGTATAATGCACGCTTTTGTCTGATTCTAAATACTCGAAAAAAGTACAAGTTAAGAAGTTACAGAATACGTTAGATTAATAAATTAAAAGAATTAAATCAAAACAAGTTAGAAGTTAGAGTTAAAAAAAAGTTATAAAGAATATATATATATATATATATATATATATATATATATATATATAAATTAAATAATGTACTTATTTCGAAATTTTAACAAAATAACAATGCTGAAATTAACTTTTTTTTATATACAGCAGATAAATTATACAAATTTAGTTCGTACATTTATATGATGTACAAATACATTTTAGAGGAAATAAATTTTAATTTACTACTGAAATAATCAAAGTAGCTTTTATAATTACAGTGCAATACAAATTCTTGTTAAGGTCTTAACAGCCCGCCCCCCCCCCCCAGTCAAAATAACAGTAGTTACAAAATAACAGTAGTAGAAAAAATACCCTAATCACGTAATGAGTGCTCTGTATACTGGCGTAAAACACGTTTCCTCGCTTCTTTCGAATCTTCATTACGATAAATTGGTGAATTTTTTTAGCGATATGTATTTAATCGGAACGCGCAGACTAATGTGAATGAGCGGAAGAAAAAAGAAAATCTTGTTTCCTGCAATGGAAACGAACTGTTTGATGAAACAGGCAACAGGTTTTCATTCGGTTTTACTGTACAAGTTATAAGTAAAAAATTTATATATCATAATATATAGAGCATATCTCATAAGAATATGGATATTAAACTTTTTTTTTAGTAATTATTTTTAATTAAACATTACTCGCAGAATCAGCGGCGAGTCTATAATAAGCTAACATCGTTGCAATTTGAAAATTGAAAGAAGAGCGTGTATTTAATTTTTTTTTTTTCTTTAACAACATACCTGTTGCACGAAAATTATATGTAATTTTTTGCCGATCGACGTTTTCATGTAAGGATTTCTCACGCGTGTAAATTTGCGCAACTGGCCGCGCTGCTCAATTAATCGACGAATTATTATTTGTACGTTGAAAATTAGACAAATCGGTTCAATGTTAAGCCATAGAATTTGATACACGGATTTATACATATATACGATGCAGCTTTGAAGAGAAAAAAAAAACTACCTCTGCAGTTTATTTTTCCAACATTTGTTCCTGAGTAATAAAGCTCTCGCCGCAGCTTGATCGATCGGTCATTATCGAGAAATCTTTCGTACATCATACCTTCGATTTTTAGTTTTTCCTTATAATACGCTCTTTCCCTCTCTATTCGGTTATGTGTGTAATTTCATACACAAAGTAATCGCATTCTTCGCTTAATCGATCAGTCCTGTTACTTTTCCTCGACTTTTAACATCGATTATTATCGTCCTTTTTTTTTTCTTTTTTGTAGACTCGTTTATAGTGTATTTTGTATTTTTATGCTGTAAAGGGGCGAGAAAAAAACGACTGAATGTTGGAAAAAGAGCGATGATAGGTATTTTTATGTATTTTGAAACATATATATACATTTTCGTGTATATAATCAATGCATTTAACTGCAGATTAAATCGGCGATTTAAGTATTCAAATATAGTATAATTATCATAAATCTTTCTCCCATATAACGATATTACAGTCATTTAACAGGTATATGAAGCGATATAACAGAGACGTCGAGCTTTTATTAACTTTTTATTAATCCATCATTCGTACATAGATTTTTAATTATCCTATACATAATCATAAATCAAATTAAAACTTTATGGATTTCAATAAGAAATGCGAATGTCCAATTTCGATTTAATAAATCAGATATCGCTAATTTTTCTGTTTTATAATTGTGCTTACGACTTCTGAAACGCTCGATTAAACGGGAATGTTTTGCTATGAAAGTAATAAATGACGTATTCAAATTTGTTGTAATATATATTTGTTCACTGAACGTTAAATAATTAATATATTTATAAGTCTCGATTAAGATATAAAATCCCGTGTGGGATAGGAGGCATAGTCTCAAATTGTATAAATTATATATATATATATATATATATATATATATATATATATATATATATATTAATAAATTAGGTGAGATTATTATATATTCAGTATTTTTTTTGTATGTAGATTTGAAAAGAGTCACGTGATTTCGATAACATCATATGTATATATAAATATAATAGAACAAATATACTGTTTGTTTTATGGTCAATATAAAATATAGAGTCTTCAATTATATAATGCAACAATATCAGCATTATTATAAATTTACATTGAAAAAGGGACGCTATAGTTTGCCAATGAATATAATTGTACAAGCGAATAAAAGGAGCTATACCAGTGTGAGTGCAAAGATTTTGAATGAGTTTTGGGAACTCGAAAAAAAAAACTACTGTAAAGAATATTCTGAAGTTTTTTATGCGTATCAAATTATATTTCAAGTAATTTACAGACTTTTTTGCGCATAACGTGAAAAAAAAAAACGATCGACTTATGCTCAATTTTTGGAGGCTTACAAATTGCTCCACTGCTGCTTCGATTCAGGCCGAAAAAGTAGCTGAAATAAAAAGAATTTTTAAGTGTCGTTAAATTCACGAGATATTTCCCGCGCAATATATGATATTGAATTATTAAAAAGTGTCTAAAAGCAACAAGAAAAACGGTTCTTGAAACAAAGAGTAACACTTAGGGGTGAGGAACGACCTCGTTCGTTGTGGTAAAATCTTCAATTTTCAATCGATCAAATAAATCCTACATAGATAATTGTAGAATAAATATATTCAAGATTACTCCGTTAAAATTTGACTCCAATCCGACAATTCCCCGCGTCGTATAAAACGCCGCGAAAGATCCGGCTAACGGCGCATCCGCGTCCCCACAGGCCGAAACCCACCGTTCGAAAGATTATTGCAGGCCCTGGGCCGTCGACGCGATGTTTCCGAGCGCGTTGCGACTGTCGAATGAGACAGAAAAGAAATCGATTTGTTTTTTTTTGTTTTTTTTTTTTTTTTTTATGTGTCACACCGATATAGCCCCCCCCCTAAATTACAGAGAAACGAATAGGATACAAGTCTGCGACTAATTTCAGCGCAGCAATTTCAAGCGATTTCACATTAAATCGATGCGAAAGGGATTCCAATTCGTTTATAGCTCTCTTAACGCGCTATATACAGCAGCAATGCCGCGATACAGCCGTCGGTTCAAGATTTATTCACGATGATATTCTAATTTTTTTCCCCTTCGTCGTTTAAGTCATTTTAATTTAATAATAATATCTAACTTTTTTCTTCCATATATTAAACTTGTCTGATTTACTTACACCTTGTGCTTTAGGATAACATAATTTTTACATGTTACCGGTAATCGGCGACCTTTTATCTATATGTATTATCTAAAGTATTAGTTAACGCAGAAAATTTTACCGCCAATAATGACAATGATAAATATATATATATATATAGCTACTGTCATTAGGTAAATAAACGTTGGCTGTATATAATTAATACAATAATAGCCTAACGAAATATGGAATAGATTTGGGATATGATATATACATATGTGTGTGTTGTTTTGTACACATAATATAACAGATGATTTTATTTGTAAACAAAAACTAGATACATGCTCAACTTTTAAATAATTCCAGTGGGTTTTACTCCAATCGCTTTTATTTATTTAAATATATTTTAAATATATTATTAGCGCGAGTATAATGTAAAAAGTATATTAGTATAGTGTTCAGTCCATATATTTCTTTTACTTCGCTATCCATAGTAATAATACTTTAATTGTTGTTTAATTATATATATATATTCGTATTAATAGATAAACTCTGTCATAATCCTTTAAGTATCGAGTAGAAATAATATGAATTACGAGGCTTTCGTCAATTAGCTACACGGAAAAGTTTCTCTTATATAAAACACAAGTTAAGATTTTTCGATTTGCGGCGGCCTTTTTCATTATTGCGACATCAAGTGAATATACACGACAAAATTTAATTTGTATATTGTGAAGCAGCTGTGGCTTTCACGTTGTTCCTATTATTGATTGAATTATATATGCATATTCAAGAAAACATAATTGACGCTTGTAGTTCAAATTGTTCTTAAATAGTAAAAAAGAACTAAATGGTTTATATTTAAAAATTTCTTCTAAAATTGCAAAAGTGAGAAAAAACTAATTTTGAAACATATAAATTGATATTATTATGATTTATTGCTTATACAATAATAAAAATTATTAGTGTATGTATAACAATAATAATCATTGCAACTTGTTGCATTGAAAGTTGATTGTCACTTAAAAATTTTGATCGGATTTACGTGAGACAGAATGTATTAAATCTTTTTTAATTTATATATATATATATATATATATATATATATATATATATATATATATATATAAGATTTACATGAATATATGTATGAAATATTTCTTTATTATTTAAAATAAGATTACAATTTTTCGTTAATTTTTGTTGACTCTCGTTTACTTTTGAAAACTATATATTTTATAATGTATAAATAAAACGTTCATTAAATATATAACTTATAAATATACAATGAACAACGAAGATCACAGTGAACGTATATTATCTGTAATCTACTTCATAATCTGTAATGCAGTTTCAAAAGCAACGGAAATACGTCATCATTCGGTGCATTCACGCAGTGGTTTTATCGGTGCACGAGGGATTTTATGTTATACATGCTATATATGCTGTGCCAGCCAGACTGGTGGTATGTATATATGCATGCAATAACATCGCAATACTTAATATATATGTGCGCGGGTGTGCCTGTATATATATCTAATATAAAATAGGATAAAAGGCAGGCAGGACCTTGGCGGGACGAACTAGGACCGAATTCAAGCCATTTCTCGAAGTCTCAAGCTAGCAGACGGGACACGGGGCACGGGGCCCGGGCCCATCTCGGGTCGGAGTAAAACCACGTGGTTGTTAATGATTCGAGGCGCATGCGCGTACTTTGTCGCCGACAGTCTAACCTGTACTTACTTACCGAACAACTCCATCTATCCATCTCTTTCTATTTTCCCCTTCACTCGTTTTTTCAACCAATGTAATTTACAATCTGATAGAAAATTTGCTATCTGCTAACAGAGTACAGACTACATAACAGAGTATACCGATTTCAGTGTACCATCGCCATCAGAGATTACTTTACAATTATACAAGCAGCGCAGAGCCGCAGATGTTGCGCTTTGCGTTACATCGCGTGCGGATATGTATAGGTGTGCGACAGCGACAGGCATTTGCGAAATTGCGATAGTACTTATTCACTCTCTTTTCGCATTCTCAATCTCAAAAGTCTCATCTTGGAAGACTCATTGTTCAGTAAGTATTTTAGTGAGTTAGTGTCAGTACCTCAATTCTGAGTTCTTGGTATATACTTGCGTATTTGTGTCATTGTGCACATTTGCAGCACAGTATAACAATTTTTCGCTACTTCGTTATACGGGAACTTACCGCTCCAAACGCAATATGGTAAAAAATAGCTGATATAAATGCATGACGGTGAAAGTATCTCTGATATGTGCCAAGCAGTAAAAAGTGTGAGTTGAAAGCGATAGTGAAATAGAATGGTTGAAAATTTGAGATTTCTCGGAAAGTTTTACTTTCTTAGTGTGCACGATCGAGTAAAAGTATAACAGCAGTGTGCTGCGGCTTAACGAAATTTTGAGAGCAGAAGTATTCAACTTACCAGCGTAATACGAACGAGGACGAGATAACTGAGAAGAGAAAGAGAGATAGAAATCGAGGGAAAGAGATAGAAGTTATAACTTGCACGTGAATGTTAGAGAGGACCGGGAAAAAATATATATATATATCTAACAATATAGAAGAGAAGTACAAGCGCATGTCGGAGCGTAATCACATGTTCCCTCAGCGGCTTTTTTATTGCTTGCATTGAGCGATATCACTGAGCACTACGAACTCAATATCCAGGTCGCTTGTTCTGGACAACGTTCCGCGCAGCCGATTAAAATACGAATCATACCTGAGCATATCACAGGGTATTGGTGCATGTGGTGCATTTTGCCATGGCATGCCTTCAGAAACAACTCGTTCTTTAGCCTATAAATAGGTAGTTAATAATGTTGATTTTGGTTTGAATTGAACAAGGTTCTTATCATGCTCTTTTTTTTGTTATACTTTATAAAATATTTGGGATAAAGACAAAAATTCGTTGACATTTTGAAAATTATGAGGTTTATTGTTGGTTGCAGGTGTTGAAGGAGAATCAAGCTTGGTGACATAAAAAATCCAGTTCTTGAAATGAACGCTGATGATTATGAGAGTCTGCCAACTACATCGGTAGGTGTGCATATGATGGCAGGTGCTTGTGCTGGTATCATGGAGCACTGCGTCATGTATTCTGTTGACAGTGTTAAGGTAAAGATTTAAAGAATTAGAATCTAAAAGTACTGCCTCTAATCATTTTATATGGCTTGTTTTTTAAGAAGTTATTGGTTATATTTTGTAAATAAATCTAGTTGTAAGTTAACATGAAAATTGGTATTACTAGAATTACTACAAGTATTAAGCTATATAACTTATTTAATCTAATGTTAATTTTAATAAAGAAAGTAGTTACATAATTTACCAAAGTTCTTAGTAATAGAAAAGTTATAAGCAGTAACTAGAAAAGCAATTAAAAGATTTTAATTCAGTACTATTATTCAAAAATATTCCTATTACATATTTTCCAAATAATCAATATTTTTTTTGTTAAAAAATTAATTATTGATATTTTTAGGTTAGATCTGAACAACTTCTATTTATGTTTAATATAATTCAATTAAGGAATGAGCAAAACAATTCTTCTACTATTTCTTTAAAAATTATCTTTGTCATAATTAGTAACTATTTAACTTGACTTCGTTTTAGTTTAATTTTTGATTATGTATTATGCAAGCAAATTTATTTTTAAGTATTATGAAAATAATATTTTTGCTATTCAATTTAAAGGGAATTAATCATGATCAAAATTGCTGTAAACAACATATTTCAAATAAACTAATAAATTCAATTTTTTATTGGTAAAATGACTTCTAAACTGTATTATAAAGTTTTCTAGTTTTTGTTAAATTATAAACTAAGCAATTACTAAGTAATAATAATGAATTTATTAGTTAGGAGCAATTTAGTCTTATCTTGTTTTTTTTTATTCTTTATATCTAAAATTTTAAATACATGATTTATATATATATATATATATATATATATATATATATATATATATATATATATATATATAAGGGTCTTACAATACAGATTATGTAACTCTTTTATCTCAACACAGTGAATTCTATTTTTGAAACTTTGATGACCACTAATACTAATTTGAGAATTGCATTCTGCTGCAATTATTTTATTATCTTCATATAAAAACTGTATGATATATTAAAAGCCATAAAAAGTTTAAAATGAATGAGCAAGGTGTTAAATAAATTCATATTTTTTTATTTTGGATAGCACTTCATTATGTACTTATTTTATTTGACTGTATTTCTGAAATTTGTAATTAAAATTGTTTAAATGTATATTTCATGAAAAAAACTAAAGTTTCCGTAAATTTTAATAAAATATTATCATTATTTCATTTGAATTTCTAATAAACTATATTTTTATAAGCTATTATTTTTTTAAAAATGTACCATATTTTGTCGATATTTTTGTATTAATGTCCTAAATTGATAAAAAGTTTAATAATATATTTTGATTTATGATGTTAATTATCACTGTCAATATTTCTTCCTTTACAATTACGATTTTGAAAATTGTATTGAAAATTTTATATGTCATTAATATCTTAAATTGATAGGAAGCTTAATAATATATTTCGAATTAAGATATTAATTATCCTTATTTCTCTTTTTACAGTTATGATTTTGCAAATTGTATTTAAAATGTTACATGTCAAGTTCTTCCATGTGTCAAACACAATAGTACAAGAATAATTAGAAAGAATTAAAACAATAATATTGATCTTTTGTATATTTATCTAATTTGAAAGTATAGTTTTTCTAAAACATTTTAATATTTCTTAGAATAACTATTTCTTCATTTTTTAATTCTTTTTAATTTTATAACATTTGTTCTTGTTGAAAATGAATTAACTTTCAAACTATGTAAAAAATGTTGTTATTGAAATTAACTATTTTCATATTTTTAAAGAAAATAAACCTATAAAAAAATAATCATATAATTTATAGACAAGAAGACAAATTTTGACGCCAGGACCAGGTGGAGGTGGAGGAATTTTTACTGAAATTGGGAACATGATGAGACAAGAGGGTATTTTCAGACCATTTCGAGGTATTAGTGCAATGGTAGTTGGTGCTGGTCCAGCTCATGCATTATATTTTTCATGTTATGAATACCTCAAGGAAAAAATGATAAGTGCAAAATCAAATCGTCAAAGCAATCATCTTATATATGCTTGTGCAGGTGTTGTGTCTACAGTGCTTCATGATGGCATTATGAATCCAGCTGAAGGTATTTATAGATAGAAATATATATGTACTCATTTTGATTAGATGTAAAAGTTCTTACTTTAATTTGTGAAGCATAAACAATACTTATAAATCTTGTTTATGAATGTACTCAGAAATCAGTTATTGAAATTTTCGTTATTTCTTTAAAGTATAATTTGTTGCTCCTCATTATTATTATTAATATTATCTTAATATAAATTTGCGTTTATTTTATTGTGATTATAATTTAATAGTAATTAAAAATTATATTTTGTAACTAAATTATTATCTGATTAGTTATGTTTTATTACATACATAATACCCGGCCGCACCTAGCTTATATTCTATTGGCCAATGATGCAAGTAGTATTTAATTTTGATTTGTTTTACATTAGTTATAATGAAAAAATTCTATGTTTTAGTCATTAAACAACGCATGCAAATGCCAAGTTCACCGTACAGAACTGTACTAAGCTGTATACGACATGTCTATGGGACAGAAGGTTTAGCAGCTTTTTATCGAAGTTATCAAACAACATTATTAATGAATGTGCCTTTCCAGAGCATTCACTTTGTAACCTATGAATTCTCACAGTCAATCTCAAATCCACAACGAACTTATAATCCAATAGCACATGTAGTTTCTGGTAATGAAATTTTAAATATTTTTTATTTTTTTCATCATTTTAAAAAAATTACTTACATTGAAATCTATAACTATATAAACTATTGCTAGAAACTTATTGTTACAACTAAATTCATTTTCAATATATTGGATGTATTTACCCTTAGGTGCAATGGCAGGTGCCGTGGCTGTTACAGTTTCTATGCCACTGGATGTTTGTAAAACGTTATTAAATACGCAAGTGGGTGAGGTTCGTGTAACGGGTATACGAGACGCCCTTAGCTTGGTTTACAGGTACTGGGGGTTGCCTGGTTTCTTTCGTGGTTTAAGTGCTAGAATTGTTTATCAAATGCCAGCAACTGCTATTTGTTGGTCAACGTGAGTAGAATTTCATTACTTTTGTCATCTATTTCTAACTTTTACAAGTCTATTTTTCTATTGTATTGCTATGGTATAATATATCTTGTTGGTTAGATTTTTTGATAGAATTATTATTAATACTTAAATCTTTAGTGGAATTGTTATTACCTGGTTGATGACAAAATTGTAAAAAAAAATTATTTTAATTTACAATTCATAAATTATTATAACTTCTTGAGTATTTCGAATTACTTGACATTTGCCTAATTCAAGACAAGTGAAAAAATAAGTTTCTTTATAATCACTATAACTATTTAGTGTCTAGATTAATTCTAATCAATATTAACTTTAAAATATGAGCATTGTGGATAAAACAGTTTTTTTTTATTTAAGATTTTTTAAGTGAATATTTTTAACAATTATTCATTTTAATGTTACTCACAATTTAAACATACATGTTATTTATTGTTTTATATTACTATCATTTTAGAAAAATTAAATAAGGTATTTGTAAGAATCTTTATTTAGAAATTATAAGCAATTTTTGAAAATATTGCTTCTTAATTTTCATTATAAATAAAAAATGTTTTACTCTTAGAACTGTATTTATTTTTTTAAAAAAAGTATAAGCATTGAAGAAACATTTTAATTACAGATATGAATTCTTCAAATACCTGCTATGTAGGGTGCAGGATGACACAAGTGGAATAAGTTCTGATGATCCTTCTGGAATCATGCAGAACCAACGAAATATCGCTTGTAATACCAGTACCAGTAACATTAGTAGTAGTTTTCAAGGATCAGGTCTTTATTTCAATAATAAACCTTCTACGCCAGTTATATTCGATGTGACCAGAAGCTAAGGCAGATCGAAAAGGACCATGATAAAATGAGTGTATATACATAATCCCCTCTTAAGTACTGCTATGTAATGTATCCAATTCGGTCCTCAGATAAACAAATAATTCCATAGAAAAGGAGGGCATTTATTTGCATATAATTTAAAAAATGAGTACCAAGGAAACAAAAATTTTGAGAAAAGACTTTATTGTAATCATATAGCAACATCATGGTCATTTTTTTGATATTTGCAATAAAAGCTTATTATGTTTTATTTATGCTGAAAATATATATTAAGAGAGAAAGCAAGAGGGGGGGGGGCGTATGGGAATGGAAGAAAGAATATGGTATTTAAAGCACACAGAAGAAATAATTTTCAAAAAAAGTTTGATATTATAAAGTATCTTCAATTTTTAAAATATAAAATCTTTATTTCAAATTTCAATAAGTAAACTTAATATAACTGCAATTAAGTTGATATACACGCCCATATAATATCTGTAATGAATAGGAGAGATAAAAAATGATACCGAAATGCTAAAATTGCTAGGCTGACTATTGTCAAAAATGTTTAAGAAAAACAAAAATAAACATAAAAAATCCTTACTTGTTGTACATGATGACCTAAAATTATTTCTATAAGTTATGTAGATATAAATATCTTTAAAAAATCAATAAATTAAAAAGAAAAGAAATATTTATAATCAGTAGTCTTCTTTTAATATTGCAGTTATTACAATATTGAAAATAATGCGATAATTGCTATTAAATTTCATTCAATGTAAAGTATTTTGTAAATGCTTAAACTTGTAAAGTCAATAGTGCGTATAACGTATTAAAAAACCAACTATATTGTACAGTTTTGAGAATTATAATAATAATTACATTATGCAAAATTTATACATGCAAAAGTATATAGATTTTTATTATTAAAAGACATAAATAAAATTTTAGTTGGAATTGATTAAAAGATAATGAAAATTAATTGATTTATCATTTCATCCATTTGAAAAATTCTACATGTCCAAATATTACATACAAATATGTATAAGTTTTTCAAGTTTTCATAGTATTGTGAAGAATCATTAATAAGTTGTGAAAATGAAACAACTGTATCTAAATGGTCATTGTGGTTTCAGTTTAATAATAAAAATGATTTTTTTAAAACTTAAAAATAAACTATTATAAGTACAACACCATTAAGTTATTATTTAAAAAGTAGACTTAACTTTTTGAATTATATGATTAGTATAATTTAACTTTGATACAAATTTTTATATTGAATCAGCTGCTTTGAAATTAAGATTAAATAAGATATTCTTGAAACTATAGTAATAATAGTTAGAAAACTTCTCAGTAATCATATGTCTATAATAAACAATGTGATAGAAATTTAGAGACAGTTAACAACAACTGTTTCATTCAAGGAATTTTTATTTATTTGTTCATATTGAGAATTTATATATCACTTATAGAAAGTGAGTATAGGTCAAATCAATATCAAAAGTGTGACGTTATTTTAATTTGAAACAAAGGATCAAAAAACTATTCCATTGTATATTTAATTAATTTATTACATTTATTAATTTTGTAAAATGATTCAGTTTTTATCTATTATGAGTACAGCTTCTATAAGAATATTTAATTATTTTCTAAAGAAGACTAGTGACATAAAAATAGTGTGCTACTTTGTTTTTGAAAGTTCCATCTAATAAATAAAAATTATACTATTGCAAATATCAAAATCTAATTAAAAATATTGCTAAAAAAATATTTGCATAATACTACTAATTACTTTATGCAGATGTTTTCTATTTCTCAATCAAAACGAATAATAAAAAAAAGTACAGAAATGAACAAAGAAAAAGAAAAATCGTTAAAATTGATATCGCGCAGTAGAAAATAAGAGACAGTTTATTTAAGAACCCGGTAAAATAAGTTCAACCAATTTAAGGTTGACAGTGGGACGCATGCCAGGACATCATTATTAATTTGAAAAAAATATGAACGGATACTATAGAATTTTCTTTTCTACAAAGAAAAACGTTATATATTTTAACATATTTTTAAAATCGATTGTTAAAATTTTTTTACAGTTTTGAATATGCATGATTATTTGAAACTAAGATTTTTATTTTTAATTAGAAAAATTAGTATTTACTTATTCAAAGAAATACTGTAAATTAAGAGAATCTAAACTTTCTTTTTAATTTAAAATAGTAAAAAATGTTAAGGAATCAGACAGAATACTGAATTAACATAAATAATTGTTTAATTTAGAATATTAGTAATAAGATGTTTTTCAAAATAATTTTTCATTTTCAAAACGAGTTCTTTATTAATATCTTTATATCATCAATTTGTTAACATGCATTGCAAAATAACATTATATATTTCATTATATTCCACAGTATTGCTTCCTATGGCTGTGATTACTGAGTCAAACACAAATGATGTTGACTTTAAGAGGGAGTAATATCATGTGAAAACTCTTTTGTTCACGCCATAAATAAATACAACATCTCTATTCATAATCATATAAAAATTTAAATGCTGGCCATTTTTTTTGTGAAGTTAATGATCCATTCATCAGTAATCTATATCTAATACTTCCACATATTGTGCAAAGAAAATTTTATGTAATTGTACATTTCATGTTTTTTATAATTTTTGTCTTTAAGACAATGCAACTATAAAAATCAGGAAAAATAAAATTAACAATTTCTAATGAATGTGTACAATCAGTTGACTGAAATTTTTTGTTATTTATAAAACATTTTAATCATATAAATAAATTTGAACATAATGTAAGATCTACTTTAAAGAATTTATTTATATTTATATCACAAGAATCCATAAAACAATTTATTCTTATAGCATATTATAAAATTTTAAATAATCGATAATATTTTGTATAAAATTGTAATATTTGTATAAAATTATTGTTCTTTTATTTCTAAATTACCATTAAACTCAAGTTTAAAAATTTATATTTTACTAAGCATTAAATTTGACATCATAACATTGGTAGTGCCAAACATATATTCTTATGAATATATTTATACATTATTTCAGATTTAATAATAGATATATATTTTTTGTTTATGCTTTTCGATTAAATAATTTAAGATTCAAATGAATACATAAAGTGCTCTCATCAAAATGTTTTATAAATCCATATAAATATATTGAAATTAATTAGTGTTTTAATGGTAAAAATATTTTAATAAATGCGGACGCATAAATGTACTAAGTCAGAAAAGATATTAATTATAAACATAATATAAAACATAAATTATATACAATTTTTTTTGACTGATTTATTGATTTTAGCAGCACCCATCACATCTTATGAATGGACCATTAGGTAAATAAGTCCCTAATGAGTCAAAAACACTAATGATAATGCTGAAATATAATATATATGTATATATCTATTCTATGCTCCCACTCGATTACTATCGTCTTTTACTATTATGGTATGTACTAAAGTCGTACTGAGGATAAGAGTAATGTAGCGCAATATATGAAATGTATGAATAATGTAAATAAAATAATCCTACAAAGTACAAAAAATTACACTTAATACTAGCGTATTTATTATCATGATCCTCAAGTCAAATATTACTGCGATGAATGAATTCTTTTTTGAATTAAAAAATTTATAAAGATTTTTTCTACAAATTGTGTACAATAATCAGAAAAAAATAAAGTTCTGATACATTTTTTTTTAATTTATAGAGTATGAAATATTTACATTACAAAAAGTATAAAAAATACCTTAGATTCTACATTAATTTTATAAAGAACTATTCACAATATCTATTTACATTTATCATACAGCTTCTTCTTCCATTATATTAGAATTTTGACATTGCGATTTTAACCAAGCTATATAAAATTCTATTTTTTTTAGAAATAATGCCAAATTCTTTTTTGACATTTGATGAAGTTCTATGTCAATAAATTGAAATTTTTTTTTAAATTTTTGATCAATTGGCTTTGACTTATTAGAGATTTCTTTTTTGGCCTCTTGGATTAACAGATGAAGATCAGATAATGCAGCAAGCATATAAAAAGTTTTATTTTCTTCCTCTGGGCCATTTAAAATTGCATCTCCAGCTTCTTTAGTTCCTATAATAGTTTCCTGATCTGCAGATAGAGACTCACACTACAAATAGATATAGATTTTTTAAATCAAATTTGGAAAATTTGAAAATAAACAACAAGAGGTAGCATTTAGATGCTTGCTTAATTACATTTGTAACCTCTAATAGAACATTTTCAATAGCAGAGAAGCTATCTTTGAACACTCTGTTTATTCTGATAGTATCACAGATGCGTAAAAATGTACAAAAGCAGTCCACTGGGGTATTATGATGTTCACCATTGAAAAATAAGACACTGTATGCATAAGCATATATAGTATTTATAATACCAAACTTTATAAATGGAGATACTTTCTACAAAATTATAAATATCAATAATTATAGTTTTAGGAAAACTGAGATAACGAATAGTTGCTTACAGTATCTGATTTTAAAGCAGGTATATTTAAAATATTGGGGCAGGCACTCTTATATACTTCATCTTCTTTTGATTCTGTAATATCTATTACAAGTTTATTTTTCAATGAATATGTCCACCATGGATTCCAGGAAGGTAACAACTTTGAGGCTTCCCCGCTTTGAATTAGTGCTTCAAATTGTTGCTTTTCTGATGAACTTAAAACTGACCATAATTCGTCTGCATTATCTAAGTTTATATTTTTTAAACGTTTATCTAGAGATGGTATCTACAAAAAAGAATTATATATTTATAATTTTAAAAAACTTGAGATAGTATTTTATAATATTACAGCTTTACATTTTCATCATCTGAATCAAGATATTCTTCATCGGAATAGTTTTCATTATTATCCAAAATATTATTTAGAATATCATCTTCTACGTCATCATTATAAATTTTTTTCAATATATCCAATGTCTTGTGCTTGATTTGATCATCGCACTGTTGCGCTTGCAATTCTTCTTCTACACATTGTTTATAAAACATTTCTGAACACTCTAAGTGGGTGGACGATTTATAACATTCCATTGAACAATAATCAATGCTACATTTCGGACATTTGTATTTGGACTGATTTTCATTACATCTAGAACAAATGAAAAAATAATGCATTTATAACATTTTTTGTATTTCAAATAAAATTATTAACAATTTTAAGGTTATTCTTTTTTACAATTTGTTTTCTAAAATATTATTAATGTTGTTAGCACTCACAGTTTACATATTTCGTTACTGTTTGAAGTCGAAGTATTTAAATCCATTTTATTAATTTTTATTTAATAATATAATTATTTTTCCCTTTTATATTTTGTAAACTTTTTGAGCTTCTCAAGCTGATGCTGCTCCGCATCAGTAGCTTGCGCATTGCACTGCGCCCATTTGGTATATTTGGCCTCTTATTGGACCCGGCACCTTCGTCACGGAAAACCGCAAATCTGAACGTTTAAATTCAGCTTAAAACTTTCTTTATGATTTTTAAAATAATTTTAAGTGTGATATTATATATTGATTCAGGTTTCTTAAGACCCATCGGTTGCTGGATTGCTTATAACCTATTCATATCTATGCAAGGAATGACGTGTAATCAAAACGGGATTAAAAAATAAACAGCAGCAGTATGCTTGCAGGTGTTTGCACTGTACTCAGCATTGTAAAACCTGTTAAAGCCAGCAAAGCATTCATATATTAATTATCTTTCAGAAATGAATCTCTAGAAGAACTAACTTTTAAATAATAAATGTTTATTATATATTCATATTAAATAGAAAATTTCTTTTAATAGGCAAGCATATTACATCTATTTGAACTTGATTAGATTCTAATTTATCATTGCTTGTCCAATACTTGTTGTAATAATAGCAGTGTAATTATATAGGTAACGCTCATTTTATTGAACATTTCTTACACAAGTTGGCTTTTCTAAAATAATTTCTTAGATACTCCAATTCATATATAATTATAAAAATTATATGCAATAAACTTTTCAATGAAATAAAAATTATTTAAGACTATGCAAAATTTTTATAAACTATGAAAACTTTAAAAACCATGTAAAATAATAAATAAAAAAACTTAATAAGAATAATGTTTAATAATGAAAAGTTTCTCTTGGACTTTTTATCAGCTTATATAAAAATTAATCCTCAAAAGTCAAATTACAATTTTCAAAAAGATAACTTACACAGCTTGATACCAACAGGTTGAGCCCGAGCTTCACTTTTGACAAGCAGAATTTTTTATTGCACATGGTGCGGGTGCGGGTATCTCGCACGCTGCCTACTATATATAAAATTCGACGATTTCTTTTAAAATTTATATTAGAAAAGTGATATATTTTAAAATTTATCACAAATAATAAGTTTATTATTAATTTATAGAGATTTTCGAAATTGAAAGTTAGATTTAGACAATATTCGTTTGTTATTATTGAAATGTAATATTTATTATAAAAATTGATAATTTATGTATTTATAAAAATTCTTAAAAATAACGATTTTTTATCTACTACGTTTATCTTTTACGCAAATGCACAAGACTGTATTGCACGATAGTAATCACATAGATTTTGTCAATTGAATACTTTACTATTGAATAATTACTAATGCTTTATAAAAATATATGCACTTTAATAAGGATTAAAGAATCAAATTTATTTCAAGGGAGCCTGGAGTGCATATATCTACATTTGCAAAGTATCTAGAATTGTTTAAAATTTAAGTCAGAAAATGTTATAAAATTTATTTAAATTTTGTGTTTATAAAGAATTTGCTTTGGAGTTTTTTTTTTCATGAAAAAATATATATTTAAATTAAATAGTTAGCTTTATATAAATTTTAAAATAATTAAATTGATTAAAAGTAAATAAAAATATTTTGAAGTAATCGTACCATATGTATTTTGAAAATCGCTGATTAGGAATATCCTTATGGGGAATTTGGGATAAGAAAGCATTGATATCGATGGTTTCTGCCAATTTTATAAGCTTCCCGAATGTTTATCTTTTATTCAATGCTTATTACATATTTATATTTATTGAAATTTATTAAATTCAGTGATTGCAGTTTAAGGATATATATATATATATATATATATATATATATATATATATATATATATATATATATATACATATAATCTAACTTACTTATTTTTTTTTTGTAAGAATACAGTAAATTGCTTATTATAATAAATCATTGTGATAATTAATGTTTTTATAAATTATATTCTTTACATATAAAATATACTATATAAAATATAAAATATATTATTCTAATATAAAATACATATAATAATAAAATACATATAACATACATATATATTCGTATTTACTAGATCTTATTTTTATATAATCAGTCATTTTTCAGTTATAAGTTCTAGAATTTTGATATTATACATTTTTTTTAAGAATTATTCTTTCATACAGAATATAATACACCATGACCAAAAGATTGTATACGTATTACATCCTTAAGTACAGGCCAAGTTTACCTGCCAGATAGAGCATTTCCAAGAATTTACCGGGATTATTTTTGTTGTTGTTGCAGAAAGGCATATGTGAAATATATCTATAAATATAAACTGTCGTGCGTCCCGAACCATTGATAAGCACTTGAGCAGCAGGAGACGTGGTAATTTTTAGCCCAGTCTAATCACTCCTGCGGCACTAGTACTTAGGAACAGGACGGGATTCAAAAAAAAAAAATTCTATTCGCCGCCGCCCTCGGGTGATTGATTCGTTTGCCTCTCTTCTGCGACGAGCCTCGTGTGCCGATTCACGATGATATTTCCACATTCTCGCTTTTAATTAATTGCAGAAAAGCGAGGCGTGAGCTCGCGATGGATTCCTGAAACAGAGCTGTCGCCCCATCGATGTTGGCATCGCCGTTCTTATTTTATACAATTAGTTCGGCAGATCTTGCCTGTGCTTATACGTAAGTCGGATGGGTTGCAGAGGCCGAGGTGTGCACTATATGCGATCTGCAGTTATTCGGACGATCTAAATGAATGATATATCTGTAAGAAATTATTC
The DNA here is from genome assembly GCA_018907035.1 of Sycobia sp. Sy_11. Lineage (NCBI taxonomy): Eukaryota > Metazoa > Arthropoda > Insecta > Hymenoptera > Epichrysomallidae > Sycobia > Sycobia sp. Sy_11. The sequence continues at coordinate 1,291,747 of JACCIC010000103.1, forward strand.
ATAAATCAGAAAGCCTTCATGTACGCGTATTATGACATTTTTATTCATAAATACATGGTATAACAGGCTTGAGATGATGATATATCGCTGTTAAAAATTTCTTCATATTATCTTATATTTTACTATATATAATTCGATGCACACGCACTGAAAAATGCCTTAATTAAAAATAAATGTACTTCTAATGTAATGTAATCGTCTAAGACGGAATTTGTATATTGGAATCTGCATAATGGCATCAGGTTCACGCATCAGGAGAACATAATATCAAACGAAATGTCACGGTGGTGCGAATAATATCCCTATTTTGAGAAATTAATGCCAGGCGCCATTGCGTAATTAAAGTTCCAATTATTAGTAGAATATAATAGAACGAAAGTGTTAAGTAGCCGTTCCTCGTTTTGATTCTGAATTTTGAATATTAAGACTACTGAGAACGGTTGACGTACCAGGAGAATAAAACTGCGCAAGACGTGTCATTCTTAAATTTATATGACGGAATTAGAAAGAAATTCGCTGTCACAGGAAATCTGGAATATCAGGAGGAAATAAAGTAGAAGAGGCGTACGAGACGCCGTGCGCGGTTTGTCATATACACGCGCCAAGTATTTGAACGCCGCTTCCCAACGGCACGCGCAGTTTCAAATATTAGGAGAACATAGTGCGAAAGGAAGAAAATGATTTCATTTTTATATATATAGATATATTTCAAATAATTAGTATTTCTGTTCGTCGCCTACATTTCAATGCATCGGGAGAACATATCGGCAGAAGAAAGAGAGTGAGAGGTTTTATACAGTTTAGATAGAAATATGTTACCGGATGTCATATACTACGCGATATATTAGGAGAACATAAGGAAGTTGTATTATTTTCCTGGTGTAACTTGTTGAATATAAGAATTGTCGCGGTTTAGGGTCTCTGGAACCCCAAGAGATCATAATATGAAAAGAAGTGGCAAGAAATTGTACGTTTAATTTCATATAAATATTTTTGTTTGCTTGAGATATGAAAGATGTATTATCTGTAAAATAAGTGTCGGAGGGATTTGAATTAATCGAATCGATAATTCTTAGAGTAGATTGTCGAGATAATATAGAAATCGACAGTAGCCCACGATTCGGCATATGAATCAGGCTCGATTAGATAAATGATAATTATAAACGATTAATCAGGCACAAAATCGAAATTCGCCGTGTCCGCGCATAAACTAACCTCTTCCGTATCATTGGACAGAGCGCAAAATTTGGAGCGGAAATTCGGTTACGCCGCTACTCGGTCGAGCGTGGTTTCTGCGTTATTTGCAATAGAAAACGCTCGAATTTCCACGAATCACGCGTCGTCCCGAGTGTCGCGGAGGCGTTTCTTACGCGCGCGAGCGACGGAGTGGGGGGTGCGGAATTCCAGTGACATGCCACCTCCTCGCAGTTAGCTGGTGGGCTGTAGTTCCAAGCGCGACAACAGGGGGAAATATATATATATATATATATATATATATATATATATATATATATATATATATTCAAATGAATATAAAGTGAGTCGAGTGAAAAGGGAGGGGGAGAATGGGTTGAAAACGAGAGTCAAGAGATGGACATGGGTATTAGGAAAGCAGCCGATGAGCGCCTTCGTCAAAAGTAAGTTACGATATTTTATGTGTTTAATGTATATAATGGTTCTGGCATCGTATTAATGCACATTAGCCTCGGAGCAGCCTGTAATACGCATTGGCGACCGATCGAGATCTTCGGCTCCGCCTGAGTTTTTTGCTTTTCAGCGTGCATTTTTGTTATCCGTTAAAGCGTCCGGCTGAACATTACCAATCTGCGTCGAGGCCGTTGGTTATAAATCCGGCATAACCTAGTAAGAACGAAAATAACTGGTCCGGCGTAAAGAGCCTGCCGAAACTTTGATACAGTATGATTTATGCACGCGTGTCCAAGGCGACCTATATACATATTATACGCGTTACGTAAGACGCGCCGTTTATTTCTTTTGGCGCAAAAGATTCCAAGAGTCGCGGGGGACGGTGCAGTGCCGTACTAAGCTTGGGCGATTCCCTAGGCAGATATTGGTGTGGACCTATGAAAGGATTCCATTTTCCTATAAAAGTCGAAAAAAGTCTTAATTTGCATATTAGATTAATTCTTTATCTTTGATCATAAATTAATTATTCTAAATATTATTACAATAGTAATCTTACTGGATTGTCATTCTATCGCTTCAAAATATAGTTTTTCAACATTTATGTTTTTCATTGTCAATTGTTACAAAAGTTTTTCGAAAATTTTTAAAACTAATTAATTTCACAGATACACCTGTTGCAAAATCAAGCGGATTCCAACTTTACTGACAATTTTTTTTTATTTCTTTGTCCGTCTATTTTTTGCAAGTCAATATTTATAAATTCAAATTATTAAGTATCATAATACTGCAAGTGATTTTAAAGATTTTAAAAGTATGATAGGTTTCGATTAAAATCTATTATTTAAATCTAAGTAGCCAGTTTTTTCGAATAAATATTGTTTAAAATATAATACTTAACTTGATTTGTGTCAAAAAAATTTTAATAAAATCTCGTCTTTGATTGGTAAGGGGGAGGTGGTCTATACGTACAGGCAGCGTCTATTGGCCTGTTCCGTTAATCCGGCCCTGGCACGGCGATGCCCTGCGGATCCGGCTTATACATTATATTGTGTATATACATCAGCTTTCCAACTCCCGGTGTTCAGCTCCCCGTGCACCGGAAGTTCTCAATTGAAATATTACCGCGCGGCGAATATACAGTAGTGGGCGACCCGGATTGGAGGGAGAGAAAAGGGGTAAGATCGCACGTGGAGTACGGCGCAACTTAGTCCGATGTTATTACTATATATATATGCCATCATGGAATATAATTTGAAAAGTCACGCGCGCACGTCTGCCTATATAATAATGAGGATTACAATAATAATAATAGCATTCACAATATACTGTTAAGTCAAATGTGTGGTCTGGATCATTGCTGCTCTATGGGAATAACTCGTGAACATAGGGCCCCTATGGATTTTGGAGTTATAGATGAAATTTATCGAATTAAAAAAAAGCTCGTATATTCTATAACATTTTCTCTTTAGTCGATTATAATATATATATATATATATATATATATATATATATATATATATATATATATATATATAGGACAATGAAATTAATGAAGGTGGAAGGAAATTGGTATAAGATTTATTTGTCTTTTATCGATCGTATAAGTGTATATAAAAAAATTTCCGCCGGGAAATGAATTATTTTTAACATATCTATAATGATTGAATCATTGCGGATCTTTACACACAGAAACAAATACACGCGCGCGTATATATATATATATATATATATATATATATATATATATATATATATACATATTATATGTGCTCAAATTATACATATAAGTAAAAGTATAGACTCGCAATATCCGAGAGAACAAAAAATGTGACGACTAATTGTAATACTCTTAATTATAACTACTATTCTCATTACGTTTTTTCTGTAATAACTTTTAATCGATTTATATACGAAAAGGAAAGTAACAGTGCAAAATACAAACTAGAGCTGTCGTATATTGAAAATAAAAGTTACAAACATCACATCTATTTGTAAAAATTTCTGCGCGCATGGCAAGCATATCTTTATATATAGGTAAACCTCAGAAGGATTTTTTTAAAAATCCAGAATTTATCTTTAAATCCCAGTGCCTAAAAGATAATTAAGTCGGTTTGATTGTCTTTTTATATGTGTGTGCGCGCGCGCGTGTGTGTAATTTTATTATCGAAACACTATATTGGATATAATTGTAGAGTTATATAAGAAGGAGATTAGTGAGAGAGAGAGAGAGAGAGAGAGAGAGAGAGAGAGAGAGAGAATGGGAGAGAAGCAACATGTGTAAACACTACACAAAGCGCAGGGAGGGGAGGGAGTCGCTAGCGGGATGCGAACATGTAGGCAGGACGAATTGGTATCCGGAGGCGTCCGGGACGAAACGAAGGAAATCCTCATAAAAGCTTGCGCGCGCGCGCGCGCGGTCGCATACGTTATAATAAATGCGCAAAAGGGATCGAGCGATAAGTGACCCGCGCGTATGTATATATACATACACGGATATGCACGGAGGCACTGCTCGGCGCGGCGCGCATGTTATTGAATAATTGGGCCTGTGCCGAGGGGTCGACGCGGGGGAGTATGCGCGATCTACGCCGTAAGTGTATGCGTAAGTGTAAACTAGGGGGGAGGGGGGGAGCGTGGACTGGAGAGAGCAGAGAAGAGAGGATGGTGAAAGGGAGACGGGATCGAGCCCCGATTGGATTCGCGCGCGGGAGTCGTTTATTTAGAACGTATTTTTCAATCCCCCCTTTATAACTATATATACATATGTAATAAAAAATTACATTCGCACGCGCATACGAGCACACTTCCATTATTATGACCACTAAAGACTTAATTATTATATACATGTATATAGATACTTATAGTTTATATTAATGCTTTTAATTGACCGAAAGCTCACTCTAATCTTCGGGACAGATACCTTTTTTGAACTATTTATTATAATCTTGATTTCTCTTGTTTGGATTTGATTTATGCACTTATAATTTATTTTATCTCCTTTTTTTCATTTACGTGATTTATACTTAGAACTTGATCCATATATATAAGGCTTATGAATATTTGACATCGGATTTCCAGCAGATCTCATTCCACATTATTAATTTATTAATTATATATGTGTTTTATTAATTAAGAGCCTATAAAAAAATATATATATATATATAGAATAAGGAAACCGTTGCTGTCCCACTTTGTATAATATATATATAATTTTTTCACTTCCGCGGGCGAGGGGGCGTTCGCAATCTTCGTCCGTTAGTCCTCCCCCCAACCCCTTTTCGCGTTTACCAATAAGATCTCATTAAGAGCTTCCCTTATTATCCTTAATCATTTGATTGACGCGGTCGGTCGACCACTTGGCGCGTACACGGAGAACGGTCGTTACGAGCGGTTCTATACATTATATATATATATATATATATATATATATATATATATATATATATATATATGCATTTCCGCAGCAGCTTCGCATTGTATATACACAAAAGGTTCCATTTAAATTTACACACTACTGGTATATCTCGAAAACTGTATTGGCGATTTGGGTGGACATCACGCGCACACATGCACACCCGCGCGCGTAAACGCACACGCACGCACGAGAGACCATAATCTTCCGGGGTAATAGGTCGATTTTTGGGCATAGGAACGTTAGTAGAAAGGCCCCACGTGGTTGGAGGTCACATAACATTATAGAAACTCCAAGTTTCGTGCTGAACTCTGTGTACGGTTCAAAGGGGGTCGTCTTTGGCGTTGGTGGAGCTTGAGTCCTCTACACTTCAGGGAGTGGAGTTTATATATATATATATATATATATATATATATATATATATATATATATATATACACATACATACATACATAAATATATATCTGTCAACACTGTGAGTGAAATATAAAATAAAAATATTAGTATAGGTTTCAAAAATATTATTCGCGTTACTTGTACCTTTGGAAGTTATATTTCTTTTTTAAAAAGACATTTGGTTTTTTACTGCTGTATAATAAGATTATAATTAATTGACCGAATCACGAATTAAATTTGCTCAAAAACGGCATTCACCAAGGCTAACTTCACCAGGCGGCGGGTGGCCCCCCCCCCCCAGATCGGCGAGGTTCTATAGATACGGGCCTCGCGGACCCCTACATACAAGAACGACCCTGTGATCAAAATAGTTCCAGACATCTGTGCCAATGTCTCTTTCGAGGACCACTTTGGCTCAAACAGTACAAAATCGTTTATACGTTAAAGGTAAAAAAAGGAATCGAACGAAAGAAACCCGTTTAGGTCGCACTTGATTCAAATCTTCGACAATCAGAAAAATAGGGGTGCTACTGTCTATATATATATATATATATATATATATATATATATATATATATATATATATATATACACAGACACACACAAATTATAAAAATTAGCTTCACGGAGACCTCACCTTGCTATAAAGTCATTTTTTTGGAACTACCCCTTCCGTTTCCTGAGTTTCTCTTTCTCGCAGTCCGTATACTTACTTTTCGCGATACTCGAGTGCGTGTGCGTTAAAACGGAACACCGTGTATATAGACACATACACACCCACACCCACACACCCACACATGTATACAGGATACTTATGCGGGCCCGTGTAGAATCGGCACGCGGTCTTCGGACAACGAACCTCGAGATCCTCGGGTTAATAGACCCCTCTTCGGATGGGCGGCAGGGAGAAAGAGACGCGCAGTAACGAAGATCGGCTCGTCACAAGCTCGCCTATACATATACACACATATATGGCTGTCGGAGTTCCGTCGTATATGAGATATCCACGTCTGCGGATGTGCACCGGGATCGCCGACTGGCGCTATATAACACTGCCCTCTCCCCGTGCCTTTTCTCCTTTTTTCGTGTATATATATATATATATATATATATATATATATATATATATATATATATGCGGGGCAGTGCGTCAAGCCCTGCTCCGTTTTATTTCTCCGACGGTGCCGGGATCCCGCCGTCGCTGCTCTCGGTGGTGTGCGTGCGTACGAATGAGTATGCACCTCCTCGTCCCGCTGGAATTAGAGGAAAAATGCTCGATTACATGGGGTATTCGGATTATGCAATACGATAAGTATTTGAAGTCTTAAAATTGTGACTTTATAATTTTTTTAATTTTTGATACAAATTCGATCAATCCAATAAAAACCTAACTATCATCTACAACAAAAAAAAACATTTTTAGATTGTTTTACAGTATAGTAAAATTTGTAAGAAATGACAAGGTTTATCCTCAGTGAGATATATATAAATATATACAAAATATAAAATAAATAATGTTCATTATTATAGATAAAAATAGTTTAGACAGCAAATAGTTTAGACGAGTTTTTTTCACGGCTCTATTGGCAACTAATTGAGAAAAGATTATTATTTTGTGTATTATATGTATCCTGGTGTATACCTCTTGTAATATTATATATATGTATATTCGATAAAGACATTTAATCAATCTATATATCACGTAAATCCTTCAAATACTTCAATTGGTGCTTACAGATTTGATGTAGAAAATAAGATAATAATAAAATGATTATATAAGACGAGTTCTATTTACTTTTTTATAGTAGTTATATATATGAGGATAAAAGATAAATGTTTAGAAACATAATAAGTCTGCATATATATGATGTAAGTTTTGCAATTTAAAAAATTCTACTTATACATACATCTAATATGTACATCCCTATCTCTCTCTCTCTCTCTCTCTTCTCTCTCTCTCTCTCTCTCTCTCTTTCTCCTCTGTTCTCTCTCTCTTTCTCTTTCTCTCTCTCCTTCTCATCTCTATTTATCTGTGTATTTCAATGTTTTTCTATGATTTTTTTAAAAATTTGCATAAAAAATAACTTTACATCACATTTTACCCACGAAATCGCAACTTTTCGCGATTATTGTATTTGTTCGATTCCGGTGGTGTAAGATACAAGTTCAAAAATTGATGACTGAGCTCATTGCATTACCTCGTAAGATTTATACATCCCTCGCTTCATTCGTGAATAAACTATTATATATCCATATATATATATATGCTTCGGCCGACGAATAATCAACTTCCACGTGCGTCCGCGTTAGAATTAACGATTAATTAATTTTATTATACACCTCGGGGAAAACTTTCGAAAGCATCGATTTCCGCTTGTGCAACTATATAGATACGCATAGTATCTTCAAGCATATATGAGAATTAAGCCGAGCGGATGGTTGGTAATTTAGGTTTAGGTAGTTTTCCCGTTGCTGAAAAGCTGGCAAAATTTCAAAAATATTGAAAAGAGATTTTACAGAAAAATCGAGATACCGGTCCTGCGGAGGTCGATGAAAATGCGTCCAAGACCCGATTGAAGCTATGTAAGTACTGCTCGTGTTTCGTACATGATTAAAAGCCTCCTTTCTTCGTGCTTGCCGAAGATTTGAATTCTATAACGGCCCAAATCATACGACCAGATGAGCAACGACACTTTTCCCTTAGGCAACCGCGCCTTCGAGCCTACATTCGCACAAATGTAGCAGCTTTCGCTTACCGGCTGTGGTTCCCGTTCGATTCATTTTTCTATCGCCGGTTATTTTTTCTATATGTATATATATATATATATATATATATATATATATATATATATATATATATATATATTTCATTAAACACGCTCTCGAAATACATCGTTACAGTTCAAAAATAGAAATCAACCCAAAAAGGTGATCAAGAAAAAAAGATTCTAACACATATATAACTATATGGATCTGTTTTGAACTAATATATATATGTATGTTAAAGAATTCAGGTCTTTATAAGCAAACAGAAACATGAGTAAGTACGTGTCCTGGATGAAAAAGTGACGGATATGATAGATCTCTTGGAAGAGATTCATCCCCTCAGTTTTTGTTTTTGCTCAAAGCACTTTTTCTTCTTATACACGTTAGTGAATTCGAGTTATTACACTGTGTGAAAGTAGGTACAATATGTACCTCTAAGAATTGTAGGTACATACATGCATATATATATATATATATATATATATATATATATATATATATATATATGTATGCAAACGTCACGGAACCTTCCAACTCGCACACGCGCTCGCAAGCGCACGCACAAAAACATTATACGAACGTCGCATCAGCTTCGCCGTGCCGTATGCGCCCGCGTGTGTGTATGCATGTGTGCGTGCGCGCGCGTATGTGTGTATATACACATGTGTGCGCGGAAATAATCGGTGCCGCGGGCAGGAGAACACGCGCGCGCGCGCGCGCGCTTGCGATCAGCAACCGCCTTTTTCGAGGGGCGACCGATGTGAGATGATGCGACGCGGTCTGAAAGGGGCCCTCTGTTATAATTCCTCTTGGCTCGCCTGTCCATACACTCGCTACTGCTCAAAAGGCTTCTCCGTTATATATATATATATACAGCGACACCCGCGTTCGTCGATCCTCGCGCGCTTTTTCTCGCATTATACATATATAGTACAAGCACTGTGGAATTTTACGAAAAGAAAAGCTTATGTTTTATGGTGTGCATTGCCTATTGTGCCTGTGTATGTGTGCGTGCCTGGTGGGATATCGGCTTATAGGAATTTCTGGCGCGGGTATGCGAAAATCCGCGATGGAGATTTTTGCTAATAAATTAAGAGTTCTACTGACGCTATAAATAATATATACAGTTGTATTATACAGTAGATTTACAAATTTAATAATTGAGAATTGAGAGTGTTATTGGAGAAGGGAAATCTATTTAAATATATACAGAAATTTTCTTGGTTTTATGAAAGAATTTTGCCAAGTACTATGAATTAGAAATCTATTTGAGCAAATATTTATATAGGTATTAAAATAGAAGAATTGGCAAAGATTAATAAAACATTTATAAACGTGACAATATTAGTTTGCCTTGATTAAATAGCATATTGTTCATTTTTTAAAATAATTTATCTAATTATATAGTTGCAAAAATCAATAGTTTGAAAATTTTGGCGCAGTCGAACGATAGGAAATCTAGATGAATTATTTATATTATCATGATTTTTTTTCAATAATTATGAAACGTGACGAAGTTTATATATACATATATGCAGAGGAATATTCGAAATGGCTCTCACAACTTGAATATATAAGCATTTTTACAACCGCGAATATTTCAGATATATAATATTTTATGACTATCGTGCGAGCTCGAACGCGGTTCTGCCTATATATAAATGCCTGTCATTGTCTAAATGGTATTTCTCGCCATAAAAGGGGAGGGGGAACTTATTCATCGTCAAGAAATTATAAATGCCTCTCTCTCTCTCTCTCTCTCTCTCTCTCTCTCTCTATATATATATATATATACAACATAAAAATTTAAATTACGTAATAATCAGTTTTATTTTATTATTAGAATGTATACATATAAGACTATCGACCTCATCAGAAACAAAATTCTTCCCTCGGAAAGTATAAGAAGGAATTTTTCGTAAAACTATATGTACATACACCAATATGTATATGTGTATATATATATATACGTCAAATATATATGTATAGAACAGATGGTGCACCGTACTAGAGGGAAGTTCCCTCAGTAGGAGTGAGTGACGTCATTTAATTTCTCGATTCACCATTGTCACGTCATTCTGGTGTGTCTGTGTGTGTGTGTGTGTGTGTGTGTGATAATTTTTAAGTCGCGCTAAGGCGGCGCGGCGCTCTTAATTTTCAAGCTAATTGACAAAGGTATGCAGTAAGTATAAAACAGTGGCGGAGATGATTAATGAATACACAGTATAGTAATTCTCGTTGCGAATAGGAACCTATTTTTTATTTATTTATTTTCTTACATGAGCCAGGAATGTTTTTGGATAAAAAACGTCATTTACCACGTATATTTCTATAATCCCGAGGGTCGCGCCGATGATATTGAAAGCACCGAATTCGAAGTTCGTAAACCGCGTCGTACGCAAACAATCGGGCACAACGGGCAGAGGATCACATAAATTCTGTATTAATAAGAGCTCCGACGAATGATGAAGGACGGCATAGAGAAATGAGAGTCGACGGTTTAAAAACTCACACACATATTTTTGAAGATGCGCGAAGGCAGCCAAGGAGGAAGAAACTAGAGGGAGAGCATTAACGAGAGGGAGAGAGAGAGAGAGAGAGAGAGAGAGAGGCCGAGAGCAAGAACTTCAATTAACGCTAATTCCTACCAATGTGAGGCATTCTCGCTCTTTTTATTCCTTGCATGTACGCTTGCTCCAATGTCGAAATATGTACATGTGTTTCTGGACATATGTGTATTCTGTATAGGGCAGACGTTTGCGCTCGATTTGTCTCGTGTTAGAAAAGACAATTTGAAGCACGCGTGGATTTAATATTATTCGACATTCCACTGGGGTTGGCTCGCGATTTTTAGTTTTTTTTTTTCTTCTAAAGCTGCAGATGTTTGTTCTACTATTTTGGATTATATAATTTTAGGCAAGAATGGAATGCTCCGAATCTCACCGTAATGTATTGATTTGCTTTATATATATGTAGACATACATACAGCACACTCGGTATAACCCCGTCATGCCCGAAACTGAATTGATTTTGAATTTGCATTGAGTTAAAAACGGTCGGAGACATTTCATTCCAAACTTATAAATCGCTGGAGGAGAACTATATATATACGAGTATACATAATGGTTTTAATTCACGCTCATTCGATAAAAGTTTTGAATCTTTCTCGGCGCAACAGCTGGAGTAACGTCCGGCGGTAATATAAGCGCGAATGGTGCCAACTAGGAATATATAAAACATATACCATACATTAAAGCTCCATAAAGCGCGAAACTCAAACGTGTAATTCGTTCGGCCCATTTGACGATTTTTACGACTCGCCCGCGATCCCTTTCCGCCGATCCCTTTCAGCGTTCGGAAAATTTCCCGCCGTATTTATATATATATATATATATATATATATATATATGTGTATCGACGCGCGGGCGACTTACTTAAAATGTACAATATAGTATACTTCGCGGGTCCAGCTCTCTCGTAAAATCGCGTGCGCTCGACGTCTGAAAATGAAAATTAACAGAAAGAAAGGATGGGGTGGGGGGGGGGCGGGGACCTTTTCTGCGCATTAAATAGATGGACGCGTTTTATTAGTTCAGACGCGCGGCTTCTTTTTTCCTTTTCATCTGGACGCTTTGCGCGACATTTGCCGATTTTCTTTGCCAAACCGAATCCGACTAACCTCATTGTCATCCCGCTACATTCTAAAACAAAACACCGCTAAGTAGCACCGATTTGACTCCCGTCTATTATAACACGAAATCCAATGTATAGTTCGGGCTACCGTCAACTATCTATATGCATTAAAACAGTTATTGTACGGATGCCGCGGATGTTCGCCCAACTTTTACAGATCGCACAGCCGTACAATTTGATCGGGGGAGATATTTTTATTGTTATATAGATCGTATGACATGAAGATTTTTATTCCGACGTGAGTTCGTACACTCGTATATGTCCTCGTTGAGTTCTGTAATTACGATTATCGCGGTGGCTTCCAGCGGAAATCGAAGTTCCATAGCGAAATACCTAAAAAAACAATCGTTATAAAATGTATCAAACCCGTATAGCATTCATCGTGGGAAATTTCGAAAATTTTGAAAAAATATGTCAAGCTGTAAAGTCGTATCGATATCTTATTTTTCTTCTTTTTTTTTTTTTTTTTTTGTTCAATCGGTGCATCGCAGATCCCGAGGAAGAATTTTCTTGCGCATTCCTCTAAAAATATCGCTTTTACAACAATAAAAAAATGTATATGCGTCCAAAGGTAAAAAAAAAATGTATTTTTACGAGCATATCTTCAACTTCTGTTTGAAATAATCTTTATAGTTTTTATAGAGTTACCTATTCGAGGAAAAAAAAACTGTCGATTTCCATGGATTTTACCATGAAAATTAAATTTCCGCCAAAAGCCACGAGGAAAACGCCTACCCCCACCCAAAACCGTAATTGCGTAAATTCCCGCTAGAATCCTGATCTCCCCGTCAGAAAACTCAGCTTAACTGTATGAAATTCTTTAATCTACCACTGCGGGCGACACATATAATACTTTTATAACGCAAATTCGTGCGGTGACATTGCTGCAGCCTCTGGGTCGAATGCAAAAGAAAAAAAAGAAACTACCAAAGAAAAGAAGACACACGCGCACACGCACACATGCACATACAAACACACATGCCGTCGACACACGTCGCGCGCACCAAATCGCCAATTCTTCGGAACTGCATCTGTACACGCCACGCATATATATATATATATATAAATATATATATATATATATATATATATTCCCCCAACTCTTGTCAAGATCAATTTTCATTCTTGATCGTCAAAGCCAGCACGAAACCCCGACTGACTTTCGATTTCAATGTTCTATATATCAGCGATAAAAAGGTATGTAAAAAACAAAAAAAAAAGTCACCGATAAGAGCCGAATCACCGAGCAGCGTCGCCCAGCTTCTGCATCATTTATATGCATGGAAAACGCACGCGCAAGTGCCTATACTTAAATTATTCAATTGCAGATATATATATATATATATAATTATGATTATCCCGAATCCTCTGTATAACTGTATTACCGCGCTCTGCAAATGGACGATTTATTATTAAATTCAAGCCTACACGCGTTTCGAATCCATCAGTGACTAAGTCGACAAAATTTATTTCCCATTAATATAACGTATAATCCGTACATATAGATTTTAATACGATGTGCCGCGGCCGCGCGTATAGTATATACAGACTGAGAGTTAGATATTTCATCTCGGAGCAATGCGTGGAAATGAAATAGCGCGATTTCAAAACACGTCTATACGCCTCCATATATATATATATATATATATATATATATATATATATATATATATATATATATATATATGTAAACGTATGGAATGGACACGCATGCGTATAGGTATATAATATTTCTCGTCGTGCACTTCATACACACACGCGCATTAATACATGATTAGTAGTAAAGGCTAGATTTAATCAGACTCACCGTTCGCGCAGACTCGATAATTCTTTTTTCTTTATTCGGTCACGCTCACTCTCTCTCCCCCCTCCCCTCTCTCTCTTCTTCCAGTTAAGATTACTCCCGCGACATTCACGTATCATCCCAGTGATATTAATAATAATAATAATAATAATAATAATAATAATAATAATAATAATAATAATAATACTTGTAGAATGGTCAAAAATTCCAGCGACGAATCCGTGCCGACGCGATACAAGAGTACAATATATATAGGCATCGCGGGCAAGCATATATTTTTTGTGTGTGTCGATATATATATATATATATATATATATATATATATATATATATATATCTTACGGCCTGCATGATGATGATGTGCGCGCAACTCCCCCACCCCGCGCGACTTCATTATCAGGGAGACAGACAGGTCAAGAAGCCAAAGATAAAGCGCAGAGAAGTGTAATAACAGCGGGAGGCGCGAGACGGGCAGAAAGAGAGACAGAGAGAGAGAGGGACGGGAGAGTGAGGGAAAGGGAGATAATTTGTCAAAAAATTTTAAGAAGAAGAAAATTTTGCCTGCGTGCTTCTCTCTTTTAATGAGTGTACACACACGCGCGCGCGCGCGCACACACACACACGCACACACACACACACACACACACACACACACACACACCCATTTATATGTTAAAATAGGAAGATTAAAGCACATCAACAAATCGGAATGATTCTCCGCCAACGAATCTTCCATTTTCTATAACATGTACAATCTATGGTTCTCTACGTCTCGTTCAAAGCGTAATATGCATTGGCTCGAAATCTGTGCATATCTATACACAGACACACACACACACGCACACGCAGACCTACATTAACCCGCAATTTGGATCGCTTATCCCACAGGTCGAGGCGGATGAAATGTTAGAAAACGAGAGCGCGCTGCTTACGCTGTACGGTAAACCCTTTCATTATCCCGGATGCCTTTTTAACGCGCTGGAGATGCGCGACAATATATATATATATATATATATATATATATATATATATATATATAGCGCATCTGGACGTACAGTGTAAAATCGTAATTGTTCTTTTTGTTTTTACACTGTTTTTTTACTTGCACCTGTACCAAAACGACCTAGTATTAAATAAATCGTTCTCCCGTACGAGCTTACGAATGTAATTGAATTTTTTTTTCCTCCAAGCACGGGGCAGCTACAAATTGAACTAAAAGAAAGTTTATTCACGGGAAATTATATTTAGTTTCAAATATATTGGATGCACTACAGGCTCGGATGAATTTCAGTATTATCTCAGTTCTATTATCTCTACTACTGATATATATGTGTGTGGTGTGTGTGTGTGTGTGTGTGTGTGTGTGTGTGTATATACACTACGAGAAAAATGGTACTATATTTAAACGTCACGCGGTCAAGTCTCAACAAACTTGTAACGAAAGATATACAACTTTGTCTTGCTTATATATATAAGGAAGGTTATGTACGTATAGAATATGTGTTTAAGATTATCGGCTTCGTAACGAATTTACGTGGCTCCATTACGGTTATCGGTCCGCGCGATCGTCTTCTTCCAAAGATAATTTCCATTATCATTTTTCCTAATCGTCGCTGTTGGTGTGCATCAAACGTAAACACGATATTTTTCTCTCCTTCTCTCTCTCTCTCTCTCTCTCTCTCTCTCTCTCTCTCTCATTCTTTGGTTATTATCTAGCTCTGATCTTTTCGACGTATTGTCTTATATATAAATCAAAAATCAGTGAACAAAAATCTTATAGTTAACGCAAAAGACATATACAGCTATTATATAGAGAAACAACGAAGTTTTTTACCGTGCACGTCGCCTTTGGGAATTAACCAATCTCAAAAAATTAAAAAAATAAAAAAGAAGTGTGAAAATTTTGTGGCCTTAACCCACGCGTATTAGAAAGGCTCTCACGACTTTGTTCATATATAAACACGAAATGTCCTCCGTGGATCAAAAAACCGCAGGCAAAAACCGAGATAAAGATGCAATATGGGTCTTGTACACGGTATATTATTCATACACATACCAATATAGTATGCCTCTGACCTTGAACTAACAAACTTATGGTTTGAAAATTATATACATGCGTTAAAAAAGACGAGTATAATAACGAAAAGATAGCTAAAAAAAGGGACACACACACACACACACACACACACACACACACACAAAATTCAGTTTCATAAATATTATGCAAATTTAATGAAAATCTAAACTGATGAAAAAAAAATTAAAACGTGAAAGTAAAAATTTTAGATTATTGTTGTAAATATGTATTTTGATATGTATGAAATTTTAGTAATATCTAATTATGGGTAAGGTACTCTTTGATATTCATCCGTGATTTAGAACAATTTTTTATATATCCATATATAATATATATATATATATATATATATATATATATATATATATATATACGCGCGCGCGTGTGTGTATGCGTCCGTGTATTACGGTCATTTTCAATTATAGATATTTTTAACAGTACAAAAAATGGAGAACAAGGGACGTACGTATATATTAGAATATAATAATATATAAGACCGGGACAAAATAAACATGTATATATACAGAATCCTGATAGAGAGCCTCCCGCTCTCCCGCCATCACCACTCTCACTCTTTCCCTCCATCTCTCTCTCTCTCTCTCTCTCTCTCTCTCTCTCTCTGGTCGCTCGAGCCAAAGTCTTGACTTCCGACGCCCGCAGCGCGTGTTGACGAATACTTGGGCTATCAGTTTAATTGCAACGGAAATTCGATTACCCCCTTCCCCTTCCCCATACCTTTTATATATATATATATATATATATATATATATATATATATATATATATATAGGTATATGTATAGTTTAGCAGATGAGGGCGAGAGAGGGAGGCGGTGACGTGGAGAAGCCAGATACTTCGAGATACTTATATGGCCATTGAGTAACGAATTTTGATGCAGGTTTGAAGATCGCGCTCGGAATTTTTTAGAATGACTTGCTGAAACGCCTTTCTTGTACGTTATATATATATATATATATATATATATACTGAAAAATCGCATTGATCTAACATCGTATATACAAAATGTGCGCGTGTGACTCAACGATGTGCGCGGCCAGCTATCGGCCACTCTGCGGCGAAATGAATCTGCATTGCAGTTTGCCCGCATCCGAGAAACGCGATATTATATATATATATATATATATATATATTCTACGAACATCAATTGCCATTATTTACATGTACAGCTTGGTTTTTGATGCGCCGCGCGAGTTTTTGGAACAAGATATTTGAGCGATTATTTTCTATCTTTCCTATTATACTTTCTCATTTCTCGTTGTGCGCGTGTGCGTGATACCTGATTTAATAATTTACAAATGATAGATAAGTTTCGAATAACGGTGGAATATATTTTTTGTGAATATAAAATTGCAATAGACACTTGTGCCAAATGTATAATTATTATAGTTCTATGAATGTAGTAGAGGCCAGTTGGACTTATGTTGAACTTTAATATTACATCTGTCGTCATTTCGACATCAGTATGATTTTTTACACTTATTTTTAATGCGATTCCCATGAATAATTTTATTCATATTTAATATATGTAGATATTGTGATCGATATAGACAATAATAAAATTTAAAATAAGTCGTCAAGTTTGTTTCTCCCTTAATAGAGCAATAAAACTAGCATTATTTTCCGAAACGTTTATCCAGTATGCCTATGAAAAATAGACGTGGCCGATAAATAAATATAGGACGATAGACGAGAAGCGGAAAATCGGTAGAAAAGACGCTTATAATCGTCTCGCGTGCACGCACCGATGCACGCGCGCGCGCGCGTGTATGCTTCGGTACTGTGTATAATACCGGCATCCAATCCCATATCTGCATATGTACCGTGTGTCTGTGTGTGTGTGTGCGTGCGTGTGTGTCGTCATCGGTCGACCTCTCGAATATTCGCGGTCACATTACGATTAATCTGCATACATCGATCACGCATACATATGCACGCGTACAAATACGTATACAGATATACGAGTTGCGCCCGTGAAAGCCGTGCATCCGAAATTCTAAGCTCTCGGCGCGAGCGTGCGCGCAGGCGCTCTCGACGGGGCCGCGATCGTTGCCCGCGCGAGACTCATCTACCGTTAACGATTGTCATTCGGTGATGGGACCGCGGGGATTTTCGCGCAATTCCGGATCGAACGAGAGGGGAGCAGGGGCGCGGAAGCGCCGTGGCCGGACGCGGGGTCGTCGCGTGTGCTTTACGTTCCCGTGCGTTGGCGAATTTTTTCCCCCGAGCGATCCCAACGCGCACCGATAGATCGGCGTTAACGGTCGGGCTGGGGCGTTATTTCGGAAACACTGTGTGTCTGTGTGTGCGTGCTTGTGTGCTTGTGTGTGTATAAAGAAATTCCAATGAATGAGAAGGTGGCGAATGAATGGCAGCACTATGAGAACGAATGATTATATTCTAAGCAGATGCTTCATTGAACATGATATATATATATATATATATATATATATATATATATATATATATATATATAACGAAAATTCCTGTTATAAAATCAAGGGGTGTTTCCACTATTAGTAAAGTTTTTTATCATATTTATATATAGTTATTTTATTATCAAACATAAATATTTTATAAATTTGCAAATACTTTAAGAGTTCTCCTAAATTACGTACATATACATTCGTACATAGGTATATACAAACTATATATATATATATATATATATATGTATATTTATGAGACTAGAAAAACGTTCATTTTTCCACATAATGGACAGGAAATCGCGCGACCTCTGGTCTCCTCAGCCGCGTCGGCTTCAATATATATATATATAAGCGCGTATATTCGCGCGTGCGCGCTGCTCTATAGGTCGATAAGAGTATAGGAGTGATTATAATCATATATTATAACGCACTCACACACGCGCGCGCGCGTGGATTTTGCGAAATTTCGGTGGGAGTTTCAGGTCGTACGATGCGTTTCATTATAACACTCTGAATAATTTTATCCACAGAAATTATTCTACAATTCATATGCGTGTGTATTCTGTTATACATACTTTTCGCGATCGTTGATTTCTCAGAACAGCGAAAATCTATTTTAGTTATATACATATATAGTGAATATCCTTGTCATGTCCTCATTTATATATGTATACAAGTACGTACGTAACAATATATGATATTATTGCGATATTAGAATCTTGAAACTGATGTGAAAAACTTACTTGCGATTCGGAGACGATTCGGCGCCACCGCTGGCGAAGCGCCTGAGGCAAAAACAACTTGGCACGCACCTGGGACACTTGCTGTATGATGTATGTTTATACTCGTATATATACTCACTTCTCGATAAATTCAATAAAAAAAAATAAAAAAAAGTTTAAGAATATTATACATTTATGTATAAATATATTTGAGAAAATGAAGAGGGCAGGGAAAAGGGCTTGGGAAAGGGGGGGGGGGGGCGAGAAACGAGCGAAGACACGTATATGTATGTATATATATATATATATATATATATATATATATATATATATATATATATTTATACATATATGCATATACATATATAAGTATTTGGTGTGCTTACGATTTCGTTGGAGGTGACACCCGGAGCTCGTCGCCGGCGAGCACGGAGTGCGGCGCGCGATCGCGCGGTACGCGACGATATAGGAGCACGCGCGGAAAGGGAGCGCGCAGATAGATGTACATGCAAGAGCGCGGAGCCGCTGCGCTCCGGCATTAATAAAGAAGTAAGAAAGAGAGGCGCGAGAGAAAGGGCGGGTGGTTTGGCTTGGCGAGAGGGGAGGGGGCGGTGTTGGGGCGGGGGGAGGGAAGGAGGAGAGCCGGAACCGCGCGACGCGAGGGCAGATACTCGACTGAGTGATAAACTAGCCTTGATTGGCTTAATATAGTCCGGCGCGCTTACTGTAATTGGCGGGAGTCTTCGGGGCAGCCCTCCGCTCCCCCTCCGCCCCCTTACTCATCCATCGCCCCGTCCCCCGCTGCGAGGGGGGAGGGATGGGGGGGGGGCGAAATGATTGGTCAATTTAATCCTAGAAGCCCCCGCGCGCATTAAGCATTCGGGCGGCGTTCCCGCTCCCTGTATATTAAAACGGCCGATTCTGGCCGAATGCCGCCGTTGCCGCCGCTGGTGGTGGTGGTGGTGGTGGCTGTGGTGGCGGCGGCGGCGGCGGCGGCGGCTGGCCGTTTAACAGCCGAGAGAGCAGTCAGTCCGCGTCTCCTCCTCCACCTCCCCCCTCTCCTCCTCCTCCTCCTCCTCCTCTTCTTCTTCTTCCGATGATACGCCCGCGGCTGTGCGTGCGTGCTGCTGCTGCTGCTGCTGCTGCTGCTGCTTGATGACGACGACGACGACGACGACGGTAGTGGTGGCGGTGGTGCAGCGGTAGGAGTACTAGTAGGAGGCGCACGTGCACCGTACGCACGTATATATAATACATAACACATTGCACGCAGACACGCGCGGGCGCGCGATAATTGACATGCGGGCGCGACGAGCCGCCGTCCGAATTTCGGCGCGGGCGAGGGGGCGGGGGGGGGGGTCGCGAAAGCGACGATGCGAGCCGATTCTCCCTTCCCTCCCACGGGTGAGAGATTTGTAATGCACTCGAGGGTGGCGGTGGGGGCGGCTTGTTTCGAATGTACCTACACACACACGCGCGCGCACACACACACACACACACACACACACACACACACACACACACACACATCTATTTCTATAGTTGTGTACGCGGGCAGCTTATGCGGTTACGGGGATTTGTATGGAAAAATGTGAGAGGAGGGGGCAAGAGCATTGTCATCCAGTGTGGCGTGAGGAAGGGGTGGAATAGGTTAGGAAGTGTATATACATTTATATATATATATATATAGGGGCGGGTCATCGCACTCGACGATTATACAAATAATATCGATTTTTTTTCTCTGATTTATTGTCTAAATCCATGATATGTACTACGACATCATTTCTATAGATCTCTAATGAGATTATAATGCAATTTTTGGTTGAAATTTGAAAATCGATGTGTATAAAAAGAAAACAGTAAGATTTTAGGCCCACGGTGTATATTTCTTTTTTTGTCGATTTTTCGAAGGCTTTTTTTTTTTAAATTTTTGTATTTCTTTTATTTTACTATCCCCATGTTCCCGTGTAATATCCCCATGAGATATTTCGTATCGATTTGGGAGTACATGGCTGAGGACGTCGAAAAGAGCAGATTCAAAAATATTCACCGATTGAATTTTTTTTTTTTATTACAAACGGAATTAAAATGCAAAAAAGGAATATTTTATGCAATAAAAAAATTAAACCATAACATGCCATATGAAATTTGGCGTGTTTCATGTTTTGATTATCACTCGACAGCTTTCATAGAAAATATCTCGACGGAATAAAATGGAATATAATTTTTTGATTGATTTTATCAGCTAGAATATAATGAACCTATCGTTTCCCTCGATCTTATATTGATTTGAACGCCGGCGTTGTAGATCGCTGGCTTTGGGCAGCATAACCGATCCCCCTGAAAATATACAGTTTTCTACGAAATGTTCGAATTACTAAATAGAATATAAATTTCTAAGTTTTGTGTTTTATCATTTTACCAAAAAAAAAAATTTGAGCAAGAAAATGACCGTGAACATATATATGATCGCCTTATATTTGAGAGATGTGTATAGTTTCGAATTCATATATATAAATAAATATATATATATATATATATGTAAATAAATAAATAAATAATATATATATATATATATAATAATAATATATATATATATGTATGTATGTAATATGCATGAATCTGTATATAATACATTGTAACTCATACTATTATCTGTAATGTCCGTAAAGACAGTGGATAAGATCTAAATTCGAGTATACTTAATGTGTTGGTAAAGTATGGTGGCGAAAGGTGACGAATCCTACTCTTAATAAGAGAGACATTCGTCAAATTCATGGATTTTTTTGACATTATTTATTAATTCTTTTTTTCTATGATATTTCCACTTATATATATATATATATATATATATATATATATATATATCGTCTGTCTATATATCTTTCTATCTATGAGTATAGCACGGTATCATTAATCTTCATATTGTATCAATCCGTGGTCTTTTTTAATACTTTTTAATACGCAGCCGGCGGTAACCCATCCCTTTGTCAAAACTGTAGCCCGGGTATGTATATGCCTGTCTGAACTTTTCATTTCCGCACACGTTACAATATAACACGTGGATCAACACACAGTAATAATCCGCGCAATTTGTTATATATATATATATATATATATATATATATATATATATATATATATATGCACGCAGTCCGGACTCCCTCTCGGGTGCATGTCGCCGTCGTACAGCCGGCGATGCACGTCGTCGCCATCGAATGCGCGTCAGGCCGAGGGCGCTGGACTCCCCGATCGCGTTTCGCTCTACGGGGCGGATGGAGAGAGGAATAGAAGAGGAATAGAGAGAGAGAGAGAGAGAGTGAGGGGGGGGGAGAAAGCGTATAATCAAAGCACGGAAGCAAATGACATTTTTTCGCCGTTACAATAGTACTACGGCAGCAAGGGGGGAGACAGAGAGAGAGAGCTATTTTCGAATGGCTATGTAAGCTACCACACGGTGCAATATAAACCATCTCGGCTAAATATCAATCTAACCGAGAGTTTTTTTCAGCCTCAATATCACAACGCTTTCGACCCCTTTCTTTGCCGCCAACCCCCCCCCCTGCTCTCCTCTCACTCGGTACCACAAGAGGAGAGTTTCCAAGTCAATTTACCAATTGAAATCAGTGCGCCGAGCCAAAGCGGTCGATGAATGATCCGGAGAGGAGATTCCTGTGCACACGCTGGCTATCTTTCTCTCTCTTTCTCTCTTTCTCTCTCTTCTAAGGCATCCTTCGCTCGCCCCCTCATCATAGGCTTTATCTATCCATTCAAGTCGGTTTAATCCTCGGCTTAATCTCGATCTCGCTCTTATTCCCCCATTACATATCCTATCTTCGCTCTCTCTCTCTCTCTCTCTCTCTCTCTCTCTCTCTCTCTCTCCCTCTCTCTCTCTCTGCCTCAATTGTAACTACCGATGCCTCTTCTGTTTACTATATATATATATATAGAAATTGTGTGCATGTATATATGCATTCTCTCGTTCCTTTATATTAGAGAACTTTTTCTTTCGTCTCTCGTCGGTTGACATATATACGCTGAATGTACAGTTGATTGTACACACCGGTAGCCAATTTTAGTACGATTTGGCAATTATTGACAAATTATTATATATATATATATATATATATATATATTATCTGTGGTGTGTGTCTGTGTGTGTGTGTGTGTGTGGTGTGTGTGTGGCTTCAAATTTTGAAGAACGTTTATTTTATTAATTAGGAATATATGCTTGAAAAAACTATATAATTCGACTGTACAATGAGTATATTGTATAAAATATTGTAAGAAATATTTAAAAAAAAACGGTTCATCATATAAATCCCGTATGCGTGTAATAAGCTGGGTAATTGGAAAATTTTATACGCGCATATAAAAATCGTGGTGTTTTAAAATTGAATAATCGCGTTCGAATAATATTTTTTAAAGTTTTTTTAGTACGTGTATAGCGTCAATTTTATTTTATTATTTTCCTTTTTTTTTTGCATCTCTTAAAGCCTCGGAATCTCTTTAGCTTTTTAAGGAAGAAATAATCGAATTTCCTCATTATTGTTGAAATAAATTTAATTTATTTATAACATAAAGAAGCTACGTCTATTTCGGCAAAAGGATATAAAAATCACTCGTGCGACGCCCAGGCTGCACGATACATGCGAAACAACTCTAACAAGTATGTTTAAACGATTAGCTACAATTTTTCATTTAATTTATCCCAAATGTGTTGTAGATACATCGATTCCTTCCACGCAATATATATATATATATATATATATATATATATATATATATATATATATGCATGTATGCTCGGACGAGTGGACAGAGCGTACGCGCTGTACAGCTCCCGTGTGCGTTCGTTACAATTTAGTCGCTTTGGTGTGTCGACGACATGAAAGCTTGAGAGAGGAAGAAATAAAGTGAGGAATACAGAGATGGAAATGAGAGAGGAGAGAGAAAGAGAGAGGGAGGTGTAACCGGATCGCAGTGTGTCCCACACGCGAATACATACCCGTCGTACGTATATATGTATATATATGTATACGCAATACGCTATTATATGCGTCAATATCCAGTGACGAGGAAGCCAGGAATCGTTCGCCGATCGCGCCCGGCTTGCAGTCCTCGCGTATTCGCGGAGAACGGATTTTGGTTGTGGCGCGGAGGGGGGGGGGAAGGCTGCGGCATTTTTTGCCCGCGAGACCGATACCGAAAGTGGGCCCTCTATAGGAAAGGACGAGAAATGGATAGTTTCGATCGACCGCGATTATAATGCAGGGCTGATAGAATTGGGTTTAAATATATGTATGTGTATATATATATATATATATATATATATATATATATATATATATATATATATATATATAGTTAAATTGATCCAATAATTTACAATTGTATACTTCACTATAAAGCTTCTTAAAATGTCTTACACAATTTTTAAGAAAAGCGCAGTCCTGCACTCGCATATAATGTAATATATTTATTTGCCTGGCCAGGGGTCTTGTTTTGAACTTTTTCTTTATCAAATTAAGCTCAGATCCCTCGATTTGGCGATCGATACATGTAGAAAAGATATAGAGATCGACCGTATTACTATAATTTCGTTTTACATTTTTTTTTTAATTTTTATTTATTTTTTTATCTTTTTTTTTATTATTTTAGCCTCGAGTCTATAAATGAATGGGGCAATAGCTTGGCCTAAGGACCGTCTTATGTATGTTGTCGCAATCTAACCCATACGAGTGTTTATAAACGCGTCAGCTCCATGTCGAGTGTGAGACAAGACTGTTGTCATTACTTACCTTTGTTAATTTGATGATTGAGGAAAAATAGAAAAGAAACAATAAATGATTATTCGTTTTAGAAAAATTATCTAATAAATAATTATCTAAAAAGAATTATCTAATAAATATAACTTTTGTATACAACAATTAAACTCATATTAAGGTTCTTAACGCCCTCTGCTTTTTCTTTATAATCTACACCCTCAACGTGCAGATTTGTAATGTCTAACATACTATATACCTATAGTTTAAATAAAAAATTGTGCAACTTCAAATTTATACATTCTATAATCAAAAGGACCAACTTATAATAATAATTAGTAAACGATAACTTAAGCTAAACTTAACTCTTTCTAAGTAATCTTTATTAGTTGAGGAACAAGATAATGTTTAATATTTAAATAAAACATTTTGAAATAATTTTCAATTTAATAATCATCTGAATCTCCTTCCGTTTCGTATACTGGAGAATATGGAATATTACCACGCGGTCCATAATTACATACGAGGAACAGTTCTGGTTTCGGATCGTCGTCTGTTTGATATCTGATCGCACCGCAGCCTAGTCTGTAAGAAGCTCCCCAAACTATTTGCGAATAATGCATTGTTCGAGCATTAAAGGATTCCAGTAGCCTACAAAATTAAAAAATTTCAAATAGAAATAGGTAATAGGTTAATGGGTTGTTAAATAATATAAGTACTTGAAATTTTGGACACTGGTTGCGTCGAATCTTTCAACTTCGAGATACCAAGAAGTTATGATGTTTTGCAAACTCATTATTTGTTCAGATTCAGACATACTTCTGTTATATTCTTTATAAGCAATACTTTGTCCAACTTGGAATTTCTCTAAAAGTTGACCAACATGAATAATTAACCATTATGTCAATTTACGTAGAGAGTATATATATATATATATATATATATATATATATATATATATATATAAGATGCACGATGAATCGGCCAATAAAGTAAGGAACATTTGAGCCCGAATTGGATAGTTGATACCTGCTTAAGGTTACGAATATCTATAAATATTTACGGACATTCGAAAAGCACTTACACCCGATTTTGGCGAAAATTTGTACACTTATCTTTCTTAAGTGCTTATTATTTCGAATATCACAGTAGTATTTGTTTTCTTCGAAATAAGTTTAAAAAATCATCATTTTCATGGATTTCGATATGAAAATTAAATTTCCATCAAAAATCACTAGTGCGCCATGGAATTTGTATCGAGCACCGTAGAAAATATAAGTGTACAAATAGTTCCAGAAAAATCGGGCGTCGGTGCTTTTCAATTTCAAGTCTAATGCGCTGTTGGCGAATACATCGTAGACTATTTAAATATATTACAAAACTACTAATAGATTCTTACCAACATCTCGACACCAGTCTACCTGAATTAGACATTCAAAGGTCCACCTTTGAGCCATATCTGCTAGTTCCCTGTCCCATGACTATAAAAAGAGCATTATTATTTCTACGTTTTGCAGATTTTAATTAATTTTTAAGAGTACTTGTAAAATGAATTCCGAACAACAATTATTAAAAACTGATTAGGCTTACATAAAGCCTAAAATTAGTTGCACGTGGTTGCGGTCCGGGATTCCCTCGTGTCTCGCGTCCGCTGTACACCTTCGATTTGAAATAATTATGCATTTCAATGATAGCTGTTTTTTCATCTCTTGTCAAGCCAAAACGAGAAACTCTTCCACAGGTGGGACTGGGCCAATGTCTCTAAAATCCATAAACTGATCTGAATCCAGAAAAGAAAATACAGAAAACTTTTCAATTTTAGGTGGAAGAAAAGCTAATTTTTTTACAGTACACTATTGATGAATTTTTTTCTCAAAGTACTAATTTTTTCATTTAAGAAAGAAAATTTTTTTTTTAAAAAAAAATCCTTTAACGCTCAGAGAACAAGATTTTCAGAACACCTTTTAGCTTCGAATTTTCATATTATAAGCTAACTCGAAAAAATTGACCATTAACTTAATAGTTAGAAGGTAGCTTTTCGAATAGCTCTTATAGTTTTTTTTCGAAAAACTTTATTTACCGTTCCAAATTCAGTTTTAATTGAAAAAAGATAGGATGTTCGATAAAATTTTTTTTCTATATCTCAATTTCATAAGACATTCTTATCTAAAAACTCATATAGATTGTGAAGGCCATATGTAAAATTAAAATATCTCTGTTAAAGATATTAATTTTCGAGACATAAAATTTTAAAAAGTGACCATTAATAAATTTCTTTCGTTAAAAACTAAAAAGTTAGTAAAAAATAAAAATTAAAAAGTTTAATAAAAAAAATTCTCAGTATATATCAAGATTTTGAGTTTTTCATAGGCTTCACTATCCCAATCCAAATGCATCCAAAAGCCATTAGAAAATTCGTGATCAGAATTTTAAAAAACGTAAGTATAAGTATATAACAAAATCGGACGTTGTTTTTTGATTTATACAATCTTGTATTTCTTACTCATTATGCAACTTTCTATCGTATTTCGATAATATTGGAAGCATTGGGGTAATGGTTTTTAATAGAATAATAAAAATTTCGCCGGTATTTTCAAGCAATTTTCAATCATAATTTATCAAAAAAATCATTGGTCAAGCCGAGGAATGCGTAGACAACTGACATTTTAAGCGAATATCATTTTTAAACTAACAGTGACACCGAGTACAGTTAAAAATTCTTTCAGATATTATGAAAGCTAACTTAGGAAATTTCAAAATATTTTTAAATGCAAACTTATTTTAGATATTTTAAAAACTATGAATTTTTGTCATTTTTGAAAATAGTTCATTTTCTTAGTAATTCATAGAAATTTCTTACTAATAATCAAGAAATCAATTTTCATATTAAACATACCTTTTCACCTTCTCGATTTAATTTTATAAAGCTATAAAATATAGGACAAAATGTTTTTCTTTTAGAATTTTTTAAAACAACTTATTTTCTATTTAGTATTAATAAAAATAAAATTTACTATTTTTTAATTGATAAATAACTGATATGATATTTTAAATTTAGTAACAATAAATACATTTTAATCATAAAATGTACGAGTAGCTGTCATTTATATACTACGTTTAAAAAAAATGTACAAATTAAAAATTCATCTTGTGTTCTAAAAGTTAAAAGTTTTCTGGATTGGCTCATATAAGAATCCATCTTAGATACAGACAATATGCATAAAAATTTAAAAAATTTATATTTCAATGAAAAAATATATCTTCTCTTAAATATTTTTAATATAAACAACTTACTTCTGGTTGACACATTGTATGTAAGGTAATTGGCGTTGGACATGTCTCTATATGGCAGTATTTATTCACTGTTTGATTTGAAAAGACGCCTGGAATAGCGAAAATCACAAAAATTATCTGAATTTTCATTTCAAAAATATCAAAACTTGAATAAGTCTTCATTTTAGTATTTTGTAAATATTATAAACAACAAATTCAACAATTAATTTGTATAAAAAAATCGTGCATATATACATATATATGGAGTACTTTTTTGTATTTACTCCTTACCTAGTGAACATCTTTATAAAATGTTATCTTTTGTGTTTGACATACATTTTCATGTCTATTGTAATCATTGACTTGAATATTTTTAAAATTATTCAAAAAACTGTTTTATTATAGATAACTTTAAGCCTTATTATTCTTAACTATAGAAAGCTCACAATCGAAATAAAATGTGTATTGTAATCTACATAAGAAAATACTTCAAACGCGGCTGCTATAGTTTGTTAACTGTTTTGGGTTCTACTTACGTGATACATATAATTTATCTGAAATCATATTGTAATTGAATAACTAATTTATTATTAATATTCTTCGATGACAAAACTCTTTTAATTTTACTTTGAATTTTAAGAAATTAAACCATCTAGATTTTTACAAAAGATCAATTATTTACATAGTAAACAGGGTTGAAATGAACCCTACAGCGGTTGTCGACTCTACACCTGATTTAGTATTTTGTACCACTTTAATTAAAAATGAATTGAATAATAGCTCACATAATATCTGAAATTGGTTGCAGAGGGTTGCGGTCCTGGATTTCCTCGTGTCTCGCGTCCGCTGAACACCTTGGATTTAAAATAATTATGCATTTCGAGAATAGCTGTTCTTTCATTTCTTGTTAAACCAAAACGGTACACTCTCTCGCACACTAAGCTCGGCCAGTCTATCTGTAGAAGGTCTTTTAAATAAATCGTAAAAAATGTTCAAACCTTACATTTTTTATTGTAAAATGTTGGTTTTTTTAATAATGTATTTTGTAATCGAACTTTTAGATAAAATGAATATAAAAAACTTACTTCATAAATACACATCGTATGTGATCCAAGTGGACAAGTCTCTACAAAGCAGTAAGCATTATAGTCAAAGTTTGAAAATACGACTCCAAAAGTCGATACCACAAGAAAAAACTGAATTGCTATTTTCATACTGTTGAAAGTTTCATTAAGTCTTAGTTTTAGCATTAAGCGTATATTTAAAAGATGAAGTATATTCATAAATTAATCTGTAACATAATATTTAAAAATAGAAATCTTCATACGTAAAATGCGAACTGGATGAATTTGACATTTTTAGATTTAATATTGGATTAATAAATCATACTTGGTCTGCATTACTGGAATTATGAAATAACTATAATAAACATATTATTGGACTAGAATAGAATTGGTTAGAACTTCTATTGGGCTAGTATAACGGCAAAAAGATAAGAAAATTTAAAAAAAAAATGAAGGTCTTAAAGATTTTGATTCAAGATCAATGTACACTATAAGGATATGTCAAAAGTTGAAAAATAAAGAATACCAAAAAGAAACCCATGATGTATAACATAGCATAACAACAGGGCAGTTTCATTAGATACGATTAAAGGAATATTTGTAAACTGAATGAAAAAATGAACTTATTTAAACAAAACTCTGCGATAAATAGGAAAACTTAAATAAAAAGGCCAAAAATACTCTAGCAGTTGTACAACCCTCTGTATAAACTTTATTACTCGATAATTGTTTTAATAAAGGTATTATTATTGATCAGTAATGTCGTGACATGTGTTTTGTATTTTTATTTTTAGATTAAAAATTCATTTTTTATACTTACTTATATTTTCAACCATAATTGTATATTAGAAAACCTTTCGGATCACAGGATTAGGTTGTTAGGTAATCAATTGGTGAATATTCGATATGATTATTATTAGATTAGTTTAGTCTTTAACACTTTTCGACAGTTAAGGTGAAGGAATGAAAAACGTACAAAGTTTACACTACATATAAGTGCTTTATAAATTTATTTCACGTTTCTTGTCTATAAAGATCAAAGCTGTTCTAACAAAACATATACATACTTATACTTAAGAACAGCTCTTAATTTTCAATTAAAATAATATAAGAATCAAATTGTTTGTAACGAGTTGTAATATATCATCGTTTTTATCTTTTATCTAATCAACCAATGTATATATATATATATATCTATATATGACCCGTCCTGCGACAATGTCCACAATTAGTTTTTAATCAGTAGACGTTATTTTGAATAGTTTAAATAGTTTATGGAAAGAGATTCACGACGATAAACTAAAATTTTAATTTATAGTTGAACGTTAAAAATAACAATTTTTCATAGATCCTTATAAAGAAAGTGCAATTAATTTCTCCGGACTTAACATAGCTTTTCGAAACATTTTTATTTATAGAAGATCATCCGCAAAATTGACTAAATGTCACTTATAGGTCGTTATAATCGTAAGAATAATTACGATTGACTTAAAATCTATTGTAAAAAAAAAAAAAAAAAACGCTCGATACGCGCAATATATGAATGCACGCTCTTATAATAAAATGACGATATAAAACGCGTGGGTGATAAAAATATAAACATCGTCGATATTTAATAATCTATATAATTATAATATGCATTAACATTTATACAAATATAGCATATAGTTAAATTGAAAAAAACTTTAATAATTATTTGACACTACTCTGTGTACATAAAAAAACGTAGTAAAATAATATTCAGTTTACACAAAATTTTAATACTCCATGTATAGATGCGTATGAGAAAATACGCATGCAACCATATCTGCGTCTACATATAATTATACGCTTAATTAAGAGTTACACGCAGTCGAAAACGATAGCCACTGTTTACATCAAAAATTCGAAACCTCTCTGGCGCTTACAATAAAATTCGCAAGATATACGCATGTATTATCCTACGTACGTGCGCGTATGTATGGCCATATGCGATCTCGCGCCCGCGCGTGAAGTAATTGCGCCGAGGTGAATTATCGTAAAGCATCACCTATGGCACAACTACTTAGCGCGCGGGGTCGCGAATTGACGCTGCCGCCGCCGCCGCCGCTGCCGCTTCCGTTGACGTAATGACCGCACGGTGCATTGGCAAACGAGGGGAAAAATCGGACCTCGCACCGGTTATTTATAGAGATTTGGTCGTCCTTTGTTTTGGGCGTCGGTCCGAGGGGCCCAGCTTCCCGCGGCTTTCCGCGCTTTCCTCAATTTCCGTCATCATCTTCATTGTACAATGTCAGTCAATCGTATCGTTATACACGATACATCCTTAAATTTAGAAACATATATTTGTGTACGTGTACACTGTTATTTATTTATTGTCCGAGCAGTTGTCTGATATACATATATATGTATGTATATATATATGAAATGTACGTCGCAGTTTTCAGGACAGTTCGGTATTGTGAACACAACAACGAGCGTGAGACTTCTTCGCCCATTATTGAGGTCACAAACTGAAACGTCAAGCATTTATATTCTCCCAGTGCGATCTCCTATTTCTGAAAGGAAGAAAAAACAAGTTTTATTTCGCACTGCCTGCGCGATGGGATTCGCGAACTGTATGGGATTGCACGTTATTGTATCGCGATATTAATTTTTCTTCGTATTTTTATATATGTGCATATTGTACAAGCCGCTAAGAACCGTTGCATCTGGAAAATATAATAATAAATATTATTAAAATGTCAGATATTGATTGAGGCTCTGCGAATAAATTAATATTCGTGTACATAAAAATGAAGAAAGGAAGTAGAAGTATTAATATGTGTTGTTATTGTACGAGAGGGTCTTTCACACCGGTGTTAAACCTGGGTATATATATATACATCTGAGCAATATTTCTCGGGTTAATGTGTATAAATATAATATATATGTGTATAATATATATATATATATATATATATATATATATATATATATATATATATACACACAAGATATCTCGACAATCTACACGATCTATTAAAAAAAGGTATAAGAAGCGTTCAAAATTTTATATTTCCGCGACGAATGCAACGAGCGTAGAATTGCGGGTAGTCTGGTGTAAAATACCTCAAATGCCGTATATGTGCACGGTATTATCACAGGGAAATTGAGTGCATCGGGTTCAGCACCGTATTATTTTTTTTTTCCCCCTCTAAAAGCAGATGTTCTGTAACTTTCATTCAAATTTATTCTCAATGTGCTATTGAATCTACAGCCGGAAACACAAGGCACACGCTTAAGAAATATTTGAGTAACGTGCCTATCTGAATTTACATAGGCTTTGAGTTACGTTATTGTACAAAAATTTGATAATTGAACAATGCAAGTTTTTTTCTTCTCAACAGGTAGAAAAATTTATTATAATAGCAGAAAATATTTATTTGAATGTTAATCTATATTTGCATCGAATTTTGTTGGTACTTTACTTATAAAACAAAAAAGCTATTAGTTACACGTGACTGGAGATTTGATTTGGTATATAAATATGATACTCGATTAGAAAGTCCTAACTGTCATAGATTTTTGTAAATGTAAACAAACGTTATTATATAGTTCCGGCAAATGAAATATCATCAAACAAAATTTTCAAGGCATTGTGAAACAGATGTCACGCTATTCTTTCTTTTTTTACTTAACAAATCATTAATTACAATTATACCGAAGGAAGTATCGCGAAACTTGTGTATAGATATATGAGAAGAGCAACGAAAAACCCTGTACATTGTTTATTATAGGCCTCACTTATACGCTGCATTATATACCAATTATTGACAGCCTCGCTATAAGCATTACTAAAATGAATGGAGTATAACACCGTGAAAAGACCCCATATATATATATATATATATATATATATATATATATATATATATATATATATATAATATAAACTCATGTAATGATACAAAAGAGCGTTTGAAGCCGAGCGAACTGCTGGGATCACTGTTCCCATGCGGGTCAACGTGCCTGATCGGGCGATGATGCACCCTCCCGAATAATGTCCCGAAAAACTCAGTGTGTGTGTGTGTGCGCGCGCGCGCGCGCTCGCGTGTATGTTATTACCCATGTTGAGTTTGGCAGCTTCGCCTTCATTTTCTTCTGTCGCATTTTCTTCGGCCGTTCATGGACTGCGGGTCGTCAACGCTGGATTTGAGAAGTCACCGGGACTGCGTTTGATTCGGGGCTTGTGATTCGAACGACGATTTTTTTTTCTTATCTATACCTGATATCCAGATAGATCTGGAGAACAGGAAGAAAATTGAAATTAAATTGACGGGAAAAGATTTGAGAAATAAATCGAGTAATTAATTTTACATATTTTCATACATATTTTCATCATTAACGAGCTTTTAAATTACTTTTGATATTTGTAAATAAAAAAATGGTAAAATTGATTTTTTTCATTGTAAGAGTTTTTTTCTGCGTAAAAAATACTTTGCTTTATGATCTGCAAATCAATGAAATAAATGCGCGATCGTGCTATAATATCATTGTAAAGCTATTAATAATATGTGTGTGTGTGTGTGTGTGTGTGTGTGTGTGTGTGTATAAACATCGCTTGAATTATGTATAACTAAAACTCATCACAAGACTTTTGCTACATAAAATTCACCCTGTCCCCTGAGATTTGGGCAAGTCTTCCAATTGTAAGCAAAAATTTTTATCATCCCACAATATGGTACCATTTTATTTGTGCTTCCTGCTCTGCTCGCCTATATATTTATACCGAGTGCAATTTCCTGATCCTCGAAATCGTCACGCACCCTCTGGTTCACTGTAATAATTGGCGCCCCATATGTATCGCCCGTAACTCTTCGCCCGCATAATATATCGGCATGCACATGTATACATATATATATATATATATATATATATATAAGAATGAGAGAGAAATGCACGTGGGGGCGATCGATGACCCCCAAATTCGTTGGGTCCACTAAGGTCCACGGCGGTATTATGATATATATATATATATATATATATATATATATATATATATATATATATACGGGTGAATATGTATATTATATTGTCTTTTAACTCCCTCCCTGCCCATCCTTCTTACGCGACTCTTCGCCCCCAACCCCCCCCCCCACGATCCCGACGAACAACCTCCTCCCGCATATGCATGCATATTTATATATATATATATATATATATATATATATATATATATTGCCGCGTGACTTTTTCTAACAATCTGTGTATCACGCCGATGGCGGGGATTCGGCTGCTCTCGCGAATCGCGCGATCCCCCGCGCTGCGCCCGAGCCCCGGCTGTCTCGGCGACCTCGCTCCACGCGGAGCGGCGCGCAACGGACTGGAGGCACCCGCGCGCGCATGTCGTACGGCGTAGACCTGGCGCGAGCTTTCACGCGCGCGTCTCGCCCAATATTTATCTAGTCTGCCGATATAACGATGTGACAAATATCGCGGCCCTTGTTCGCCAAACGTGGAGATCGTTTTCGACGGCGCGGCCGCTCGGTTCTAATTTTTAATTGTCAGAGAGGCTCGAAAGGGGTATTATGGCAGAGAGCTTTCGGCCCGTAGAATGACACTGTTTCAAATGTTTAGCCTTGGCGCGTATCTCATTTATATATGTATATATACACACAAAGCATTTGAGAGACAGACTTTGTGTCTTTTTTATGTGCACATATATATATATCGCATTAGGTTAGTTTACATTGCATATATGGTTATAGAGCCCGTTCAACGACTTTACCGGTCACGATTTCTACTTGTTAATGTCTTATTTTATTTCAGCCTCAAGTTAAGAACTTCGTATTATTATTACAGAAACGCGGTCGCCTTTCGCACAGCGAAGCCAGTTTTTTTCCATCAAAGCAAACAAAGTGGATTTATTGCTTTTCAATATGAATTTTCTGGAAGAATTCAACTCTCTTCCTATTATACAAATATATATATAAATAATTTTTTATGCATACATTAAATGCGCCTAAAAAAATTAATAAAAACCTTACAAAATTGACGTTTCTACAACTACGGAAAGCAGTGCTTTTCGTATCAATAACGGGTGTTTCAATATGTATTCGTGTGCGTATGTCTATGGCTTAAAGGCTATAGCTCTGTACAATAACGATCACAACGATCGCTCTTGGATTTTCTTGGATACAGAGCAACTTCGAAGCCCCCCCCCCCCCAGAATTGTGTGCGCAACGTTTATTATATATAATTACGCTTAATTTCCTATATATGTATCTGCGCCTCCTTTTTTTTTCGTTTCATGATGTATGCATGTCTTATAATAGTTTTTTTTCAGAAAAGACTGCAGGCAAACCGATAACAAAATTATATATATATATATATATATATATATATATATATATATATATATATATACACATATATATACTACATTCTCGTAGAAATAGCTCCGAGAACGCAATATATACATAGTTTTGCTCTCGTTACGTGTGCGTATATGTGTAATGGATATACGTATGCGTGTATAATAGGTTTCCCGACTTAAGAGAGAAAGAAAAGAAACAGAAAACAAGTGTATTGCACAAAGCGTGATAACGATCGATTAGCCTCGAAGCTCCGACGGTACTTCAGGTGGTTTCTTTTTCCTCTTCTCTTTCTTACTCTCTCTCTCTCTCTCTCTCTCTCTCTCTCTCTCTCTCTCTATATATATATATATATATATATATATATATATATATATATATATACACCCATGATAATCGCTTTAATTCCTCCGCTCCGTTTGGAAGGAAAATTGGAATTAGATGAGCGTGTGAGCGTGGCGCAGCCAATGCTAAAAATTCAATTCCTATTTTATTGAATCTACATTTAGATACATACACACACACACACACACACAACGCGCCGATATATATGATAATGATCATGATATATATAAATGATCATAATATAGATGTAAATAAAATATTATAATATAAAGACTCACAAAGTGTGTCAAAGTATATATAAATATAAAATTAAAGTTTGTCACAAAATAAAATTCTACAGGTGTACTCGGGATAGTGTAAGAGCCATATATATACATATATACACACAACGTGTCGCGGTAATACTTCTGAGATATCGCTCCCTCGTCACCGTGAGAGCTTAGCAATTATCTGCGTTCTATATATATATATATATATATATATATATATATATATATATATATACACATATAATGCAGACGCGCTAGCGCAACGACGATTATATCTCTCTTAGTTTGATGATAATCCCAATCGTCCACGCTTCCGTATTACACTCTCAAGCATATTATATATATATATATATATATATATATATATATATATATGTATAGTATGTATGTATGTATGTATGTATGTATGTATGTATGTATGTATGTATGTATGTATGTATGTATGTATGTATTAAAAGGTCTATACGTATGTAAGTACGTGTGTGTATGTATGCATGTGTGCACATTTTATATGTACATTCGCGATATTGCATCATCGCAGAATCGTCAAGGCCACGTTTCGTTCGATCCAGAAGCACTTGCTCTGTATATATATATATATATATATATATATATATATATATATATATATATATATGTATGTATATATATGTATGTATATATATATATGCGCGCGCGCGCGCGTGTGTGTGTGTGTGTGTGTGTGTGCCGATCGCGCAAGGAAATCGCTCTTACCTCTTACTCCTTCTCCGGCCCCTCGATCTCCTTCTCGCTTTCAAAGTCCTTTTTTTCATCACTCACTCTCTTCCTCTTTACCTTCCCGAATTTCCGTCTCCACTTATACACAGAAGTGCACTTTTCCCAGACTAAGATTAGAGCGAATTTCGTGTGTGTATATATATATATATATATATATCTCACGTCTGAATTTCCCCCTATATATAGATATATAGACCAGGATCGCGACCGCGACGGCGACGACGGAGGCGACGGCGACGATCAGGACGGCGTATGGGACGAAATAAACGCGCACGTGCTCCGGTGGCTGCGGCACAGTCCCATATGCGTATTATAGGCGCGATTCGGAGCGAGAGAGAGGAAGACCGTGCAGCGGTCGCCACGCGGTGCGGGTGCGCGCCGATAACGCGCACCCACGCGCGCGCCCGCGTACGAGAGCCCGAGCGCGCGCACAGGTGTTTTTCGCCTCTTTCCTTTTCTCCTCGCCTACCTTCTTTTACTCTGCCCTCGCGTTTTTGTTTTTTTTATTCCTCGGCTTTTCGTGGATCGGGGCGCGTGCGCGTCCCGATCTTTCTCATTTGTGTATATATATATACATATATATATATATATCGTTGGGCGAGAAAGAGAGAAAGAGAGAAAGAGAGAAAGGGGGGATTCTATGTATATCAGGCGGTCCATTTGCCACGCTCATACGTTGGATAGCGCGAGAGGTGTGTATATATTATTACCCGCGAGGGAGGTGCATTTGTTCTTCTATTCATATTCTTATTTTTTCCACTTTTCTTCGGATTATAACGCGCCGCTTTCGTGGTTCGGTCGTGAAGGCACTCTCTCTCTCTCTCTCTCTCTCTCTCTCTCTCTCTCTCTCATTTGTTGCCCCCCCCCTCTCACACACCAAAGGTGCAACAAATGATAAGGAGCATTATAATAGCTATGGGAAGTCGTTTGTCGATGCCAGGGTAAAGTCTAGAGAAACGCTTGTTGAATCGACGATTCGTGTTTCCCCATATATACACGCATAAAAGTGAAACTATGGTATACATTGCTTGTAATATATAACAATGTGCTATATAATTTGTATCTATGTAAAAACTCACATTACAATAGTCTCATATAAAGAGAATAAAAAGAATTCTTAGTTCGGCTTATATTTTATGTTTCATTATATATATATATACTTGCCGATTTTTCTTGTGTACTGCAGAGAAAACTCCTGAGCAAGCCGTTATAATATATAAATTACCAACCAATATCGTATAAACTTTGCCAAATTGATGACGTGTGCTATATACATATTGACATTAAAAATAGTTTGTTTTTTTTTTATTTAATCTTTTTATTATCATTCCTTTATCTATGTGCCCTAACATTTTTAATTAAAACGCCGACATTCAGTGCATTTTCACGCGTTAATGAATGCCTATGTGAGAATTACACCGATGTTTATAAAAACTATAATAGTATTACACATGTGTCTTTTATATTTGGATTTATTGAAATTATGTAAAAATACAAGATTTACCAGTTAACCTTAACGAATTTCGATCTGCAATTATTAAAAAAAAAAAAAAAAAAAAAAAAAATCTGCATACTCTACGTGAACAGGCATTTTTTCATAAGACCCGTTAAAAAAAGAACACAAATTAAACGTTCGAACGTTTAAATAAATAGAAAACAAACGAAATCCCAACGTTAAGACACAAAAAAAAAGCTAAAAATTCCGAAAACCAATATCTTTTTCCATTAAGCGCGATCATACGCGACAGACAGCTCCCGTGGCTGAATTCACGCAGCCCGCGGTCGCCGGCATTTCTATATAAATGCCACGTTTTGAAATTTTCCAAGCACTCCCCCCCCCCACCCTCCTCCTCACTCACTCTTGTCGCTAATTCTCACATAATGTGCAGTTCGAGCATCCCGTAATTCCGGCATTATCTTCTCTACCGGGAACAACAGTAATTAACCGCGTGTCTTTGTCGCTCGAGCTCACGAGCGTGATTGAGGGAGGGAGGGAGGGAGGGAGGGAGGGAGAGAGAGAGAGAGAGAGAGAGAGAGAGAGAGAGAGAGAGAGAGAGAGAGAGAGAGAGAGGAAAGGAGACAATGAGAGAAGTGCTTCTTCGACACGGGCATTATTCCCCCTCCCCATACCCCGCCCCCAGCTCTCGTAATTAAATTAGGTAAAAAATGCGATGAGCGCGAGCGAGCGCGCGCGTAGGCTAAAAGGAGATTACTTATAGAGAAAGCCAGTGTATGCGCGAGATAGCCGGATATACTCTTGGGGCAATGAATCTCATCCACCACGTCCGCGTGTGCGCGCGTGTGTGTGCGTGTGTATACATATAGTTACGACAGGATCACGTGGAGCCCCCGGAGGAAGTTCGAATTAAGCTCTTTTCTCTCGCGTGCGCTCTCCCCCCCCCCTCTCTCTCTCTCTCCTTCTCTCTGCAGATATATAGATACGCACGCGAAGCCTCTGTGTAGAAACATTACATATACGCGGTGGGCTCAACAGCTTCGTATAGCACATAGTATATATATATATATATACACTAGGTGTTTAATATCACGACGTTATCAGGAAACAGATGATAATAGTATAAAAGCGCGGAAGTTACATCGCGATTTTTTTGAAAGAAGATTTAATTTTGGCACACGCGCACACAACCAAACGCATATGTATGTATAGATTAAGATGCTACAGACTCTATGTTGCTTTTAATTTTTTTTATTTATTTTTTTTTTTTTAATTTAGATACATAGGACCTTATATTCATATCGCTGTAGCCTTGACTTTCTTCTCTATAATATCTAAGAAAACGCGCATACCCAACTTGCAGAGCGCGTCTGTCTCATTCGTTCTAAGTGTTTAAATTTTCTCACATCTGGCGAAAAACAATGGTTTGTCGTGTATACGATTCGCTCCATATTAATATACCAAAAATTACAAAGAACATTCGCATACGCGCCGAATGTGCGTGAGCGCATTAACATCGTTTCGGTAAAATAATCATCGATTCCACTTGAGATCAACAGCTGCTTTCTTAGAAGTATTCTCGGGTCCCATTTTAAACGATTTTTCGACCCACTGTACTAGTGTTTATATAAACACCGACGCTTGCATTGCTTTTTTTTTGCAACAACACCGTTAATGCAAACGCACGTCGGCGAACTCATTTTCAACATAAAGGGATTTCCGTTGTAATTTTCGTTATTTGTCCCGCTGGACTCTTAATAATTTCTCGAGATGTCCGAAATGATTTCAATGCGCGAGCAAAATCGCCCGCGGGAATTGATAGAAACGATTTTTAACTTATTTTTTCAACACATATATACACATACTTCTTGTATTTATAATAATATAAATAAACGATAAGAGGCAAGTATAAACATCTCAATTGAGTAATTAATACGTAGCTGGTGACGAAAAGAAAAGGAAAATGGAAAAAAGAAAAAAGAAAGAAAGAAACATACACGCGCGCGCGCGCGCGCGTGTTAATACAATCGTTGGCTGGAATTTACGTGGAGAAAAATATCGGAACTGTACGGCTTTTCTTTAGTCAAGATTGAGCGAAATAACTCTGATTAACTGTTTACATGAAAATTTTTAGGACCTATATATAATAACGATCGACGGTGTACTTAAACCGTCTTTATTATATTTATTAAATTATTTTATTTTTATACCTTTTTCTTTATTTATTATTTTCTTTATTATTTGTTTCTTTATCTATTATTTCCTTTATCTATTATTTTCTTTATTTATTTTTTGTATTATTTTATTCTTATACGTATTTTTTTTTATTCAGTGAAAAAACAGAGTTTTTACGACGAAAGTATTTTTGACCAAAAATACCGGTTAACGTCTCATTATTTCGTCACAGTTTCCGAAAATATTAAACGAATCTACAAGTTTCCCATTAAAAACTGTCACCGGCGATTTTCGACACTACACTCATTTGTCTCTGCAACTTTGCAGCGGTTTGCAAATTAATTATAGCTATTCAGATATTTAGACTCATTATTTATACAAAACCATATACACAAGAATGTAGATTTTCTTTTGACTTTATTCTTTTTGCGATAAATATACAATGAGATGAGAATTCTAATTTTTGACATAATTAATAATTATTCGCCCTAATTAGGGGTAACTTAAATAAAGCAAGGAATGTTCTACAGTGTTATATTACAGAAAGCACGATCGTTGCAAGCTGTGTCCGAAAATCGTACAAGGAGGTGTATATAGCTCTTAATAGCTCGTTCCCATATAAATATATATATATATATATATATATATATATATATATATATATATATATATATATAGCTAACATAGCCGACTAATTGATAAATTAACGAATCGAAAGAGAGAAGGAGAGACAGAGAGATCGATGGCGATTGGAACTATGGACACTCGAAAGGTCGAGTTATTAAGTCTCGTTAGGACAGTTTGATCCCGCCACTACTGCGTATACGTCTGTTTCGTGCAATGCGCCGTCCTCGCCCGCGATCGTGCGGTTTCTATGTATATTTAAATTTCTTACAGTTTTGCACACTTACCTTTATATATATATATACTGCTTGTGCTATTAGGCCGAGGAGTATATAATAATATGATGTATATTATGATTATATATATATATATAGTATATATATATATATATATATATATATATATATATTTTTTCTCTCAAAAGCGCGTAGTAAACTATATACATTGCATACGCATATTAGGGATGTACTTATTTTTGTACGTGATAAGCTACAATAATATAAAGTTACGCGATTATTCGAACAGTTATTATATAATTTTCCAGTCAGTCTAATTTGCCAAATATATAATACTTAATTATTATAAAATGTCATTAAAGCCGTATGTGTGTGTGTGGTGTGTGTGTGTGTGTGTGTGTGTGTGTGTGTGTGTGTGTGTGTGTAAAGATTTTGTGTAGAGAATTTTTAATCGCGCATACATATATAATGTTAAATATACACAAGTCTATATATGCGGAATAATAAAATCGACTATTGTGCACTGTAAAATAGAAGTACTCGCGCCTGTTTCAATAATTCGGAACTTGTATGCGAAAATAATAATGGAATGCTGACGATTGGATATAATTATTATTAGATTCTGTTGTTCAAAATGCCACTGTATAGATTTTCAAACGCACGCCCGTTCATTGTTTCTCTCCCGACCCCAATTACAATGAAATTAACAAGACGAGGAATTTATTTCGATTCGCATAAACAGTTTTATAAATTTTCCAACTCGAACGTCGCTATACACGTGCGCACTCGTTCATACTAGACTTTTACAGTTACCAGAGAATTATATATATATATATATATATATATATATATATATATATATATATATATATATTAGCAAATTAGTTCAGTGCATTGCATTTTTCTTCCCGAGTCCCCAAGGGTCATTTCGTCGAGGTATTCGATGAAATCATCCATTAGAGCCCGGTTTCGGTATTCCGAGTAAATTAACCGCTCGCCGCATCAGCGCGGTAAACGCTAAAATTAATATATAATTCAATTGTTTTTCATCGTTTCTTCCATTTTCCTTTTTATTCCTTGACTCCAGGATTCCTCGCGCGGAACGCCGGGATTGCCGATGTGTTTCACATACAATAGTTCGGTATAATTTTTTTACGAATTGTTATTTGCAGTTCTATGCAGTATTAAGAAAAAAAATTAAATTAATAAGCTACGTAACTTTTTATTACAATCTATGCATCGTTTCCATTGAACTATTACGAATTTCTGATGATAATTTTCAGTTTTTGGCCTCGCGCATGCGTCATGCGAGAACATAATATATTCTATAATTATTAAATTATATAAGATCAATCTGAAACGTCGTTTTATGACTTACTTCTAAAATAAATGTACTAAAATATACTAAGATACATATACTTACCGGATATATTGCTTAGACAAAATTAAATATAATAAACGCATTGTGAATTGTGAGGGTTGGAAAAAGAAAAATCAATACTGTAATTGAACAATACGCTGGGAGGTTTGTTTATAACAAATAGAAAATAACAAAATATATTTAAATTAAAAATTGACAATAATTAAATAACATATGATGAATACAAGAACTTATTAAGCAGAGGTCAGAAAAAGAAAGAATGTCCGAGCGCTCATACTGCGCTTTTATAAACTCTACTTCCCTCTCAATGGGGTCAAATTTCGAGCGATAAGCCTCACTCGCCGAACGCAGCCCAAACTCGTGCAGCCTGACGGTCGGAGAGCCCGAGGTGGCAAACCGAACACGTCACCTGATTTCGAACTTCCCAACATTTTCTCAAAGCTAGAATACGACTTATCTCAATATAAGTCCGTAGAATAGCTTTTTTTAACGAAAAGATTGGGAAGCTCCCGTCACAGCACGGATCATTGCTTTTCGGAAGCATAACCTGTTTACCTCTTTTGAAAACCTCAAGATTTTCCCATAGCAAGTATTCGTTCACCTTATGTGTGATTCCGTATACAAGCTATTTTTAAGGCAAAATCTTCGGTTTCCCCGTCACGGCACGGATCAAACATGTACCTTATGTGTACATATAGTTGGGCTTATAGCGAGAGTTTGCTCGCGATCGTTTATATAAACTATTAGGAGTGTGAATAAGTCTTTCCCATTTTTTGTAAGAGATGGCGCCACCAATACTGTGCGAGTATTCAATGGTTACCTATGTCATAATCAAAGCTTATTCATATGTCAACAATTCCATACTAACACATTAGTTAAAATTTTTTCGCATAATAAATTTTTGATATCGTGAAAATGTCGAAATTTGAGCCGAGTCGACATCATTTGCGGGAAGTTTCACTTTATTGGTTCAATTTGAAGAAATCTGCTGCCGAGACGCATCGATTGCTTCAGGAGGCTTATGGAGAAGGTTGTGTCGATGATTCAAGTGTTCGCGGATGGTTTCGACGCTTCAAAAGCGGTGATTTCGACGTGGAAGACAAGGAGCGTTCCGGGCGGCCGCAAATCTTTGAAGATCGAGAATTGGCGACTTTGCTTGATGAAGATTCTTGTCAAACGCAAGAAGAACTTGCTGAAGCATTGGGAGTTGACCGAACAACCATTTCCAAGCGTTTGAAAGCCATGGGAATGATCCAAAAGCAAGGAAATTGGGTGCCGTACGAACTGAAGCTGAGAGACGTCGAACGGCGTTTTTTCACTT
This sequence comes from Sycobia sp. Sy_11, assembly GCA_018907035.1. Lineage (NCBI taxonomy): Eukaryota > Metazoa > Arthropoda > Insecta > Hymenoptera > Epichrysomallidae > Sycobia > Sycobia sp. Sy_11. The sequence continues at coordinate 1,335,714 of JACCIC010000103.1, forward strand.
GCGAACAGCTGCTTCAGCGACATAAAAGAAAGGGTTTTCTGCATAGTATCGTGACTGGCGATGAAAAGTTGATACGTTACGATAATCCAAAGCGAAGAAAATCATGGGGACTACCCGGCCATGCATCATCATCGACGGCCAAGCCAAATATTCATGGCGCCAAGCTCATGCTCTGTATATGGTGAGACCAGCTAGGTGTGGTTTACTATGAGCTTCTGAAACCGAATGAAAGGATCACAGGCGAGGCCTATCGACGACAATTGATGCGTTTGAGCCGCGCACTGCGAAAAAAACGGCCACAATACTCCGACAGGCACGACAAAGTTATTTTGCAACATGACAATGCTCGCCCACATGTTGCACCGCCGGTGAAAACATACTTAGAAACGCTCAAATGGGAAGTCCTACCCCACCCGCCGTGTAGTCCAGACGTTGCTCCGTCTGATTACCATCTCTTCAGATCGATGACGCATGGCCTGGCTGACCAGCACTTCCATTCCTACGAGGAAGCCAAGAAATGGATGGATGACTGGATAGAGACCAAACCGGTCGAATTTTTTCGCAACGGGATTCGTATGTTGCCAGAAAGATGGGAAAAAGTTGTAGCTAGCGATGGCCAATACTTTCAATAATTCATTTGTAACCATTTTTTCACAATAAAGGCTCAAAATTTGAAAAAAAACGGGAAAGACTTATTCACATACCTGATATAATATTAGTAACTATGATTCTTATTTCTTACATAATAAAAAATTACGAAGTACTTTTTCGTGAACTTACTATTTTAATACGAATACCTGTAAATTTCCAATCTCTGCTGTACAATAGGTTAACATTATAATTCTCTGAATTGCTGTCCGAAGTTTAAGAGTCCGAGAGATCACGTTACATTTCCCTTTTCTATATGGGACTCAATATGACGATACAGAGAACATATTTTGTTTATTTAAAATATATACTATATCGAGTCTATATATCGTTATGCGAGAAACGTTATCCAAAGTTTTTATTGTTATCGCTTTAGTTCTCGATTACAATTATACTTTAAACTATTCAATTTCATTCTACATAAATACTCAACCGAATTACGATAATCTTATAAAATACAAGTTATAAATACATATATTGAATTCATAATAATTTTAATTAAGTACTATAACGATTCTTAACATATATATAATTACAAATTAAAACATTTAAGAATATTTTTAACTTACGAACTAAACCATTTCAAAAATAGATATAAAATTATCAATTAATATTTTTAAACTATCTCATAAGTTACAAATTAAATATTAAATTACACACTAAAATTTTTTTTTTTTCTTTTTTGTTAAAATAAAGTTTTTGTGAGTCCGTAACAACTCTCCCCCCGTACAAAATTTAATTTTTTTGTACTTATCGTTTACCTAACAGTCTGATCAATTTTCTAGTAGGTCTTAGAAAATCACCCTTCGGAGTGTGCACCTCCGCAACTCGAACCTCTTTATCTTTACCTGGAAAGACACGAATTATGACTCCCTTATTCCAAAAGTTTCGCGGTACTTGCAAATCTGCAATTAAGATAAGATCACCTACTTCTAACGGTTCTTGTTTATCTAACCATTTCTTCCGCGGCATAATAGTAGGTAGGTATTCTCTGAGCCAACGCTTCCAAAATGCATCCGCATAAGCTTGCGCGAGCTTCCACTGCTTTTTCAAACATACTATGTCGAATTCGTATTTACCGAGAGTTATATTTCCCGACGATGTTCCTATTAAAAAATGGTTTGGTGTAAGAGCCTCACTGTCCTTGGATCGAGCGAAACATGTGTCAACGGGCGCGAATTCACCGAATGTTCAATTTCTGTTAATACTGTATATAGTAATTCTTCGCTTGGAGCTTGGTCATTCAATATAGCTTTTAAAGCTACCTTGACTGAACGTATCAATCGCTCCCACGCACCTCCCATATGAGGTGCATCTGGAGGATTGAAACGCCACTCGATTTTTCTTTTTAACGATAGATCATGCATTACGTCACAAGAAATCTGCTCTATCGCATCTTTTAATTCTTTACTTGCGCCTTTAAAGTTCGTGCCATTGTCACTGTAAATTACAGCTGGCATACCACGTCTCGCAGCAAGTCTTTCTAGGGCCATTATAGCGGAGCTCGCTGTGAGACTGTTTGCTATCTCTATATGTATTGCTCTTGTTGTTAAACACGTCATTAATACCCCCATTGCTTCTCCCTGCGACGACCGATTTTAACATTCATAGGGCCAAAATAATCGATTCCGCAATGTGTAAAAGGCCTCTGCCTTACAGCAATACGCCCGGCTGGTAATGCTCCCATCAATGGGTTTCGCGGCTTGCCGCGGTATATACGACAAACGATGCAGCGACTTATAAGAGATTTTAGCGCATTACGAAGCCCGACTATATGATAAAATTGTCGCAACTCATTTATTACAGTTTCTTTGCTACTATGGTAATACCGACGGTGATATTCTGCTATTAGATTTTTTGTCGCCACATGTCTAGCATCTAGAATAATAGGCGTATTATTAAATTCATATGAAGACATTAAACATGCACGTCCGCACGCACGTAATACTTGATTTTCATCTAAAAAAGGTTTCAAAGAGGCTATTCGACTACATTTCGGTAAATTCGCCTCTTTTACAATGGCATCGATTTCCTTTTGAAAACATTCCTTTTGAACTATTCGATACCAGTATTCCTCATTATCACGAATTTCTTGTATGCGTGTACGCGTATTACTTTTGCCTCTCCAGTGATCAAAAATTTTCCGTATGCGACGTGCTATTACAAGGCACCCTTGCCATCCTAATAGCCGTATACCTAGCGAAAAATTAAATTCGCGTGCCTGTACGGTAGACACATAAGATTTTCTAAGTTCTAACTTCTTTATAGCGCTTATCTCGGTTTTATCAATAGATTTTTCTTTTGGCCATTCGACCTCTGTGCGCGATAGAAAATGAGGACCTGAAAACCACTGACATTTAGGACTAAATGCATCATTTGTATATCGCGTCGCATAGTCTCCAGGATTTTCGGCTGACGGTACCCATCGCCACTCGGAGCTCCGTGTTAAATCAGTAATTTCAGCTAAACTATTTGCAACATAAATATTCCGCATTTGAGGCTCTGACTTAATCCAACACAATACTATTGTTGAATCCGTCCATAGTACACGACGTTCAATTTTTATCTCGAGCTCTCCAAGAATATAATTCATTAATCTCGCGTCGAGTAACGCGGCCTGTAATTCGCGACGCGGTATAGTTGTTGGTTTAAGCGGCGCGACTCTACTTTTAGCCATTATCAAAGATACATGACTCTGCTCGGCTCCTCTGTCAACACGTAAATAAGCGACGGCGGAGAAAGCTGTTAAACTTGAATCACAGAATATATGAATTTCAGAATTGATATCATCCATATGTTTCGGCGTTAAACTGCGAGGTATACGGCATTGTTTTAACATGTATAGCTTTTGTATCCATTCTTTCCAATTATCATACTCTTCGTCCCGCACTGTCTCATCCCATTGAACCCCGCTTAACCAAACTCTTTGCATTATTATTTTTGATATTAGCGTGAACGGAGCGATAAGACCTAAAGGATCGAAGATCGACATTATAACACGCAATAATTCCCTTTTCGTTGGTTTTCTGTTACCCAATAGAATTTCTTTAGATATTTTGCTTAGTTCAACATTAAATTTTAATTCGTCAGTTGCAGTGTCCCAGTATAAACCTAACACGCGCTCTTTCCCCTTATCACCTAAACGTGTATCTCGATCATCATTTTCACTATTTTGCGTGGCAATGGATAGAATTTCGGGAGCACTACTCGCCCACCCATGCATCACGAAATTTGCTTTCGAATTTATTTTAATGACATTGTGCACTAGTGCGGTGGCTTCAAAATTTGAATTACAACTACATAGAAAATCATCCATGTAACTATTTTTTAAAATAGCTTTTGACGCGCTCGGCATATATCGCGCTACAAGGTGACGATTTTGCGCCGAATATCAGGCTTGTCATTTCATATATGCGCGGTTGTTTTGTTCTATCGCGACCATGCCAAAGAAATCGCTGCGCACCGCGATCTACTTCTCTCACGTTTACGTGCAAAAACATGTCGCATATATCGCCCTTGACCGCCATCGAATACTGCCTGAATCTTATAAATATACCCGGTAAAGAATTTAACAAGCCTGGACCCGCATCTAGCTGGTCGTTTAAACTTACCCCAGCTGTTTTGGCTGCGGCCTCAAAAACAAGTCTTATTTTATCGGGTTTGTTAATATTTAAAACGCCAAAATGAGGTAACTACCATAAGCGCGTAGTATCCATATTTTTCTCAACTAACTTCGCGTACCCTAGATCTATAAACCGCTGCATTTCATTATAATAAAGTTGTGCGTAATGTGGATCACGATCTAGCTTTCTTTCGAGCGAATATAATCTTTTTCGAGCTGTTAATGCACTATCGACTGTTGGTGGCTGTTTTTCTTTCCACGGCAAGCCTATCTCCCACGATTTTCCTATTTGTCGACATGTGTTTTCGAGTGTTTGTTCTGCGCGATCTGAAATATTTTTAAATCTTTTGTCGCCAACTCCTACCGCTTCTAAATCAAAATAATAATGTATCAGCTCGTCTAATGAACATTCTTGTTCATTTTCTATCTGTACTACCGATGTGTTGTGTACATTCATTATTTGAGCTTTCTTATACCCTTTTCGATCGAATGTCGTTTCGCAAATCGTAGGGCCGTGTAAAACCCAAACTAGCGAACAGCGCGAAAGTGCAAGTTGCATATTAGGAACTTCTATTAATTCTCGTGTCGCGATAAGGTGCCAGTTATCCTGACCGATTAATAATTGCACGAGGGGATTACTATAAGAATCTATTTTTTTATCAATCAAGTTAACTAAGTTGTTCTTTTTAATAATTTTATCAGAAATTATTTGCGTTGGAAGGTTTAAATTACTTATGGATATCGCTCCTGTTAGTTTATTTTTGCCGAACGAGCCCCTAATATTCACGCATACCTTTTCGCAATCTGAGACTAATATTCATTGTTAATACCCTTCAACGTTAATTCTACCATTGGACCCCGTGCTCCTATTTTTTAGCCAGTTTTTTATCAACTAAAGTGATTGTGGACCCTTCGTCAAGTAAAGCGAATGTATCGCGAAATTGTTTTTTGCCTAATATACGGACGGGTAAAATTTTCAATAAAATATCAGTCGTTTGTTCTAGTCAGTCGCGCGTCGAACCTAAACGTGCGGGGAGAGTGTTAGTATTTTTTACATCTTTTACTGCATTTTGACGTGAGAAACCTACATTTTCATTTATATCATCGTGCTCCCCGTTATGAAGAAGTTTGTGGTGGCCTTTCCCGCAGTAAGGACACTTATTTTTGCACTGTATTCGTGCGTGGCCCGATGATAAACAAGAAAAACAGAGCTTATATCTTTTCACTAAGGACCATCTTTTATTTAGTGTTTCCCCCTTGAATAATGCACACTCCGCCGGTGTATGATTTTCAATACTACATATATTACATATTTTATTTTTCTCGAACCTATTCTGCGTATTCTTACGCACTTGTTCGTGTCTAGCAGTATAAACATACTTTGACTTATGTCCTTCTCTTCTTGGCGCAAAAGTTTTACGAGATACGGGTACATATATATCGTTGTCAAATATACCAGCTGCTGTAGCTAATTCGGCTTCCGAATACAAAAATTCGCTTAATTTCTCTAAATCCGACTTGTCCTCGGACATATTAACGGCTTGTCGGTTGTAAGCGTATTTTACAGCAGAAGGCAATTTACTTCCTATGGACTTTAATAAATCGGGACTGTATAAGTATCCTGTTAATTTGAAAGATTTAAACGCGGTAGCTGCATTTTTCAATTTTGTTGCGAATTGTGCCAAGCTCATTTTTTCGGACTCTAGATCTGACAAGCCTTTCAAATCTGAAAATATTTTTTCCGCAACAACCTTCTTATTACCATAATGCAGCTCGAGAGTTCGTATAATGACATTTGGATCGCGACTAGTTGCGAGCAGCGTACTAACCAATTCGCGAGCCTCACTCTTCAAAGCTGTCAATAGACGCGCTACATTTTCCCTATCAGTATATTCGCCCAATTCTGTCGATAGATCATAAGCCTCCTTGAACTGAAGCCATTCCATATGCTCGCCATAAAAATGTGGTAAGCTTTTCGCAGTCGTTAGTCGATTTACAAATCGCGGATTCCCTTCACCTAAGCTAGATTCGCGTATCGCATTTATTGTGCGTTCGAATATATTAGTTAAACGTACGGTTGCATCACTATCATTTGACGTATTCAACGCAGCTGTTGTTCGGAAATTTCTCACCAATCCTTCCGTGATGCTTCCACTCTCTTGGCTTGTTGATCTGCCGCTGCATTCGGCTACGTTAGGCGGCTCGTTGTTTACGCAGAGCACCCGTGGTGTTGGCAAGGAAACGCGATCTGCGTTCTCAAGATGCTCCACTGGCGCTGCAACAGGATTTTCGTCGCTTGAATTCTGGATTGCTGCTTGCTGCATCTCGTTAGCTGTCATCAGTACTGGTCGTGGAGTAGACGTCGCCAAGTTGACATTGTCAGATGAGACCGCCGGTTCTGTTGAGGCTACCTTCGTAGGCTTACGAGATGATGCTCGAGGCTTGGTTACAGCTACCGTCTTTATCCGCTTCTGCTTCCGCTGATCATCCATGTTAGAAGTAATAGTTGCTTTTCTAACTCTTTTCGGAGGCATCGTTAATATTTTAACACAAACAACACTTTTTTCTAATTAAATTAAATTTGCACAAACTACCCAGATTTCCGGAAAAGTTCCCGGGTTTCGGCACCAGTTTTTGTAATTGAACAATACGCTGGGAGGTTTGTTTATAACAAATAGAAAATAACAAAATATATTTAAATTAAAAATTGACATTAATTAAATAACATATGATGAATACAAGAACTTATTAAGCAGAGGTCAGAAAAAGAAAGAATGTCCGAGCGCTCATACTGCGCTTTTATAAACTCTACTCCCCTCTCAATGGGGTCAAATTTCGAGCGATAAGCCTCACTCGCCGAACGCAGCCCAAACTCGTGCAGCCTGACGGTCGGAGAGCCCGAGGTGGCAAACCGAACACGTCACCTGATTTCGAACTTCCCAACATTTTCTCAAAGCTAGAATACGACTTATCTCAATATAAGTCCGTAGAATAGCTTTTTTAACGAAAATATTGGGAAGCTCCCGTCACAGCACGGATCATTGCTTTTAGGAAGCATAACCTGTTTACCTCTTTTGAAAACCTCAAGATTTTCCCATAGCAAGTATTCGTTCACCTTATGTGTGATTCCGTATACAAGCTATTTTTAAGGCAAAATCTTCGGTTTTCCCGTCACGGCACGGATCAAACATGTACCTTATGTGTACATATAGTTGGGCTTATAGGGAGAGTTTGCTCGCGATCGTTTCTATAAACTATAATATTAGTAACTATGGTTCTTATTTCTTACATAATAAAAAATTACGAAGTACTTTTTCGTGAACTTACTATTTTAATACGAATATCTGTAAATTTCCAATCTCTGCTGTACAATAGTTTAACATTATAATTCTCTGAATTGCTGATGCACGCGAAGCCGCCTTGTCCGAAGTTTAAGAGTCCGAGAGATCACGTTACATTTCCCTTTTCTATATGGGACTCAATATGACGATACAGAGAACATATTTTGTTTATTTAAAATATATACTATATCGAGTCTATATATCGTTATGCGAGAAACGTTATCCAAAGTTTTTATTGTTATCGCTTTAGTTCTCGATTACAATTATACTTTAAACTATTCAATTTCATTCTACATAAATACTCAACCGAATTACGATAATCTTATAAAATACAAGTTATAAATACATATATTGAATTCATAATAATTTAAATTAAGTACTATAACGATTCTTAACATATATATAATTACAAACTAAAACATTTAAGAATATTTTTAACTTACGAACTAAACCATTTCAAAAATAGATATAAAATTATCAATTAATATTTTTAAACTATCTCACAAGTTACAAATTAAATATTAAATTACACACTAAAATTTTTTTTTTTTCTTTTTTGTTAAAATAAAGTTTTTGTGAGTCCGTAACAAATACAAAACCTCATTATATCTTTTATGCGTGAAATATTCACAAGGTTTATTTTTACTAAATTACAAAATTTACTATACAATATGCAATAAATATATACACACATCGGTCCATTCATCAAGACCCCTCCTTTATCTTCTGCATACAAAAGCGGTCGATTTCCCTCCACCCCTCCCCCACCCTCGCCCCCTTATTAGATCAAATTCTGTATAATAATTAAATAATTGAATCACGCACCCGTCATTAGCGCACACTTACAATTACAATTAGAAGCCGTCCGCACTACTCAATCCGGTCAATTCGTCGCCCGTCCTAATGCGGCGCGACTATATATATATATACACCGGGAGTTTAAAGCTCTCTCGGTTGAAACACCGCCAGCGCCGCGGCCGTAGCAAAAAAAAAAAAAACAAAAAAAAAGACAAAAAAAAAACAAAAAAAAAAACAAACCAAATCCATCTCTGCACGGTAGTGCACGCGCTTCATGCACTGACAGAGAGAGAGAGAGAACGACAGGAGATGAGCCGTGTGTGTACTTTCTCTCTCTCAGGAGTTCTCTCGTGTATAATATATGTATATATATATATATATATATATATATATATATATATATATATATACACATATGTAAACGTGTGAAGTGCGGTCGTGACAGCACACACCATACATATATATATAGGCTCTTCCGATGAACTAATTTTCGACATTGGTAAAAGGCCCCCCTGCGCGCCGCCCTCCGTTCGCGACGGTTACACACGCGTCTCTTTAGCCGTGCGCGCACACACACACACACACACGCAACACACGGCCATATACGTGCAGGCACACGCGCGCGCTGCCCGGCTTGAATTGATATTATTATCCAATTGAAAAATTCAAAGGCATAACGCGTCGAAACTGCAGAGCCTGCGGAGAGGCGCGAGCGCGCCACTATGCGCATACGTTATACGTTACATGTGCACACGTTGTTCGTGATAATTAATTCCTCTCGCAGATGATATCGACGACGCTGGGCTCCATGAGGACGGGCTCGAGGCATCTGTGCACCGCGCTGCCGAGGATCTCGTCGAGCAGGAAATGGACCAGGCTGCCGGCGAGACAGACAAAATTAACAAGCAGAAATGACGAAAAATGGCAATAATAGAAAAGGAAAAACAGATGGAAAAACGAAACAAAAGGAAACTGTCGCGTCGTCGCTCCGATCGGGCTACGTTGCGACGCTCAAAATGAATTATAATACGGGGCATCGCGACGCGGGCATTGATATTTCAGCAGTATACATACAAACATCTATATATATATGCATGTATGTATATGCATGTGTACGATATGGACGTGATTGGCGTATTAAATGAGCTTTATAGAGCGGTTTGAAGTAAAGAAGAAAGAGGGCTCGGCCAAAGATTGTTTAAAAAAAAAAAAAAACAACAAAAATTTCCAACTTTTATTACACGCGTTCGCAGAAGTGCTGGTTACAAATACTCGCTGATTGGAATAATATTTTCTCGTTTCAGTTACTTCTGATCAGATGTATACGTCTCGTATTTTTTATATTTTCAAATATAATCGAATCTCGTTCAGATTTATCAATTACTTGATGGGTATATGTTGGAAACTATTGCCTGAATGTATTAAAGTTATCAAGTTTTAAAAAAAATTTACTAATTTAAATAATATTAAATAATAAAATATAATTGTTGATTTTAATATCTTCGCCACTTCGTTAATGGCAAGCAATGGAATTATTAACTTTCAAATATGCATCTTTAAATAATACTTTAATATTATATTATGTTTTAAGTTGTTGTTTCGTCTATGGAAAAAAAATTAAATTTGTCAATTTTTCAGATTATTCTTTGGCCTAAATAATCTCACCGAGGAACAGAAAATTTTCTCCTAGCCTCATGAAAACCACGATTTATCCCGCCCCCCGTCATATCGTCGAAAAATTTCCAATTGCGACTTATCGCGTGCGGCATGTCGTTGCTTTTCCGCTCAACGTAAGCTAGGCGACGATCGAATTTCCGAATTACATTCGATTCTAACTTTAGAGTAAAAATTAATTGTGAAATGATTTTGTACGATTTTAAAAACAAAGTAAAGATTCGTTTTGTCACTTTTTTAAAAATGCATATTATAATAATGAAAATAATAATCTTTTTGAAAATTTTACAACCTTATCTGAAATATGCCAAGATTTTTTTCATTTCTTTTTTTTATTGCTTTTTTTCATTTTGTTATAAATCATTTTGTCTCTTTACAGTTATATTTTTTCAATTACAATATTATTTGCAATATTTTCACTGTTCCTTTAATTTATCACTTCTTATGGAATTTTTCATATTATTCCCAGTTGATACTTTTATCTTAATAATAATGCAAAATAAACTTTTTATTACTGAAAATTCTCTATAAATATTTAAATCATGTTTATAGTTGTAAATGATTTTTTGAATTTTACCTTGTACCCACATAATACTGTATTTTTTAAAGTTTCCTTAAACACCGAATACCAATTCTGTCGTTTTAACTTTTTTACCTTTAGTTAATTTTTTCTATTTAAAAACGTTTTAACAATCTTTGGCCGACCGATTATAACTATTGAATGCAAAATCATTGGCAAACTATTTTTTTCCCACAATCATTATATACCTTTCTTAAATTTTCAGTATTAATTTTATTCATTATTAGTGATAAGTAGGTAATACGAATTTGCATTTCTTATTTCATCGTAATAATTCTCCGTTATCCTCAACCGGGTCAATATTAAAACTTTTTTTTTATTTATAAATAATCATTACGTATAGCAAAATAACTCACTTCTCGTCGCTAACGAATCTCCAAAGATATAATTGCAAGTAATGCGTATCGACTTGAATCTGCTGCAGTCCATACTTGCTAAAGGTTCGCAGTCTGACGCATTCGAGAAACGTCTGCAATAGTTAAACAGTAGAAAATTACGGTATACATTGCAATTACAATTCCGCGCGTCGGCAGCGCGCGGCTGTATATACGAAGAAAAGATTCGAGAATGTTACTGATCACCGAGAGCCTCGCGTACAGACAAAGTGAATAATGGCCGAACCCATTTTATCATTATACGTATTTGCTGTTCGTAAAGCCGGCACCTGAAAGCCATTCTATATAGCTACTGGCTAAATACATTGTAATATACGATATGCTTTTAACGCTTGCAAGCGCTCGATTTATTCTTAATTGTTCCAGCAATTGCTACTTTAGTGTAAAGTTCTCGATCTCTAGTCAATTATTTGAAGTTATTAAATTATAAAAATTAATAAATTCAAATTTTTATTTAATTTTTTTAAACGAGAAAACTGAAGAATTATCTTATTAATATTTCAATAACGGTTTTATAGATTAATAATATTATTTATTAATACTACCTTGAGACTAATTTTAATAATTCCTGTTAAAATTGAAGCCTTATTGAATTGTACAGATGAGAAAATCTCAATTCTCTCAGAAAATAGTTTGTGTATATTTGATACAAAGGAGGAATCTAAATGACTTGGAGTATAAGATGACCAATTTGATCGATACTGATGCCTTGAAACACTAAAATAAAATGTAGATAATATTTTATTACAATATAGTAATATAAAAGAAAAGGAAAAATGAATTATTTTTTGTTAATAAATTAAATATATAAATTACGAATGTGTAAAAGTTTAATTAAAAACTAGATTCAATTTGTAATATTTTCGTATCTTCTTATTTAAAATTTTTCTTCAAAAATTCATTAAGTATTATTTATTTATATAAAAATGTAAAACATGTCTTATAATTTAACAAAAAATTTTCCTAAAACCCTGGACACCAAAATAAAAATTATGCTTTTGTATCTCGTTATGACTAATAGTACCTGTGAGTTTTTCTGCTACTATCACTACTCCTATCGGCTATTCCATCTGTATCATCGTATAGAGCAGCTACCTGCGCTTCAATCATTGTTATGTCTTCGACTACACGCTTCATAACAGCTCTGACTGTTCTTGGTTCAATAGTATGAAGCCAATCGCGTGTTTCTACAGATTTTCTCAACATTTGCGATACCGTTAATCCTTGCAAACGTACAAAATGATTAAGTAGTTCTTGCGCAGCTTTTTGTAAGTTTTCACAAACTTCAGTTTCGGAAGTAATATCTTGCTTTGACGAGGTATATTCTTCAATATTAAACAAGTCATCTGTTAATGTAAGCTAAAAAAAGGGATGCGTTAATTATTTTCATTTATTCCCTAATATCTCAGTTTCTCTCAATTCGTTTTGTATATGGAGAACGTACAAGATAATGAGCACTATTGTCTTTGAATTCAAGACACATTTTACTTAATAATAGTAGTAGAGTTGGTGGAAATTTTGGAATATCCAGTCCTGTACAAAATCCATTGGCTGTAGCCGTTAAATGATGAAGGAAGCCGACTATCAAACCTTCTCTTACTTCGTCTACACAGAAGCGATGCAAAAATTGTGGTTTCAGACCAAAAGATAATTCTGGTTGCAAAAATACCTGTGAAAATTTTTTTAATAAAAAATTATTTTTATATATATTGAAATGCAATACGAGACTTTTAAATTGTTCAGCACTAAGTTTTTTTATGCCATAAAAAATTATACAAAAAAATACATACTAATAAATCTTGTAGAACTCCTTTAATTTTTTCAATTGTTGGCATAATGAGCATAACTTTCAGTTCTGGTAAACCACCATCACCATCAGAAGATACTTTTGATGCTAGAGTTTGTCTTACTTTAGCAAGAGTTTCACTTAAATGCTGTTTTAAAGCAGAAAGATGATTCCGACATTGTTTTCTTCCTGCATTTATAACAATTTCTGTTCCTGTTCTAAGAAATAAATAATTAATTTTAATTAATAATAATAAATATGCTAAATTATAATTAATTCAATTATATTTATATAGATACACAATATAGATATCAAACATATTTATATAGATACACAAGATAATTATATAATTACCTTGCAAAATCTGTATCTTCGCAAAGAGCATTCATAGCCTGGAGTCTTTTGTAAAATCTATCTAATGCTCTAACTAAAACTACAGTGTCAGCAACATTATCAAATCTTTTTCCTATTAGATCAAAGTACTTTTTCATATTATGCATAATGAAAGTATTCAACCGTGATACCGCTTTAGTGTCAAAGTCATCATTAAATTCATTTTTATCTATTGCTGATTGATTAATAAACATATCTTTAAAGGATGCAACGATTAAACATAAATCACTTAAAAAACCAGAACCACCCATATCTATAAATTCAATAATGTCATTTTCACACATATCTTGTAAAGTTTCAAGTTGCTGGGATAACGTAACATCTGCATGGGTTAAAAAATCAGCACATAATAAATCAGCTGGTTCTTTTAATTGAAGTAGTAAATCAACGCTATCTGCTACAGATTTTGTTGATGCGTTTTTGTTATGAAATTGAGCATGTAATTTAGTTTTTAATTCTTCAACAATTTCTTCACAATCTTTTTGGATCCCTTGAAAGGATGGCATATTACCATAGTGATCTAATACTCTTTGTGCATGAATGTAATCTTGTACTGCCTAAATATAATCAAAACAGATGCTGATTTAAAATCATATTAATTACATAATGATTAGGCTGAGCAACATACCTGGCTGTAATTTTCTTCATTTATTCTACTCTTTAAGTTATTAGGTAATTTAAATAAAAACTGCAATTTTTTTAAAAGTGTATGAACTGATGATAACCTAACAATTTGATGTCGAGTACTTTGTAAAGTTGATGAAATTTGATCAGAAAATAATGTTATACTTTCCATATGATTTGCTAGTGATTCCATGGATTCTTCCATTTGATTAAAATCATATTTCATCTATATAAAAGCAAATTAACTAAATTAATTTTATAAAGTTTACTTTCAATGAGAATAAAAGATAATAAAAAAATACCTTTCTAACTGTGTCTGTTGCTGATATAAATTTATTATAGTTTTCATATACAAGAGTTTGCATATCAGAGTGAAGAGTTTGAGTATCGTGAACAATTTCAGCTTCATGGTCCATTACTTGTTTAAGATTGTAATCCTAGAGTTTCAACGAAAAATAAAATTTTTAATAAGAATTTTTAAATTCTATTGATTTTATTTTTATTTGAACACAATTACCTTTAATAATTTTTTTAAATATAAATCGGCATTGAAATTTGAACCATTGATATCATACGGACTACTCGAATTTTCAGACATTCTTATATGTTCAATTTCCTTATGAATTTTCAGATTAATATTTTGGTTTTGTGGTTCTACCGTCTGTTTTTCAAGCTGAAGTTTTTAACAGCTGATTCCTATATCAGAAGTATCTATGTACTATATATACTGAAAACTGAAATTATATATATATATGTACGTATGTATATATAAATGCTGAAAATTTGCTTGACACATGATTTGCATGGAATTATCGCCGTTTGGTGGCGGCATTATTAGTCTGCCGTCTGCTAAGTGTCTGACCTGGTCTGACCACTGACCTGCCACTGACCAGCTGACCGTGACTACTTGACCAGTCGTGAACGAGTCTGAGATGCATAAAAATTAATCTGCTAAAATAATGTAAATAAGATATAGTTAATATGATATAAATTTATGCATCTATGTTTGTGACGACAGGTACTGTCTGCTCTGTTCCATTTGGTTGCATCTCTTGTACTATGAGTTGCGTGAATCCAAATTTTATAATCGGCAAATTTGATTATATTTTTTTACTTTACAAAAGCACCATGACATTTAGCAACTGATAATGAAAAAAATGTATTTATTAGTACATTAAAAATATTCCATGTATATATATTGTTAAATTCGATACATTTTATGCCGTTTTGACATAATCTATATTTTCAATCTTTCTATAGTTTTGTTCTCTATTATACAGCATATATATATATATATATATTACATTGCTATTGTATTTATTTTGTTTATTTAAAAAAGCGCGGTAAAGTAGGATGCGGAGAGCTTTGCAAGGCTTTGCACAGATGATGCGTCATAACTAGTCATAATCTTCGTCATGTTTGTAGTCATGCGAAGTTGTAGACTCGATTTTCTTCGAAGATTTTCAATCTATAGTCAGGTCTATTGCTGGTTTTGAAGTTTATGGTCCATTTTACATCCCAAATTCTTCCGCAAGTTCTTTTCATCGTTGGTGATTCCATCTTTCAGATTTGGGAATCATTTTACTGCTGTAATATCGTTTTCCGGCCGTACATCAAACACTAATTTATTAATTCAGGTATTTATAAGATAGTTTAGTTTATATTAACATTCATTTTAATTAATATAAATGTGGTAAAAATCAATAAGAACTATATATTGCAATGACAATGGTTTCAAGAAACCGATCAATAGAACACATGGTATGAACTTAATTATCAATTAATTTTTTCAAATTTGGAAAAAAATTTGAGAAATAAAATCATCAAAATCATTGAAATTTAATATGAAAAATACTGCTTGATGCAATTTTTAAGAAAATTCATTTTTTTGAAAAAAAAATTTTTTGATAACCTAACCTTTATTTTATCATTATCAAAAATGGAGTATCTGCACTGAGAATATATAAATGCGTTAAAAATTAAATTTGTTAAAAATATTAATACATATTTTTGATATTTAATATTTTTAATAAAATTTATATTACATTTTTATAGTAAATCACAATAAATTTAGAAAGAATATCCGTTTTCCTGTTTATATTAAAGATTAGGTTATTGTTATTTATTTTTATATTGTAGGATTGTTTAAATCTAAATCATGTCAACCTTTCTGGGGCTTGTTGAAGAGATTCCAGGCATCTCCATAGATCGTTTTGATATGAAAAATTTGAACTCATCAGTATTTTTCTTAAGTCATTGTCATACAGATCATATGATAGGATTAAGTTATTCGTTTTTTGAAGAATTAAGCAGAAAGAATAATTCTTTTTATTGTAGTCATATAAGTAAAGCATATCTAAAATCTATATATTCTACTTTCGACCCTTCTTTTATTGATAAATATTTACAAGAATTACCGCTAAATGAATCAAGGATTATAGATTATAAATATGATAATAATCATATGTCAATGTCAGTAACTTGTATTTCAGCAGGGCATTGTCCAGGATCTATTATGTTTCTATTTACATTTAAAGGCAAGAGAATTTTATACACAGGAGATTTTAGAATAAACAAGGAAGATTTTTCAAAATTAAAGCCACTTCATATAACAAATACCAAACCATATGTTCCTTTACATATTGATAAAATTTATTTAGATACTACATTTTTAAACCTAGACTATTTAACATTTCCCAGTAGATCGGATAGTTCAAAAAAATTATGTTCAATTGTAAAAGATTGGTTAGAAAAAGATTTTAGAAATATTGTTATTCTGGAAATTTCAGCTAATTTAGGGAGTGAATTTATTTATATTGAATTATCAAAATTTTTAAATAAAAAAATTCATGTGAAAAGAAATATGTATGATCTTTATAGTCGAATAGAAATTCTTGCTAATTGTATTACTGATGCTAGTGAAAGTACATCCATACATGCTTGCATGGAGAAAATGGACAGTATAAGCAATACAAGGGGCTTGATTTGTCAACCAGATGTTGATCAAAAATATATATTGACCATTGTTATTTCAGCCATGAAATGGGCAAAGAAAGATACTTCAAATATTATAGAGCAGGATAAAAAAAGAAAACAAACTATGAATATTTGTTATTCAACTCATGCTTCTTTTGATGAACTTAAAAACTTTGTTCAGTATTTTAAACCAAACGAACTTTTTGCTTGTGTTTGCCCTGAAAGTAATAAAAAAGATATTTTTGATTTATTGAAAAATATTATGTTAAAAACCAGAAATAGTGAATTATCTACAAAAAGCAGAGAAACAAATTCAGTCGAATTTTCGAAGCATAATACTTTTAAAACTAATAATGATTTTAAATCTCAATTTTTAAGTGACGATGAAAGTAGTTAATTCTTATATTTAAGTATTATGTAATCATGTAAATAAACATATTTAATCTTTTATAAATAAACTATATATAATACAATAAAAATTTCAATATGATTGTATTTATTATTGTGTATAAAATACTGATGTTTTTTAGCTTTATACAAGTACATTTTATAAAAATGACTACCGCTGCACTTGCTCAAGAAAAAGTATGGCTCGACAAATCATCATATGACGAAGCTGAGCGTCTTTATTATGAAATATTCCCAAAGGTAAAACTTGTCTTTTTTTAAACTTTAGATATATTTTTTCAATAAAGTGAGTCTATCATCTGAACTACTTTCATTTTTGATCATTAAGTACATGAGTATTGGATATAATTAAAAACAATTCAAATATGAATTTTAGATTGTTACTTATTCCTTTACTTTATCCAAGTATCCATAGTTTTCTAAGTTTGTTCTTTTTCATCTAAATCGTTTTTCTGATTACTAATATCATTAACAAGACTTAAGGGAATATCTGGTGGTTTGAAATAGTGTGCACTTTTGTATTATGTATGATTAACTCTAATTTTAAGAAATACTAATAAGTATGTAATATATCTATATGCGTTGAACATGAATAAAAAATACATTCTCACAAAAACTGTACAAGTTAGTTATTAAGTGACTATTAAAAACTACTTTATTTCTAACAAATGATTATAAAACTAAATATGAAGAGTGTCCAAAAGGTTAAAACAATTAGATTAGAAATTTATAAAAGAGTTGCTGCATAATCTCACTTTATATTATAAAGTAGAAGTTAAAAACAGATGTTTGTTCATAATCTTTTTGTTATCTTTAGCTATTGTTACATATAAAATTGTTGAATGCAATAAGTGAAAATTGTAAGGTCAAAAATTTCCAATTGATTTATCAATTTTGGTTTAATAAATCAAATTAATCAAATTAAAAAAAAAATCATAAATCAAATTTGTCTAGAATATGGGGTTTCATTTATTTTTAAGTAAAAACTTTCTAAAGGTGCCGTCTCTGAAGATTGAAAAAACTATTGTTCATAATGAGTCTACCTCAGTCGAACATCAAGTTAAACTAAATACTAATACTATGCAGAAATCGAAATCAAAAAAAGTTAAAGATAATAAACTAATTACGCAAGATAATATTACTAATGAAATGACAAAAAATTTAAAAAATTCAAAGAAAAGCAACAAGAAAGAAGATTTAATAACTCAGTGTGTAAACAATTTTGAAGTTAGTAATAATATTACACTGAGTAATCAATTTATTCAATTAGCTGATACCGAAATAGTAGGTAGTAAAAAAAATAAGGAGAAAGAAAAAAAAGAGAAAAAAAATAAGGCTGATGAAATACGTAGAAATTTGGAAAAGGATAAAAATAATATCGAAGAAATTCAAGAACATTTGTTATTTCAGGTATAAATAGTTTTATAATACGTTGTAGAATTATTGCATCAAGTACTCAAACACTGTTTTTAAATGCATCGATTATGTAATACTAAGCAATTATTTCTTGATAATTTTTTATACGTGTATATCGATGTCAGACTCTTTTTTCATTATTTATGAAGAGATAAGCTAATTTAGTTATGTAATGATTATTATAAATTTTTTTCTCAGTTTTTGTGATAGTGCAAACTTTATTTAAAGCTTTAAATTATTTATGTTGCATGATTTTATGTTGCATATTTAATAATAATACCGTTTTAATTATGTGCATGTTATTAAACTAATTATAAAATACTATAATTAAGATATAAAAATAATTTGTTTTGTATTTTTTTTTATATTTGAATTTGTGCATGCTAATGTTGTTTTATTATTTAGAAGAAAAATTAATTGAATGTAGTCACCTTCTATATAGCAACCCTATAGAATTATATTTATAGATCTTATAGGAAATTAAAATGATCAAATTTTTATTTTATACTAGATAAAAAATTTTTTATAAACTCGTAGTTTTAGAAAAAGTAATAATCAATAATTTAAATCTTCATCCATACCACTTGTTTTATTTCTATTTCATCCGAGAGTATTATATGTTTTTATGCTATTATTTTATGTAGCAAAATTCATAAAATTGCTCATATTGGTACTTTATAGTAAAAAGCGCATATTATTAAAAAAAGAAGATTTTATATTACAGATTGTGAATTATTAATAAAACGATTCAGCGATTTTTTTTCAATATAAAATTTAGTTATGATAAAATTTAAGACGTTTAAAAATGAAACGAATTAAACATTGTGTTTGTAATTATAGTTTAAAAACTCAGCATAGTATGTTTTATTACGAAAAAGAGAGAACTAATTGTAGAAAAAAAATTTTAAAGAAATAATCAAAAACTTATTTATAATATATTTAAACGGAATGTATAGAATTATAAATGAATACAATTTACAATGGGAATCTTCGGTATTGTATTATTCGATAATGCGTATAATCAAAAGAATTTCATAAAATAAAGTACTTTAGATTTTGCCTATAGTTACATCCTGAATTTTCGGTCCATTTAGCCATACCTTTAACGATTGGATCAACTTTGGTCGAATCGTCTCTCTAAATGATTCTATTGATTTAAAATGCTTTAGTCTCATAACTTACGATCAGTTTTATTATTAATCTTGTATCAATTTTTCATTATAATCTGCTCACTTTGATATTTATAATATATTAAAAACTTTTACTCAGTTAAATACATATGAGACGTTAAATATGTAATCATTCCGTGGTCAGGAAAGTACGAAATCAATTTCAAAATTGAAACAAGAAATTTTATCATTTTTTACATTGTTGGAAAAACATTTGAAATTAATTCAATTGAAATGGTCTTTTTCTTTGTTTTATGAACACCTAATTTGTTCAACGTAATTCATGTAATTGATAATAAATAATAAGACTATTACACAAATTTGGTACAATAGATTTTACACTGAGTTTCATGTTCGTTTGAAAATGTTATGCCAACGAGTAAAATATTGTGAAATAAATTTTTGAAATAGCCTTTTTTATATAAAAATTTATAAAGTAATGATTTTCTCGTTATTGCAAATATATAAATTTTCACGAAGAAAAAAAACGGCTGTAGTTTATAATACATCAATCGTCCTGTTGTAAGAAAGTTTTTTTTTTTAATATAATGGCGCTATTTTGTACTATTTAATTTTACGAGTAATTTAAAAAGTAATTTATAAGTTACGAAAAGAGTTTAGACAAAGATATTTAAGATGAAAATTATGGGATTTCGAGTTGGTTATTTGTGCTTGTTATAATTATTTAAGTTACCTCATGGTGATGAATGGCAAATTCATATGTATATTTAAATTATATTATAGCCGTATTATTTAGACATTAAGTAAAAAGATGAACGTCAGATTACTACACTGTTCGTAAAGGCATTAAAATTTTCTGATAATTGCAAAGAAATACTGATCCTTCTCGCAAAAATATTTTTATTTTTATTAAATCTTAACGTCTTTAATGAAATCTAATAATTTTTTTCAAGGTAATAAACCAATATATAGAAACAATATGTAATTGTATAATAAATTATTGCATTAAAGATACTAAAAAAATTCTTGATTTACAATTACATTAATAATAATACTTTTTAAACATATTTCAGTCAATTAAAATTTATACGATAAATTAATTTTTTTTTTTAATTTATAAAATACATTATTAATTACAGGTTATTAGTGGATAAATGTAATTTTTTAAAAACCTTATTTATAAATTTATTTATATTATTATTCTCGTTTGTGTAGCTATAAATACAGGTATGCGTTAAAAACTTAAAATTTCTGCAAATTTGGATAGCAATACATTTTTTCGTGAAGAAAAATTTATAAAAACATTGTCCTCGTGACTGTAATTAAATCCAAGCAGTAATTTTTATAAAAATTTTCGTAATTATATACGAAAAAATGCGAGATAGAGAGAGAGAGAGAGAGAGAGAGAGAGAGAGAATGAAAACATAATGAATTTCCATGCACGTCTAAACTTAAATTGCCTGATTAAATTTTTAATATAATTTTATTAAAGCGCATTTTAGCATGCTGCATCTTTTATTAGAATAAAAAGCTTCTTCATTTTCGCCATTAAGAAATGACGGTTCATCTTAGTGGAAAAAATTTAGCATTAGATATCTACATTTTTATTTAATATACATTATTGTAGCACTATATGCAAGTGTGAATTTATTCCATCAGTAGAATGATACAATACTTTTAGTGTGCTCTAGATTTTGACACATATATAGCTTATACAATTTTTAATTTCTTGCAAATCTTACAGACGTAACTCCACTTTGTCTAAATTTTATTAGACGCCATTGTATTATATTATCTATGAATTTATTTAAAGCAATAAAATAACTGGCCATAATTGGCTTTGAAAATCGTTTATCTTTTGTATACGCACATGTCGATGATAAACATGGGGAGAACTTAATTCCTGCTTTTAAACAATTCGAACCGTTTGTTTCTAATTGGCATCGAATCAATAGTGGAGATACGTCAGTAATAATTATGGTAATTGTCCTGGTGTGAGTTAAATTTCAATATCGGTGGATGCAGGGAGGTCAGCCGTCCGATTGCTCAGTCTCCTCTGCTGGTGGAAGTTTAGCCAACGAGGTCGCCAAGGCACGCCAGCATATTAAACAGTCTTTACAGTGTGTGAGTACTGCACTCCTTGCTCACCTTCTTAATTTAACAAACGTTTCCGCCAGCTTATTAACTTTCAATAGTTATTTTCTGCCCTTAATTAGACAATCACTTTGAAACAAACGTATATATAAACGATATCGCGCGATCCGAGCATTAAATTTTGCAAGTTGACTTGGTTAAAAATTCTTCTTGGTGGTTAAATATTTTAAAACGATCAGAGAACTTTAATTGACACGAAATAGAAATGCCAACCAATTGGAACGAGGATCCTGCGAAATCTTTTATTTAGACAGACCTTTATTCCCCTTTCTCCTGTCGTATTTAGTTTATCATTTTTGTGAAAATAATTCAAGGATGCGGAATATTGTAAATATTACATGTTCACATGTAGTTTTATTCAGAATTCTTTCATTTTCTACTCGGAGCTTAAATTTATTTCTTCATTTTTGATTATTAAAGCGGCTAATTCACATGTCACGTGTATAATTACATTGTTACTACCATTAAATCACACACTTCATCCGTAATTTGGAGTTATTAATCAAATTTACATCAAGTATCGTAAACATAAATTATTTCTACAATTTCAGATAGACGGTATTGCAGCGTTGACAGGGGTTCCAGATAGCGAGCTTACCAAACGAGTAGTATGTGTCGAGAAGGAAAATAAGGACCTACGAAAGAGTATGTATCTTTTTGGTGGAGGCATCTTAGAAGCTTACTTGCTTCAAATTGTCCGTATGTTCAGAAAAAATTTGCGGCTTAAAACTTCTTTCTATTTATTTAAATAATATTGCGATTTAAAAAATTTTCTATCCTGCTCAATTTGCATTACGCGCGTCACAATACATATAAAATGCCTTGTTTTATTCGAGGACCTATTATTGCAAACGGAAAGGCATCGGGATACTTGGTCATATAAATAAAATGTTTATGCATAACCGTGCCTAAACTTATTTTATTATTTTATTTAAAAAAAAAGAAAAAAATGCCCTTTCAGCCGTTCGTTTCTTTTTAGCCATTAATTTTCTTAATTTACTCAATGCTACTGAAATCTAAGCCATACTCTGGCTCTTCGCATTGTGTTATTTGAAAAGTATAAAATTCATAGTCTAATTTTTATTTTTATTTAGTTTTATTATCCTACGTAAAATTCACACAGGGACGCTTGCCGCGCGCGCGATTCCATTTTCACCACTGTAATCGTTATTAAATATAATTTTAATTAGTCGTTCAGGAATTGAGTGACCGATTGAAAGACATCGAAGATCGCACGAAACGATTAGAGATATCAAAAGACTCCGCCCCAGCTCCCGCTCCAGCTCCTCAAGTCTGCCCCGCCAAACCGGCCGCCAACGGCGACGACGACGACGAAGATGTCGATCTGTTCGGATCGGATTCCGAGGTAAGTGAGATTAGGTAAACTTTCTAAATATCAAGGCAATAAGGTTTTATATATATATATATATATATATATATATATATATATATATATATATATATGTAAAAACTCTACTTGTTTCGCTATGGGTCGTCAGTCTTGCTCCGCGTTATTTTAACACGATCACTGAAACTCTTCTGCTACGTTGTGCCGAAGGCTTTTCGATTGCACCTAATTTTGACGAGCAGAATGCTTTTGCACTGAGTGCTTGAGATATATATATATATATATATATATATATATATATATATATATTTTATATTTATATTTATTATAGCATGTATATATTCGAAAACCTTGCGCAACTTAGCAAAGATAGAATAAATAATTAGGGGAGGAGGTCGGTCAAGTGCTCTCGTTATAGGAACATAAATTAAAACAATAAATGCTAATTTATAATAAAATTTTATTTACATATTTTACACCAGATATTCCCAAATATCAATATAAAAAATTACATAACAATATAAATCATCGAATCATTTATATTTTATTTTGACGAATTTATAATTTACACGATTATTGCATAAATTCACGAACTTTTTTGAATTAGTGTTATCACTCAAAACATAATATTATCTTGGCATATGCATTCATCAAAGATTTTATTAATTTTTTTTTTTTTTTTTTGTATTAATAGTTCGCTGTACTGATTAATATAGAAACGATTAATTTTTTTCGAAACTAGGGTGAAGACGCAGAGGCTGCGAAAATAAGAGAGGAACGACTTGCAGCTTATGCAGCGAAAAAGTCTAAAAGTAAGTAGAATTTTAAGTAATTAAATAAAAGAATATAAGATTTTTTGATAATATTAAAACAGTTGATTATACTTATCTATTAATCGTTTAATGACAATGGAAAGGATTGTACCATTTTTTAGCAATATTACTTTTTAGTACTACAAAGATTATTTGAAGAATTTTAACAAAACACCTTTTCGAACTTTAAAATTAAATCTAGATAGTAAAATTTTATTTATGTTCAAGTAGTAAGTAATATGATGTACATTATAATTCAGCTAAAATATTTTAATAAAATTTAGAACCTACCCTTATTGCCAAATCCAATATTATTTTGGATGTAAAACCATGGGATGATGAGACTGACATGGCAGCAATGGAAGCCGAAGTTCGTAAAATTCAAATTGACGGTCTGTTGTGGGGTGCAGGTATTAGATATGTTCTGCATATTAAGTTATGAGAAAATTTTAATTAGTGGCTTAAATTATTAAATGTATTTTTAGCGAAACTGGTACCTGTGGCTTTCAACATTCAAAAACTCCAAATTTCCTGTGTCGTGGAAGATGACAAAGTTTCCGTAGACTGGTTAACTGAACAAATTCAGGAAATAGAAGATTTTGTTCAAAGTGTTGATATTGCAGCTTTTAACAAAGTTTAGTCAAATTATTCAAATTTAACGTTAAACTAAAAAAAAAAAAAACAAAAAAAAAACCAAAAAAATTAAAAAATGTTTTGTTTTAAATGGACTTGTCGTACCATTTTTTTATTATTTCATTCCATTAGCAATATTGAAAATATGAAAAGTTAAAAATTCTTGCAATAGTTAAAATATAACGACATCAAAGTTTTGACTTACATTTTTATTGTGTTGTTTCATATGTAAACATGTGTATTTTAGATTTTAATATGTAATATTAAAATTGAAAATTAATACTTGTTAGACACAATTAATTTTTAATATACGTCCGTTTTTTTAAAGTATTACGACTTTTAATATAATTAAGATATTTCATTTACAGTTACTTAAAAGAAAAAAATTATATTGAAATAGGAATATGTATAATACTATATTAATCGATTTAGAATGTCAAAAGTACAGTACCGTATGTAAACACTTAAATAGTCGAACTAGTTGCAAGCATATACGAGCATAACTCATTGAAAACGTGCTCTTTAGTTATAAAATATTTATTAAACAATAATTTAAATAAATGATTAGGATTAACTAATAATTATTTATTAAAGATCTAAATATTAATGTCAATATATATTTGTATAAATTGATTATCACACATATCTCTATATTTTCATGTTCAAGTAATATTGTCTTTTTACCTGTCTTCGGATCAATGAATCATGTTATTATTTATTTTTAATGTTTTGTAAAAAGGTTAAATTTATGATTAATATATTTCATCTGTATAAGAAAATTTATTTTAGGAATACTTGTAAATTTGAAATATCTTAGGTTATATTTGTACTTAAAATAAACGAAAGAAACAATTTTATAAATTATAAGTCAATCTAAAAACTTTTTGTTAACTTTTATTCTAAAAGCATGTTTATGTACAGTAGTAAATTATTACAAAATGTTTTTTTATGTCGGTATCGCAAACCATATTCATGCAGTTTTTATATTTTTAAATTATAATTCATTAATATTTAAAAAAATAAAGATCTGTACATCTTAATTTGTTTTAATTTATTATTATCTATAATATCTAGAACTAGTTTGATAAAATGCGCATGTGCATACATGCACACGCGCGCGCGCGCGTGCGTGCGTGCGTGTGTTTATTTATTTATTTAATTATACATCGTTGACTTTTCAAGTTCTTGGAAGAAAAATTAGTAATTTTATTGTACAAGAAATAAATTTAAAGTATTATTTTTTACTTCATATTTTTTGTCATATTATTGCGTATATCTCTTTTCGAATTTCTGTATTTATATATCGTTTGTTTATAAATATTCGGACAGACATCTAATGGCAGTGAAAATACTCTATATCTGTCAGTAGAAGCTAATGGAAGATTGTATGACGTACACTGGTCATTGGACTATAACGCATTCTGCGTCGTTGCCTATAATATGTATAATATATATCTTAAACACGTATATTCCAATTCATTTAAAATATGTCTCGAGTCTGAATGTTTGAATACTTTAGAATTATGTCAGATTAATTTTTTTACGAACTTTATTATTAACTTTACTATTTTATTTGAATTAAGTCATTTATACTTATCAAAAAATAAAATATATCTCCTTCAATGAAAATTAGTGCTTTAATCGAGCGTAATTTTTTGAAAATTTTAATTTGATGTTACAAATATTTATTTTAAATTATATTCAATTCTACGTTAAAAATTAAATCTATAATAGGGAAATGATAAAATCCGAGAACAGATTTCAGTATTACGAGATTTTTTTTATTACATATTTCAATGATGGAAATATAGTAAAAATAAAAATAAAACAGTTGAACGACATAAATGATCATCATGGCATATTAAAAAACCAAAAAAAAATCATCCGCTCGTATTTTCGTTAAATTAAAATCAATTTCGGCATGTCAAAATCACGGGGTGCCGTTTGCGACACTCGCTGTCAGCAATTTCAGAAGGAATGCGCACGAAAGGAGGAGAACCTGAAAACCTTGTGGTTCTTGAAGAATCAGCAACGGCTCTACGATAATTTGGAGAAGCAGAAACACGCCCAGAAAGTGGGGGCCGCGATAAAGACGAAGGCAAAAGCCGCGGAGGCTCCTCCACCCGCTGTACGTGGATCACTTGTTTGTTGTTGCGCTGCGAGCGGTAAATTCATTTCAGTTTTCTTTGTTTTACTCTAAAACGAATTTTTCCGACTTTCAATTAGGTTAAAGAGAAGCCCCTACCGTCATGGAGGCCCCCGGGCGCCGACTTCGATCTGATGAGGCCAATGGATGGGGAGCTCAGGGACGTAATATACACCCCGAAAATAGCGAGTTTCTTATCGAAAAGACGATATTTTGACTTAAGGTATATATATATATATATATATATATATATATATAATATATATATATATATATACACAACCACACATATATATATATACGGTGTGTGTGTGTGTGTGTGTGTGTGTGTGTGTGTGTGTGTGTGTGTGTGTGTGTGTGTGTGTGTGTGTGTGTGTGTGTGTGTGTATGTGTGTATGTATACAGATCGCAATTGGATATTTTGCGTTTCTAATAAATCAATTCATATTTTTTTCTGCGTGTTGATTCTGTTGATTGATTTACGATCGCTACTGAGAAAATTAAACATAAATTGAAATATTGGTATATATCTATATATACTATTAATTGAATTACGTTCTACGTATAGTTAATAGATTTACATATATTTTAAAAGCAGGATTGGTGAACTGTTGAACGCAAATAGTTTTTCCCGGTAAAGCTTGATAACAAATTTAATCGAACGATAAAAGTTGTATGGAGGCGGATTTAAATATTACTGAAATACTGCACTATTTTGTTACGGATTAAGGCGGATGCACGATTCAATAAGTTGGCAATAAATTTTAATTCGCTTGAAGATCATCAAAATTTGCCACCACTGATAAGGATGAATTTGATCGAAATCGATTAATGACTCGATATACGTTTAAATTCGTATCGACAGTGTTAAATTCATAGATACTTTTACATTAAATATATATACAAACACGAGGTCAGACATTTAATAATGCGACAAAATTAAAAAATCAAGTATATTTAAAAATTAAGATACATCGCTGCGATCCCCTTCAAAGTAACCCCCTCCCGCATCTATATACTTATTCCAGCGAGTTTTCCAGTTCTCGTAACAATTCTGGAACACTTCTTGCGGAACGCACTGTGACAGGGAGCATTGTCGTGATGCAGGACCCCAAGTCTTCGCGTTCTGTGGGCGCACTCTGAGCACCCTTTTTTGTAATTTTCCAAGCACATTGCGGTAGAATACTTGATTTACGGTTAATCCAGGTGGTACAAACCCTTTGCAAACCACCCCTTTGCTGTCGAAGAAGCACATGAACATGGTTTTCATTTTGGATTTGCTCATTCTCGCCTTCTTTGGCCTTGGGGCTCCAGGGGACAGCCACTGCTGGCTTTGTCGTTTAGTTTCGGGGTCATATTGAAAGAACCAATTTTCATAATCGGTAATAACTCGATCGAGAAGAGTAGGATCACTTTCAACCTGCTCGAGACGTTATCGCGCAACCTTGCTCTAAATTTCTCTGTTCCATTTTCGTGATATGCACTACTCGCGCGTTGTTATAAAACGCTAAACAGTTGGCGAAGAAATGATCGTACAAGGGTCGTCAAGGTCTCAATCGAGAGAGTAGGGATCTACTATTACGGTGGCGGAATTACAGGTTCGCAGTGTGACCACAGGCCGAGAAATAAAATCGGCCGCATTACTTAATTGTCTGACCTCGTATATATATATATATATATATATATATATATATATATATATATATATATATATATATATTGAATCTCGTATCCGCTTCTAAATCGGTTTGAATTCGATTTAAATCACGAAACTTTGTCATATTTCAGCGGATCCTAGAGATTCGAATTCGTTTCAATTCAAAATTTTTAACCGTGTTCGACAACTTATATAAATGTGATGTATAACGCCGTACGATTTACTAGATCATTTTTGATAAAAACAAAGAACAAAATGGCCATCATTAACATAATGTATATATTTTCAAGATAATAACATATCTCCGTTAGAGAATAATGTTTATAACGCCGAGGCGGCTTGGGTAATTAATTTTGAAGGATGGAGGGGCGCGAATTTTATACCGATAACGATCTTCTGTAACAATTGTTCAAAGAAATATCAAATATCATACATATAATATATATCTATATAATCGCTTGCAAAACAATACCAACGCCCAAGATACAAGCAGAAGCCCGAGGACCGTTTTTACTATCCGTATTGCTCGAGTTGGGTGGTCGGCTGGCGACTGAACGACAGCGCGACCTACTCGGTGTCCGAGTTCGGCAGGAAGGCGATCATCCAGAACTCGTTCTATCAGCGTAACGCCTCGAGCCTGCAGCGCGACCCGGACTGGTATCGCATCTGCCAGACGAGCGACCCGAACAACTTCAACGAGATCACCACGAGCTGAGGGCCGGAGGGGGGAGGGTGTGGCCTCTCTCTCTCTCTCTCTCTCTCTCTCTCTCTTTCTTTCGCGTTACCCCTCGGATCGGGAGACACGTCTGTGCGCGCACGTAGAAGCTACGACTCCAACCCCACCCACACCCCCATTGCAGCATATATATATATATATATATATATATATATATATATATATATATATATAAACTGTGTGCATGTATATATGCATTAATGAAAAGAAGAAAAAAAATCGAGATACGCTGTACATTATTATTTGGAAAATCCGTCGTGATTTGAAGACGCTTGTATAGATTATATATTTTGAGAAAAATACGTCGAATAAAAATAAGTGATATTTATTTGGCGATATTTGCTCTTCCCCCACCTCTAATATTTTATTGTAATATACTGTACTATTTGGATTAATTTTTTTTTCTTACCACAAGTAATTTTATTTCTAAACGTATTAGCGAGAATTACAAGTATATCTGATATCTGATCATAAATATATTATTTTATAAGCCTGTATAAGGATCGATAAAAATATTTGTGAGTTTATTTTCCATAGTCTATACCCAAGTATACAATTTTCATTTTAGAATAAATATTTGTGTTGGTTACATAATATAAAGAAGGAAATGGGAATTAGGGTATATATAATTTTGTCACAAGAATTTTAGTACAGTCCCTGAAAATTGACCGAAGCGATTCGAAACGTCGGGCAGCAGTCGCGGATACACGGACGCTGTAAGTATTAGTATAGAAGATTAAAATTATTGTTTTTTTTTTTTTTTTTTTTTTTTTGATGTCAGTAGTTTTTAGTCTGAGATCTGTTTGGTGGTAATTATAAACAAGGATAAATATATTATTTTACAAGACTGCAATACCGATAAAATTATTTGTATATTGAGCGTATGTGTAAATTTCTAAATGCGATTTCACGATCCGTATCGAAGTAGTACGAATCTTAAGTTTAACAAATTTTTGAAAAAATTTTCAATTTTTAAAAAATTTTTAACAAATTTGACGAAAAATGTTGAATTGGCCATGCAACGACAGTGTTAAAAAAAAACAATTCCATAAAAATCCATTTATTTTTATGCTTTATATATGTTAACGGTCAACAGATTTTTCTTATATAAGATATATATATATACCATCAAAAAATTTATATAATGTATATTTCATTAAATTGCACTATTTTTTTTTTTTTTACAAATCGCAGGCTCGAGAACATTTCCCAAGATTTATCTCATATACGCTTTCCGAGTAAAAAAGCTGTAGCTCGCCGAGCTTTTCGCAATCTACATATACCCTTTTCAAACCTTTCGCTATATATATATACACCAATTCATTAAGAATGAGCATCACGGCCGGCGAGCGCGAATTTCGGCGTACGCGCGTACGCTGATATCTTAATTTGAATGTGGTTTCTTTTTGTTTTGTTTTTTTTATGTACCCCCCGGGGGTATTTCGCGTGCGTCATGGCGAGCGATATTCACGTCAGTGTAAATGACAACGCGTGCGCATATATATATATATATATATATATATATATATATATATATATAGATATGCATACGCGAATTCACCGACCGTCAGCTAATATGTATATACTATATTACATATATAATTATTGTCTGGAAATGAGCCGAGGCTTTTGTCAATTCAACCTCCCCTCCGTCCTACCCTCTCGTTCTCTGTCTTTCCTTCTTGAATAGTGTGTACATACATACATATATATATATATATATATATATATATATATATATATATATATATATATATACGTACATACATGCTTCTGTGAATATTTAAATCCTCAATTCTTATATATATATATATATATATATACCCCAAAGCCGCTGCATCGGAGGATTATTAAATCCGGGGGATCAACGGACTCGACCGCGCGTCCGCAATGCAAAAAACGGAAAAAAAAATGAGCGGACGTTCGCGAGGCATCGGGGGAGGGTGGAGGGAGGGTTCGCGGGAGCTTGTTCTAGGAAAAACAAAAAAGAAACACGCGCATTGTGAAGGCGCGCTGAAATTTGTAGCATGATAAAACCGAGGAGGATAAAACGGCTCGCCGACCGCGGCATATATATATATATATATATATATATATATATATATATATATATAGTGGCCGCACTTGACTACAAAGTATCTTGCGGGTCGTACTCTGCTCCCTCCCCTCCACCCCCTTTTCGTCCTTCCTCGCCGCTGTCATTGCGAACCCTAACGGAATAATCACGGCGCGCTGTCCCCCCTCTCGACATTCGGCATTTTTTTGGAAAAGATTCTCATGGCTTGTGTAAGAGGGAGAGAGGGAGAGAGAGAGAGAGAGAGAGAGAGAGAGAGAGAGAGAGATCCTGAATTTGCAAGCTCATATGCATATATAAGTTTTTGAAAAATATGTTCACGAAAAATTTATAAATGATTTTATTACAATTTACGTACGGAAGATTTAAAAACAAAATGATACACTTTTAATATATCATGTAGTTGATTTATTTTACTTTATAATTTTTCTTAAGCACCAAAGAACTGATTTTACAAGATATTTGAAAAATCTATATTTAATATTTTTGTATAATTTTCTTTTATTGACCAATCGTTTAAAAAATGAGTGACTTTTGACTTAATGTAGCTTACGCTTTGCTGCTATCAGAGCGGTATGATACTATCAATTTGGAACGGCAACAAATTTAAAATGTACTTTTTAGCCATTGTTTTTTTATAAAAAATCTTGAAACAAATTTAAAAATACCATTTAAGAAATTGTTCATTGATTTTCCGACTAGTATATTGATAGATTTTTTTAGCTGTACGTTATACTTTAATTATAAAACCATTTGAATATAATATAAATTACTTATTATTGTGGGAAACAAATGCATATAATCGAATGATTTTTCGATTCTGATTTCGTTCGGACAGGGTTCTACTATTTATGCAACTTTGCAGTGTTCTTTTATTTCACTTATTTGAATGTGCTCTGCGCTTCGAATATTGTAACGATTGTGTTGATTTCAGTTACTTGACACATATTTTTTTTTAACCACTTCAACAGGTAGAAAACAATCAGTCATTATCTCCTTTATTAATTTCGCCAAAATCCTCCCTCCACCTTCATATCCCTGCCTCGATTCTACACTTTTAGCAAGCACCGGCATTACACGTTTCTATAGTAACGTATATATGTGATTTTTTTTCACCCCCTCCCCCACCACCCCAACGTCCTACGGGGCATTTTCATTGGCTCGTAAATCTCATTGGCGAATGGCGAACACACTCTGTTGTCTTTCAATTACCGCGCCTGGACGTATATATATGTATATATATATATATATACGTGCGCGCGGAAAAAAAATTTTCAACACACCCGTCAGGGGCGGGGGGAGAGGGGGGGGGATTCCAGCAGCGTATCGCGCGGCGCAACAGTTAGGCGCGCGCTCGCGGTTAAACGTATTCCCATGCTGATCACGAGCCGCGCGTTTCTCCGCGGAGCGCTGAATTTCATTCGCGCAGAGCGTCCCTATAATCTCTTTATTGCTACCAGGAACGATTAAGCTCCGACGTTTATATATAAACCCTGTAGATTTTTATACGCCGATGTTTCAATGAAACCCCATATGTACCGCGACATTTAGATATTCTCGGCTTGTAAAATATACATATACATATATGTGTGTGTGTGTGTGTGCACGTGTGGGTGTATACGGTGTTTCGAATGATTTACGGCCGGGGGCGAGTGTAGTTCGACGACGATCCTTCGCCGCGTGAATTTTCATCCATTACGGATCGCCGCTTCGGGATCAGGGATCGATCTGAGCGCCGCGCAATTTTCGGCAAATTGCGCGGTTATGATTCATACATCTGGACGAAAGCGCGCGTACGCCATATTTCGAGCTCGACGGCGAACGTCGCTCCTTCGAAATCCTTCTTTTTTTTGTCTTTGTTTTTTTCGCCTCTCTGCCGCGCAGAATAAACTCTGCTTTTTATTTGCGCGGACCGCATTTTTTAGGACACGATATATAAGGCACGTGAAACGAACGAGGGGTTTTTTTCTTTTTGTTTTTGTCGTCGTGGAAAAAAATAACGTAACAATTCTCGTCGTTCGACGATTTGATTCGGGAGGGAGTGGAAAAGGCTCTAACGACAAGCACGACAATTATAGCTCTGCGTCGAATCATAGATTTTTCTCCCTGCTTTTTTTTGTTTTGTTTTTTTTTCTTTTTTTTTTTTGCATCCGACAGCTCGTTTATCCGATTCTTGAACTTCGGTTTTTATTTTGCGCGAGCAACGACGGAGAATAAGGATAAGAATGGGCGGGTCGAAGAGGGGTGCGGGGGGGGGGGTAAGACAGAAGGAGAACGGGGGAGAGAGATAAAGAGTAAGAAAGAGGGGGGGGGAGGGAGAAAGATGTCCGTGCACGAAATATCGAAGGATCTTCAGTCGCGCAAAAGGAATTTTATTGAGTCTGAAAAGTTAAGGAGCGCCGTGGGAATGACCAAATGTGCGTATGGAGAGCCTGCGTATATGCGGTGTCGCGGTCCGCAGGAAGTGAGCGATCGCCGGGCGGTGTGCGGCAGGCGAGCTTAATGAATTCGCGCGTATATACAGACAGATACGTACACGCGCGCGCGCGCGCGCGCGCACGAAAAAAAAGGATTGGAAAGAGGGTTCGTGGGGGGAGGGGGCAGCGAGACGCTTTTAGCCTGCTCCTTTTTTCAGTGCGCGCATTTTAATCTTGGCGCGCGTGCGCGACGACGTACGACGTGCTCTCCTCGGGCCCCCGGCGAAATAAATCGCCGCTCGGACAATTGATTATCCTCTCCTCCTCCCCCATTTGCTGGGCGCAGGGGGTGGGGGGGGGGAGGGCTCGTTACCGAGTACTCGGATTAATCTTTCTATGTTACGATAGAGCTTTATCGCGCGCTCTGTAATAATTTCTGTTTTTTTGCTTTTTTTTAATTTTTTTTTTATTGGTTCCGACGGTAAGGTATTTCGAGATATGTCCATTTAGGACAGAAGATTAGGATAATATAGTATAGAGTCAAAGCGAATCCTTTTTTTATATATATAGGCATAATAATAATTAAAAGGCTTGATGGACGGATGCTTTAGTCAATCGTACTGAAAAAAAAATTAGTCAGTTTAAAGAAATATTTTGTAGAATCAACATAAAGAGTTTATTACGGAGATTGTACCGAATATTTTATTGAATTAACTAATGAGATTTGAAAAATTCCACAAAATATTTAGTTAGATTAAATATGTAATGAAAATCAAGAATTACATAAATTAATATATAGAAATATTTTATAAAATTTACTAAACGATACATTGAATATACTAAATCTTTCTGAAGAGTAATGAAATATTTAGTTGATTTTATAAAAAATTTTTTTGGAATTAATCTCTATTTCAGTAACTCAAGATAATATTTTGTAAAATTAACTAAACAATTCATTGAACATACTAATAAATCTTTCTTACAGTAATGGAATATTTAATTGATTTTATTAAAAGATTTTGTTACAATTACTAAATATTTCTTTAGAGCAACTAATCATTTTGTAAAATTGACAAAACTACATAATTGGCTCAACGAAATAATTGCTTTCGTTGAAACAGAAAAATGTTTTAGTTTAAACTACTAAATATGTTTATGGCGTTACTAAATACTTTCTAAATTCAAATAGATATTTAGTTATATAATACATACCTTTCTTAGTTCAACTAACTATTTAGTTAAAACTAAAATACTTTAAGACATATTATAGTTCTTTAGTTTATGTATAATGTTTAACTATTAAATTCTTTAAACTTAATAATTATTTTTTTTATCTCAGAAATAATTCATGGTAACAAGTAAATATTTAGTCAATAATGTTTGACTCGTCTATAAATTCTTTAATTCATTTTAAACAAATAATTTTTGAACTTATTCAATAATTATGTAAGTTTACTAAATATTTGTTTAATTACATCAAACAAATATTTATTTGTTTTAAAGAAACGTTTCTACAAAATAAGTTTAGTAATTTATATTAAACCATTTAGTAGATTTAACTGTAAAACCATTAAACTAAATAAATATTTAGTTAGATCTACTAAATATTTTTTTTTAAATTATTTAGTTGTTTTTATTCTTTCTTTATTTGTTTCAATGAAATATTTAGATAAGCTAAGTAAATATATTTTAATAATTCCTTTTACTAAATATTTTAATGAAGCAACTAATCTTTTTTTTCAGTGTAAAAATCAAAGAATATATATATATATATATATATATATATATATATATATATATATATATATATTCTTATACCCGTTTATACCAATTGTGAGGAAAAAAGGAGTAATTTAAAAGATTTCAACTAATTTAAAAGATTTTATTGGAAAAAAGTGATTGTCGTCATTATTTTTTATTTACTAAACGTCGTAAACTTCATAAATATCTTTTAACACTAATGCGGTATAGTATTTTCATACATGTCGATATGACATTGTAGGAATTGGAGTTGTAGATGGAGATCCACCATATATATATATTATTTTTGGGTATATAGAATTTTGTTACCAGAATTTTTAGTTAAGTCAATTCTAGTTCGCGAAGATTAACCGAAACGGTTCGAAAAGTTGAGCAGTAGCAGATACAACGACTCAATAATGGTGGTGGCGACAGTCAGGTTATCCTTCAGATTAATTTTTTTTTTTTTGTTTTAAGTAGTAGTGGTTTGTTATTCAGACTCTACAATATATTAGTATATGTAATTTTCTTATTTTCTAAACGGACTTATAATTTTACTTTTTAAAATATTGCTTATAGTATATTAATAAATGTAAATTATTTATTATTGCTTCCTAGATTGTTTATATACCGCCTCTTCAAACAAATTATATCCAACTCACCTTGTTCGAATCTTTTCTCGTCGTTGTACCGAGAGCACTATGGGCGTTGAACCGCCAAAAATCCCGTGTATATCGAATAATTTTCGAGATTCCCTTAAATATACACGTTAAATTTATTTACTTTTTCCCGAGGGGAATCCTTAATTTATTTTTACGCGAAAACAAAAAACAAAAAACAAAAAAAAAACAAAAAAAAAAAAAAACAAGAGAAAAAAGAAAAAAGCAAGAAAAAAACAATAATTCTTCTCAATCAATCACGCTGGACGGAATGGAAGGAGAGCAGCGACGCGAAAGAGCGGGGCGGATCTCAAAAGAGGCGCGCGTGCGCTCCTCTTAAAATTCAAAATGCACGCCCGTCGCGCCGCGGAGCGCGCGGACTCGAAAGGGGAGGAGAGCCACCTGGAATAAATACGAGGAGGAGAATTATGTTGGCGAGTTTTTGGGGAACTGCTCGACCATTTATATATATATATATAGATATATACAGGCCGACCTGACATAATATCGATTTGAATTTCTTTGGAATTGCATCGAGAGCCGGCGAAATGATTATGTCAGTGCTGCGCCTATAACAGTCTTTTCTTTTTTTTTCTGCCAGAGCCCGTATACGAAACAGCGAGTTCGAAAAGATCGATTAATCGAGGTATTTTATGTTTTCGAGCTATAATTCACGTAAATCAGCGCAATGCATTGGGTATATACTTTTGATTATATTCCATTGATGGAAAGAAAATTGCTCGATCTTTTGCCTCAAATTTTGTTTCGCGTTTTGTAAGATTATCATATTTCTAGAATTTTCATTCGTTTTCGTAGATAAGTGAAGGATGATCGTATTTAAAAGTAACTGGGATTCAATTTTAATTTCATTAATTTTGTGCGCAAAATGTATGAATTTATATGGTTCAAAATATGCTGCACATTTATAAAAGTTTCCTAGTTTTTTCGATATTGCACTTATATATGTCGACTGTTACGAGCTGAATTAGTATTAATATTTTACGTCTGTCTTACTGTCTTTATATACAATGAATAATATAACGATAGTCAGACTGTCCTTGTTTATAACCACCCCCGTAGGATCTGGAATGGAAAATATTTTGAAAATAAGAAAAATGCGTGCGCACGAATTTAACAAAAGACGAATTTATTAAAGAAACAAATTTAGTTTTTAACAAAATACAATTTTTCTTCTTCAATGTGTTTTTTTATATGAACGAAGATAATACGTCTATGCCAATTTGTTCATTGTTAATTTGGCAATGGAACAATTAGAGAACATTGCATTGGACTAAGTTAAATTTTTAACCAAACATCTATAAATGATACGTCGATATATTGGATGTTTTTAATTCCATCCACGATAGAACTGAATTTACAAATAAAACAGATTTAAAGAATAAATTAAGTTTTTTTTTTTAGGTCAATTATGTTATTAGAGTTAGTGATAACGGATGAGTAAAATTAAGATAGGCGCTATAAAGAAAGTCTTTGGCAGAGCAACAAAATTATCGCACAAAGATTTCAGAAAAGATAATTTAAAATTAGTGAAAGGGAAATACTGATTAATAGTGATGATCCAGTGTAGACCTCGTAGATAAAGTGATCGCGGAGGGACCGAATCAGATTTATAATAACAGTAGAGAACGTAATATAAAAGATAAAGATAAATAATCTTAAAATCCTGCAGTGTTTTCACATACGTATGTAAAAGGTTTTGTCGGAAAGAATAATGATAACATAAGAAACCTATATTTAACAATTTTACAGATATGGATGACAAATGCCTGAAAGCAGGAGGATATCGCATTGGACATAAACGGTTCGACGCTAAAAACAAAGAAAACATGAAAATCGGTATTGTTCCAGAGTGGTACGAATGTGTACTGTCGTGCTAAAGGAACATACACATATATAGTTTAGACTTCTTTACGACTTTGAAAATCTAAATGGTTTAGAACAAAGTATCAAATGGTAAGATAATGATTATTTTATTATCTTTTTTTACCGACCGTCGTCGTATTACTATAGGGCATATATTTATCGTGTACCAGTAAGGACCGGCAAAATTTTTTTTATTAATTTATGCACTATATTTTGCTTTTATCGTTAATCTACGAAAGGAACTGAGGAGAAGAATCTGATGGAATTTGACAGTGGAAGTTCCTGAGCGTTTGTTTTTCTGTAGAATTCTTTTTTTTTTTTTTTTTTTTTTTTTTTAAATTGTTAAGTTCTGGGATTAACTAAGGGAAGCTTGAGCTCGAAATATTACCCCGGACGATCGGAGTGTATCCAGTATAGTCACGGGTCGAACTGCGCGAGACCTCCGACCTCCGGTCTCTTGCCATTACAATTGACATTCTAATTAAGAACGATACTATATATATAATGCTTGTATTCTGCAGAAAAATTGCAATGCCGAAAAATCCCGAAATTTCGCCATCGGATGAAATCGCGCGCGACCATCATCGCTCTCATTGGCCGGCAAAGATAGGTCCGAAAATTTTAAAAATAGCCCCTTATCAGCCAGTCGGCGGAGGTGTCGGGACGTCATATTATTGTACTATACAATATATACATATATATATGCGAAAGTTAAATGTATGTATATATATAGATAAATACGTACATACACTTAACTTTCGCACTCCGGCCACGTTGATTTTAATTTTTGCACATGTGACTCACACGCGATACATTCGCTAGTCCCAGGGCGAGCGAGCGAGAGAGAGAGAGAGAGAGAGAGGGGTCGCGGGCGAAGGGGCTGGGGGGGGGTGGTGGTTGCGATGGTGGCGAGGGAGACCGAGGAGAAAGAAAGAGAGACACGGACGGGCAGGCAGCGCGCGCGTTCGACCGTTGGACTAAACTTAGCGAAAACTAAGTCGGCGCGAGCGACACACGCGGCAATGAGATTCATCGAATTCAGAGCCGGGGTTGACGCGGAGGGGTTTGGGGGGGGGGCGGGCGAGGAGTCAGAGCCTCGTCAATTCGCGATTCCGGTCACGCGTGTATTCGTATAAATCCGTACGTAGTCGCGCGCGCATCTCCCGCGGGCGAGCCCGTTGCGCCTATATATGCCTTTAATAATGAAACGGACGGCGCGCGAAGAGGGATGCGCCGGCGGGCGGCACGTCGGGATGCATTTTTTTCCCCCCCCCGGAGGTCCTCTCCTCCTCCGCCTCCTCCGCCTCCGCCTCCTCCTCGCCCTCGCCCTCTCCCCTCCCGCGGCAGCCGCGAGCACCGGGGTATATAAGCGACGGCCCGGCTGGGCCTGGCAGCGAAGTTACAGCCGGGCGCGCCAACCGCGCCGTCCGTCATCACAATCGCGCGCCGTCGCACGCCAGCAGGATCCGTCCCCCCACCCCACCCCGCGGGACAGCGAGGACTCCCCCAGGGCCCGGTCGCGCGCGTCTCCCGTGAGCGTATGTACCGTCGTTCGGCGATCGTGGACGCGGTCGCCTAGAGCGAGATATCGGCGCGTCGGCTCTGTGTCGTCCGGCTCTCCCTGCGCATCGCGAGTCCGATTGCCGTCATTTTCGTTGCTTTCCATTGGTTTTTTTTCTTTTCCATTTTTTTTTCTG
Source organism: Sycobia sp. Sy_11 (assembly GCA_018907035.1). Lineage (NCBI taxonomy): Eukaryota > Metazoa > Arthropoda > Insecta > Hymenoptera > Epichrysomallidae > Sycobia > Sycobia sp. Sy_11. The sequence continues at coordinate 1,375,462 of JACCIC010000103.1, forward strand.
TCATTTTCGGCCACTCTCGCAAAATGAGGCGCGCGCTCGCTTTGACGAGTCTGATATTAATGGTCTGCGCGGTTGGGAGTAGCGAGTCTCGAGCATTGGGCCATGCGCGTAAGTGTCTGTACATCTATAATTGAGATTTGCCTTTTTAAGGATCTCTGATTCTTTTTATTTTAAGCATATATTTATCCTATTTTGTATGTATATATATATTCAATAAGATCAATTAAAATAATTTAAGATTTTTTGACCATTTTTTTTCGCGTTGTCAAAGCTACTTTTGCTCTAAATGCTGGAAAACTGGCACAGTTTATGAAAATTATTTATACTCTGTTTTTCACGTCTATATCCCCATCTCCGTGATTGACGGTGATTGAAGGTCGAGGTGAAGCTTCGAGCTCTATATCGTTGCAATGCTCAATTTTTAACATTTTTTCAACATTTTTTAATTAAAAGTAGATAGACGACGTATTCAAAGCATATATTATATATATATAGACATGAAAAACAAACAAAATGCAAACAATTTTCAATAAATCGTAATAAATTTCTAGCGACGTAGCAATTGAACCATGTGCCTGAAAAAGATTACTTTATTAAATTTACTTAAGAACATATTTGAGATTAATTTTTCCTTGCTGAAACTTCTTTTCATTCTCAAAAATTATAAAATAAATTCATGGAAAGCTCAGCGGTACTTTGATCAAAACATTCCATGGAATCTTTAATTAACAAATGTATATATAAACTTTCATTTCAAAACTTTGTGAAAAACTGATCGATAAAAAGGTAGCCAAGTTATATATATAATTTGTTCTATATAAGTTTGGATCAGTGAAAATCGGCTTATCGATAACAAAACATAGTGAATATGTTCACAAGTGCAATATAATAATAGCCACTAATTTGTAAACATGAAAATGTAGCCGGTTTTTTTGATCGGTAAGCCGATTTTCACCGATTAAAATTCTACAGAAAGCGATTACCATATAAGCCTTCGGTATTTGCTTAAAAAAAAAAAAAAAAAAATCTGAAAAATTTGACAGAAGGGTCACCGAAACCTCGTCAATACCTTTTTTAAGTAATTCGTTAATCGACCGTCGCTATTTCTATTTCTCAAAACAAAAAAAAAAACAAAAAAAAAAAACAAAAAAAACAAAAAACAAAAAAAAAACCAACACGAAGAACGAATCGCAGAGCGCCGACTGCCGATCCTGGTCGACGTCCTCGGCGCCGCCGGCCAGCCGCCCATCCTGTTCCCGCGCGGCAGGCGAGCCGCCGCCGCCGCCGCCGCCGCCCCCTACCCGGGCCTGCCCCAGAGCACGATGATGTTCACCGGCTTTCTACAGGCCCGCCCGTCACTCGGCCAGCGGCGGGATTTACGCCCGTGGCAACGCCGTCGGCGGCACCGGCAGCTACTTCGGCCGCTCGCATTATCTGCGCGACGACGGGCCCGAGCCCATCTCCGAGGACTACGAGATCTCCAGGGCGGACGCCGAGGCGGCGCCCCTGCCCCCGCGTGACGAGGAGGGGGATGAGGGAGGGCCGCCCGCGCAGGAGGAGGAGGAGCAGCAGCAGCAGCAGCAGCCAGGCAGCGAGCAGCAGGAGGGCGGCAGCGTGACCTCGGCCCAGGTGCGTGGATTTGATATTTTGCATAAGCGCGCGCGTATAATGATTAGGAGGGTGTTTTGTAGAATCGAAGCCTATGAGGGTGATTTCGAAGGGAAGTCGAATTTTTGGGGGTTGCCAAATTAACATTAGGTTATAATAAATTAGTAAATATTGATACCGAAATGGAGGAAATTAAAAATGTCAGTTCAAGTTAATTAATAATATAGGAGCTCGATTAAACCAAACGTCTAGGGTGACTGTTATAGAAATAAGGTAAAAAAAATGTACGGTGACTATATTATAAAGGTAAATTTTCATAGAAATCTAAAGCATCCTTATATTGTCGATAGTTTAGCATTTATAGGTAAAAAAACCTCACAGCTATTAATAATAATTATAGGTAGAATTTCATTTAACGTTTCGTTAAGAGTTATAAGTTATATAAATATATAAATCACATATAAATCGTTGATCGCAATTCGCAATGGCTAAACACCTGAGACGTTATTTATTAAGAGCTATAATAGATCATTTTCATAAGTCAAGATTATAAATTGGAAAAATATCAATGATAACACCAACGGATGTGTGGCTGGATCGATCAAAATTATTTTAATGCCGCTATATTATGTCAAGCTTGGAACGTCCTAAAAAAGCGAACGTAGTGATTTGTTGGGTGAACAAAAATAAACCCGCGAACGGTAATTTCATCGAAATTCCTCGAAGGACGCTCTATTAGAGCACCGCGTGCCCATTATTAATGCGAGCACGGCGAAGTCGAAGTTCACTGCCGATTTGGATCTCGATCGGTTCCGATCGCTCCTCCCGATAGTTCGCGGACTTGCGTTTCTTCTTGTTTTTTTTAGGACTTGTATATTTTCTTTTTTTGTTTTTTGTTTATTTTTGTTTGAACTTCGCTTCTTTGGCAGTTGTTTGTTGAACTTTTTGCGGTATTTTATCGAACTCAGTTTTTCTTTTACATTTTCGCAACTTATAGTTTTTTTATTTCGATATACTTTCTTAGGCTCGTCACGCGTTGATCGCGACTCCCGCTGAGGCGGCCCTTTTTTTTTTACTCCTCGTTCCATTTTCCATCGTCCGACCCCCGCATCCCTGGGTTTACGTCGTCCCTAGACTTATGGGCCGAAAGCGGGATCAAAATTTCGCCGACGTTCTCCGTACGACTATGTCGTTAATTGCTTGGCGATGGAAGGGGGGAGGGGTAAGTCCAAGGGAAAGTTTCAAAATCCAAACTTTGGGAATAGGAGAGAATAGGAATTTCGTTTTGGACAATATCGAGAGCCACGCGTGTTTCTCAATTTTTTTTTTTTAATAGGGTTATTTAACTATGTATAGATTTTACAGATTTTATAATACAGTAATAAATGTATTGACTTTAAGGAATTTACTCTCTTTGACTTTTAAATTGTACAATGATGTTAAGAAATCGCGTATTTCATACGTACACAAGAGCACATTGCGAACTTTCAATTAAAAATTTGTACCAACTAGAGAATGAGCAAGATTGTACGATCGCTGGCTCGACGCCGATTTTTTTTTTTTTTAACAGCTATTATTTATTTTATACCGATCTTACAATTGTAAAACCATAAGGGTCTATAGTACATTGTTTTAGAATAATTGTTCAAATATTCGTTCGCATTTGCAATCGTTCTCAACCCTAATTATCTTTTTACTATTATAGTATTATATTAAAGTATTTCTCGAGGAATGGAAGAGAAAAGCAAAATTTTCCGTTCAAACGAAAGGACGACGCAAGACTTAACTACACTACACGCAATTGAAAACTCTGCAAGCCCTTGTGAGAAGCTTAAAACCTCTATAAAAATAGCAGGCATCTAAACAGTAAACTCGTAAATCAATTTACCACGCAGGGCAGCAAAGACGCAGATCGTAATAAGACACAGTGGACTCATATGTTTGCATCCTTTTACGATACGGTCCAATATTTAGTTTCAACTATTTTTTGCTTTATTATTTCTAGAAGGCTACAATAATCTAACAAGGTTAAATAAAAAATTGTCTTTACGAAAATAAAGGAATTATCAAGAAATCTCTAATAACATCCAATGCATAATTATTAATTATTATTTACAGCTGTTACAAGAAATTTACAAACACTTTTAAATATCTAAGTTTAATGAAAATTTCGGGTCATTGCTGGAAATTTGTTTAATAAATCAATAATTATCCTGCTAATTGTGCTGCTAAGCGAACGATTCGTATTATTGAAAACCTAGATTGATGAGCTTAATTAATCGATATAAATTGGTCTGGATTCTTTTTATAATTTTATATTGTAAACTTTAAAAAAAATATATATATATATTAATAGTACATTAATATTTATTTACTTTAACGATGAAATATTATTTATGCGTATAATTTATTTTATTACACGTTATTATTGTCATTTTATTAACGATCATCGCTATAAATTATTGCTTTATGAATTGTTTTTCTTCAATGTATGATTATCTTTCTCAACGTTCGGCCCTCGATGTGGCAAACAATCGTACGCGCAACGCGGGGCGGCACGCAAGAGTAACGCGTCTTTCGGCCCCCGGTCGCGCAATATCTACATTTATCCGATAGCAGGTCTGCAGGCGTCGTTTCCACTCCTTAACTTTAAGACAAAATACAGTATCTCTCTAAAAACAGTCCGATATTTTTATAGATTAACTATAATGTGTCAGCTAAAAGAACAAATTCAAGATAAACATTGCCAACTTACAGATATATGAATTTTTTTTTTTTTTTTAAAGTATTAAAAAGGGGGGGGGGAGCGAGAGCACGATTTTTATTTGAAAACTTAACTTAAATTTAACGTAAATTTCAGAGCCCCGAGAGCCAGGGGCCCGCGGTCGAGGAGCCCGCCAGGAGGAAGGAGCCGGCGTCGCCCGGCAAGCGGCCACCCCAGAAGGAGATCACGAAGAGTCCGCCGAAGAAGAGCAAGAAGATCCCCGTGGCGGCGGCGCCGCCGCCGGCCGCCGACGGGGCCGCGGACGAGGAGGGCGACGAGGACGAGGAGGGGGTGGGCTATGGGGCGGGGGAGGAGGAGGATGAGGAGGAGGAGGCGGGCGGGCAGGCGCCGGCCAGGGCCAGGCCGCGCCGGCCGCTCGGCCTCGGCAGCTTCTTCCCGATCGTGTTCAGCTTCCCCGGGGGCGGGCCCGTGGCCCGGGGCCGCGGGGGCCACGGGGCCCGCGGGACGGACGACGAGGCGGCACCGGGCCTGATCGCCGCGATCGCCAACAGCTACTCGACGGGAAAAGGTGGCGTTGCCAGTTCCGTGGCCACTGCTTACGGCGGCGCGCCTACGTATGTCCCCTGCATATGACGCTCAGCCTCCTCGACACTCTCTGCGCTTCTTTCCTTCTTTTCTTTTTTCCTTAAGTCAGCTCCGAAATACGTTTGAATTTTCATCATCATCATCATTATTATTATTATTATCATTATTTTACTTACGCCTAGTTTGTTAACACAGAGCGTGGGATATTTTATGATTTGCCTCAATTTAATTTCTTGTTTTTCAGGAAGAAGCAGAGGCGCGTCTCGGCCACGAAATAAATCAAGAATCGATTAAATGTCTAGATCTCAAGGAATAATTTTAAGAAACAAATGGAGGTGCAGAAAACGCGTTAAATTCTTTATTATATATATATATATATATATATATATATATATATATATATATATATATATATCTTGTTGCGGATTCATCAGATTAATTCCACTAAAATCGTCGATGCCATTCAGTCAATTACGCACGAAATGTCCGTCTAAGTGTCGTAATAAGCATTTATTTTATAAATAAATATAATTATTATATTAATTTAAATTGTTTAAGAGCGTAGTTTAAAAAATATATATAAATCAAATAGTTGTACAATTTTTATTATACTGGTGTGTTTTACATTTTCAAATCTAATGATTAGTCCAGTGAATTAAATATCGACCAAGAAACTGAATAAAGAAGTAACAAATAAAACGTGCATGCGATGCAAAAATTTTACTCTATGAATTATCTTTTTTTTTCTAATATACGACAAGAAAATAAGTTTAAACTAAACAAGAAAAGATACCGAAATACTTTTTATAATCTTTGTAATTACTATGACATATTCTATGGTATCATATACAGATAATGCCTTTAGGATTTTATGAAACTTTAAGGATTTTTAAAATAAATTTTTTTTTATTCATCTAGTTCCGAGGACTCCTAGTTCTTGGCCTCTCTCAATTTATCCTATGTTTGTGTCTAGATTTCAAGGCCATATTTCTTTGCGCGCAATCGTCACTTTTCGTGCATATATAAAAACAATAAAAAAAACCATATATATGATCATTTATGATGTATTAAATTAAAATTTTTCATAAACACGTTACAGCACTTAAATTTATTACGCGAAGGTTCTTAAGATTTTTTGTCGCTTTTTCAACAATAAAAAAATACCGCCATGGGAAATAAAATTAAATGGCTCATATATATATATATATATTCCTGTTAAAGTCCGAGTGTAATATCTGTATCAAGGTAATCGTGCTGTAAAAAATCCTCCCGATCCTTTCATTTTTATTCGGAGCTTTTTCGATGTAAGAACAAAAGTTAAAAAATTATTTGTGAATGAGCTTATCTCCCGATGAATCGGATATACGACCTTGAGGCGATCTCTATATAGAAGAAATTATAACGCACTAGACATGTCCGTTAGCCGATGCTGGTGCATGTCCGAACATCAAATCTCTCTCTCTCTCTCTCTCTCTCTCTCTCTCTCTCTCTCTCTCTCTCTCTGACACACACGTATAAGCATACAAGCACGAACACAACACACGTACATTTTCTGGTGTTGCAATCGGAAATACCGATTCGAAATTTCCCGGTTAAACTTCAAATGCCGTCTACCGAGTGCAGTGAAGCGGGTCAAGGTTAAGATCCTCGTCAAGATCACTGTCGACTATTTTTTTTCTCTTTGAATCCTGACATGTCTGTCTCGCTTTTCTCGATTAATTATCATCAATATACAAGCTTCGCCCTGCCTTCCAGTATATATATGCATTATAAACATATATAATAGAGTTGCTCAATCTTGTATGACTTCGAACCGATTTTCATCTTAGTATAATATTATGATTATGTATTTGAAACTGAGATGTCTGCCCGGTCAAGTAAATAACACGCGTCATCATAGAAGGATCATTATATGCTTTAAATTAATATTTTATAGCAATGAGTAATTTGTAAAAATTTTCCATGACTTATCGATATTGTTCAATATTATATCCTCGTTAATTTTAATTCCATGTTTGAGAATCCAGAATCCGGTTAAAGATTACATTGCAGAACAGAAACAAATTCGGTCTAATCATGAAATATTATTTTGGCGAAAAAATTCCAAGAAATAATAAGGCATTATTTTTTATGAAAATTAAGTTTTTAGGCTGCGTGTAAACTGTTTTTTGGGAATTTTTATTCTCGATATAATATTTAAGATTAAGATTTAATTAAAATAAGTGAAAAATCTAGAAATTGATTATTATGTTTTCTGAAAACTCAAAGTCTAACAAATATGTAAATACGACTTTTAAAGCGTACTTATATTATACTTTTCAACAATCTAGAACCTCGAGCGAATGTTTGTTTTGATAAACGAGCATGAACGCGCGATTCTAGGAATCAGTCTGGAAGTAATTTGATTTAAGCGACTTTGAGAAAGCACATTTTATAAAACAATAGTTTAAAATAAAATACCGTTAGGATATTATTTACGTTTTAATTAATCTGTCTTTTATAAAATGCTAGTTTTATTTGTTGATTTTTTCCCCAATAGAATTCATTTGGCTAAGTTATAAAATGTTAGTAATTTAGAAGAAATTATTAAAATCTAAAAAGTATAATTGTGCAATTCCATTTTCATTGCGGGGCAGCGAAATTTTCAAAATTAGGTAAATTGGAGGGGGCAGCGGCCCGGCGGCTCGAGAGAGCGGGGCGAGCGACGAACCGCGGCACTTATCAATCAGACGTCGAGCTGTCAGCGTCTCCGGATTAATTCAATTATTTACAATACAACGTTCGAGCCCCGCGGTATTGCAATTTCGTTCTCAATAAATAATAATAATTATTATATAATTAATGGTTATAGCGAGCGAGTAGATTCTAATCAATGCAATCGGCAAATATTATTGAAAAAATAAAATTAAATATGAAGGAAAATTAGTGTAACTGTATATTTATAAATTTCTAGAATCGAGAAAATTCCTTTTTTTTTGTTGCATTTCTTCATTAAAAAAACATTTTATAGGAATCGTACGATATTGGATATTAAAAAATTTAGGACTCAATATCATATGGACAGATGGAAAAATGTTTTAGAACTTACGTCCCCATTTCATTCGAATTATTTATTTATTATTTTTCTTCGAATTTGCAAAATCGTTAAAAAATTGTATAAAAATTATACGATTATTTCGTAGTTGATGCGTACAAAAGTGCTTATTATATAAACTTATAGATCAATTATATGTTTAGTTAACTATAGATGTATAAAAAAGTATTTACATCTAGATAATTAGCAGCGACGAATGATGTTAACAGATATAATATTATTGCACATTTTGGAGTAACATTATTGTAATTGCGTATTATGAAAACAAACGCGTCTTTCGATGATAAGAATCACATCGATTGGCACAATTTTTCTTTTCCCTTTTTTTTACAAATTGATCGGAAAAGCTTGGTCAAAGCTCTACATCATAGATGATTCTTTACATTACATAATGACATCATTATTTTTCATAACGTATTTAATATATTGAGCAATTCGTTCAAATCTCGCAAGTTGAATTTTATTAATAAAAATAATCTTTTAGAATTTTCTAAAAAATTCTAATAATAATTGTATAGAAAAATTGTAAAAGTTGTAATAATACATTTATTATTGCTATTTCTGACTTTTTCGCCACAATTAAATCAGTATATCTGCACATTTACATTTTATCTATTTTTAATGAATGGATTTTCGTTACGTTATATTCAATAACTAATACTTTGTTTGTTCTTTTTTATAACATACTTTATTAATATTTAAAAACTATTAACTAAAACAGTGATTTTCGAGTAAATCATTCCAGTTGCTCCAGATATCCTAATCACTAGTCAGTCCAATTCATTTATCATATCTATAATTTATCTGCCGAATCCTCTGTAAAATTAAAAAAAAAATCAATTTAGCATTATTTAAATAATTTAAAAACAAAGGCAATTACTCAACGGTTCTTTTTGTGCGTTACGATTATTTTTTAAAAAAATTTTTGCGGACTCTAAAATAATAAGATCCTAATTGGAATCCGTATCATAGAGCTGACGTCACTGATCAGTTATATATGAATGGTACATCTTAAATGATGGCAATAATAATGTCACATTACGTTATTGTATAAGCTATATCTATATATAAAATATATAAAACTGATCACTAACGTCATTCGCGCGATCTCCGTTCAAATCTCGGTTTGATTTTTACGCAATTTTAAAGATTAAACGAATGTACTCATAAAAATTTAAAAAAAAAATTGAAAAATACGTTCTGTTAATAATTTTTTCAAAGCTACCGGGTAATGTTTTTAATTTAATTTTATCCGACACTTAAATGTTTACCTGTAATCTACTTTAAATCGAAAAATTGAAATAAAAAAATTTATCTCACTCAAGCCGCATGCGAATAAGAAGGATTCGTCGATGCAAACACACCGTGTCTTATATATATATAGACGAGGGAGGGAGAGGGATAATTCATAGATATCCCCCGGCCTTACCCGGCGTGCGCCTGCGCGTGAGCCTGGGCCTGGGCGAAGCTGCCGCCGCCCCCGAAGCCGCCGAGTCCGCCGAAGCCGCCGTGGCCGCCGTGGCCGCCGCCGAAGCCGCCGTGGTGGTGGCCGCCGTAGTCCCCGAATCCGCCGCCCCCGTGGCCGAAGCCGCCGCCGGCCTGGGCGCTCGCCTGGGCGCTGGCGCCGCCGAAGCCGCCGCCGAAGCCGCCCCCGTGGCCGCCGGGGTAGAAGCCGGCGCCGTGGCCGTGGCCGTGGCCGTGGCCCGGGTAAAAGCCGCCGCCGTGGCCGTGGCCGTGGCCCGAGTAGACGCCGTGGTGGTGATGGTGGTGGGGATCGGCCGATCGAGCCTCGATCACGTGAGCTGGAGGTAGTTTGTTGGAATTTTTTTAATTATTTTACAGCGATCTCCCATTGGCCGAATATCATATGGCGCTATATTCGTAAGTAGAGGCCATCGGTTTTATATATATTTATTATAATATATAAATTTATAATTCTACATAAGTGTGCGTATAATTATATTAATAAATATTTTTATTGGTTCTATAGTATTTATACTATAATATGTTATAGTAATATAATGACAGTCATGACTGTTCTTATTTATAATCAGCCCCGAACAATTTGAAATAGAACTTACTAATACAAATAAATTAGATTGAAATAAAAATAAAATAAGCTATATTCTATGGTATCAAAGGACAGCCTAACTGCTCCCGCTGCCTTAAATTTAAATTTAGGATAAAGTTATTTAAGATATATATATTATTTAAATTTAAGTAATAGAATATAGTTTATTTTTATTATTTTTATTATTTTTAATTTTTAATTTAACTTAATTTTATTTTTAGTAGTAATTTCTATTTCAGATTCTTGGAGGGTGATTATAAACAAGGACGATCTGACTGTAATTATTTCAGCTAATATATTATATTATAAAGACTGTAAGATCGGTAAAAATATTCATTAATTTAATTCTGAACAGTCGACACAAGTACAATTTTTAATTTTTAACGTATAATTATATATAATTATATAACTTATAATTTATTATTATGTATAAATTTATATAAATGAAGCTAAATCCTATATATTTTTATACAATTGGTACATTTGCGTAGATAACTAATCAATATTATTTTTATATATATATATATATATATATATATATATATATATATATTTCCAGTATTAAGTTTATATTATCAAAATAATGTTGAGAACTAAATAATAAAAAATTTACCATTATATCTATACTCGTGACTTTATAATATAGAAAGTAAATCATATTAAATTTTTTTGGATTATTAATACACGAATAGTTCTAATCAAAATATTAAAAAAAAAGTCTATCATTATTAATTTTTTATTATTAAAAAATATTAAAAATTTATGATGTGGCTATCTAGATTCATTCAAATATAAAAGAAATTTATCAGAATTAATATTTTAGTAAATTTTTATCAATCTATCAATCTATCTAATTACTCAAATTGTAAGTTTGACCATACTATTTTTAATTTTTAAGAATTTTTAATTAAATTAGAAAATTGACTGTAAAATCAAATTTCTATTATTTAATTTTGATATAATCTTCATTTTAGAATGTACAAATATTGGTACTTAAACTGAATTAAATTATTATCTTTAAGAATTTAAAGTTGAATAATTCTAAAGTTCAATAATGTTTTTTCTAATAAAATTTCTTTACGTATAAGTTTATTTTTTCCGTCGCTGATTAGCACCAATATTTGGAAGCATAAATAGAGCGACGTTAAATAACATAAAAAAAAAGTTGATTTTTTTCTACTAATAATAATATAATGAAAAAAAATTTAAACTAATAAATATTATATATTTACATCATTGAACAAATTTTGAATGTAAATGACATTAGATTATTAAAATCAATAAAATATTTATTCACAGTAAATAAATAATTTCTTTACTAATATTCAAATAAATATTTATTTGATTCTTGTAATTCTAGTAATTTGTTTCAGTGCACCTAGTATTAATCAAAATAAAAATTAAAAAATAATTGAAAATATCACTTAATAATAAGTAGTAAATAAAGAAGTTTAATAAATAATGAAAAAAAAAATTGGCAATTGAAAATCCAAGTATCTTTAAAAAGTATAAGAATAAGCTAAAAAGCACAATTACCTTCCTCAAACGTTGGAAAGGCAAAAGCTACCGAAACGAGCGCGAGCACAAAGGCGACCGTCAATTTGGCCATTTTTCCGAACGTTTGTTTTGTTCTGTTTTTTTTTTTTTTTTTTTAATGAAAATTTCTTCTTTTTTTTCACAGTACCGAACGAAGCACCGAAAGAAAGTTATCCAACTGGCTCGTCCCTCTGGCAAAGCCGAACTGATGCCGGGGAAGTGACCAGCCTCCACTTTTATAGCTGGGACGAGATATCCTATGCCACTTTGCGCGAAGGTATACGGGCCAAACAAACTTTTATAATGTATGCAAAGAGAGAGAGAGAGAGAGAGAGGGAGAGAGACGCGTATACGTATATATATAAAATGCGCGATGCTCAACATTTTCCTTCTGCCATCGGTCTGAACTAATGACTCTTCTCCCCCCCCCCCTCCGCCCGTCCCTCACTCATTCTGTCCCCATCATCTCCCCTCCGCCGCTCTCTGTATCTCGCGCGGCCGGCGATGCCTTTTGCCGTACGGCCGCGAAATGACCGTGGGATTTCCTTGATGTTTCCGTGTTATAAAACTTCTTATGCTAATTGATGGCTCAAAACTGAGTCGAAAAAAAAAAGGAACGCGGAAAAATATATATGTATATATACGAACAAAGAGTCGCGAAGATTAGAGTGCTCTTGGTATATATATATACATATATATATACACGCATTACCGGCTTCTCCGGAAATTCGCTTATAATATATCCATGGCGAATAGGCAGCCGGGCCCATTGTCCAAGGTTATTTTTACACGATTATACCATATTGTCAGTCAATGTAACATATATTCAGGCGGGAAGATGACATCCCGATTTTTGCAACGAGCAGTACCGATTTTTTCATTAATGTGCATTAATACGCGCGTTTATGGTATGCGCTTGATAAACGAGTATGAGAAATCGGTATAATAACTATGAGGAATGTCTCACTTGTATATGTATACAAAGCTGTTGAAAAAGCTCAAGCTCGATTCAATTGCTGGGATAAGACAAATAATTTTTTTTTATTTCATTTACGATTTTATTGTATAATTTAACATTGAGTATATTAGTACTTGAGCCTTTGTCCGTCGTATAAGAATAATTTTCTTATTGACATTAATTTTCTGAAAAATCTCCATTCGACTTTACGTATATTTTTATTGAAATTCTCAAAATTCTCCATCGGACGATACGTATACGTATAAACGGAACAATGAAACCGTTCAATCATCGGCGTGTGATACTTATAGCAACGCGACATTGCATCTACTCGTAAAATTTTATCCGCCTAAAATATGTAGTACATGGGGATGAGAAACGATTTGCGAACCGAACAACGTCGTTCCATGATTTTTAAACGATATATATATATATAAACATCGTTTATGAGCTTGTACGCATATAGTTTCTCCGTGAATCGTATAGCAATTATGCCACTTCAATTATAATTCCTGAATAAGCTATATATGTATACACACACGCACACACACATACGTGTCTCCCTCTTACGTATACGTCAGCGTCTCCGCATAAACGGCACTCCGCCGGGCGATCGCCCGGCGCTGCCTCCGACTTGCGCAAATAATACGAAAAACATCGCGAGGCGCGCACTTGCATTAAAGTCATCGGCGCGCTCGGCGAGCGAGGGAGTTCGGGAATCCCCGGCGTCGGGACCGTCCCGGGACGTCGAACGATAATAAAGGACGGCGCGAGTGGGGGAGGGGGGGGGGTGGGAGCGAGATGCGCGGCGTTAAAAAATCCATTAGCAACGGTTCACGGCAGTTCACGCGTGCCGTCGACGCGGCCGCGGCGCCTTGAAAAAGCCTCACAGGACGTTTTATTATATTATAATGCCGGACGCTCGGAGCTTGTATACGACATTCGAATGATTCTCCGTCTCTTTCCCTCTCCCCCCCCCTATCTCGCGCTCTCAGCCGTTGTTGTTGTTGTTGTTGTTTTTTTTTTTTTTTTTTTCTTTTGATGCGCGCTCTATACAAAGTTTCAGCGGGCCGGTAAAAGCGGCGCGCGCTTGCAAATTAGTCGGTCCGAGCCGAACGCGCCGCGCGCTTCGATGCATTTTGCCTTTGTTTTTTTTTTTTTTTTTTTTTTTTGGTTTTTTCGTTTTTTTTTTCTTTAATTATACAGCGCTGTGCGAACGCGCTGTTATTTTAAAGAATTATCTCGCCGCGTATGAATGCACCTTCTTTTTTCTTTTTTTTTTTAGACGGAACCGGTGTGATTCAGTAGCGTTATAAATAATAATAATAATAATAACAGTAATAATAATAGTAATAATAATAATAACAACGATGACAACCAAACTCTGGCTTTTATTTCAAAATAAAGATTTTATCGTGTAAAGAACGCGCTTTTGTCGACTTTGGGCTCGTGCGTAAATTTAGTGATAAGTTTCTGGAATATATAATACTTTTATTACACTCGTCGATAAATTATGGATAGATTTGAATATTCCAAAAGAGTGTTATTATGTAGGTAAGAAAATATACTTTATCATTGCATACTATCTTTTTATAACTGTTCAACATCTAGACAATTCAACCAATTATAGTTCGTTTTATCGTTAAATGCGGAATTAATAAACAATATCAATAGTTACAATGATTAATTTATTCCGTGATTTTTAATTATTCTTTTGTTTTGTAAAATCAACCTCATATTCTTAATTGGAAATTTTTATTAAATTTTGCTGACGGTAAATCATTGCATATTTAATAACTTTTCGTGTATAAGGAGCGCATCAAAACTTGCTTATAGAAAAGCAAACAAAGCTGATCTTTCATTTAATTAGGTCAAAGCCGACGGGCGTTTTCTCCAATTTTTAGTTTCTCAGAATTCTTGATTTATTTTTCCCGGGCTTCATTTGACATTTCTCAACTGGTTATTGCGCGCTAAGATTATTGCGCAATAAATAAAGCTTGCGATGGGGGAAAAATTAAGAATTTTAAGCGTATACATTACTTATTCTTGCTTTTATATATATATATATATCATCGTGTATTGTAATTAATTTACAATGTATTACTATATTTTATCCTACGTCATACATTTAACAAAGGCAATATTCGCAGGATATAATTTAATTTATAGTCGCTCGATCAATGGCTGATTAATTAAAAAAAAAAAAAATAATAATAATAAAGTTTGTAAAAGATTAATGAATATCGAGTATTTTATGTGACACGCGTGCATGTTTGCGGATTTTCCATATTGATGTTGATTATAAGTATTAATTGCGGCAAAAGGTTCGTGTCCCACACAGAGACTTGACAAATGAAAAATAATTTTTGGACAATATGTACAGTGTGTTTTTTTAGAAAAACTAGAAATTTTACACTAACAAATATATAATCAGCATACAGTTGAAAAAATTTTTTTTTTATCGTTTAACAAGATTTTTCATATTATACGTTTGATAATATTTAAGCGAAAAAATAATTTTGTATTCATGAATTTATTTATCAGCTACTGGGATCCTACATTGATAATTATCCACGGTCGTATATAGGAAATTCTTTAATTTTTAAAAAAAAAAAAAACTTCGGGCGCTCTTTAAAAGATCTCAGCGGGAGGTCCGAATCAAAAATATCCCGTTATAACATAGTCGAGCGTCCGTCCAGCGATGCAATTACAAATCGGTATATATTAACGTGTAAAAACGTTCACATATAACACCCGCGGCATCGACATTAGAAATATCCGACCCCCATATCAAGCTGATATTTCGCATGGTTTATTTTTCAATCATTAAATAGATTAATAGCATAATCGTTTTTACGACGGTAATCTAACTCAATTACCAAATCTGCCGTCGTCGTGTATATATATATATATATATATATATATATATATATATATATATATATATATATATGTATATAATTGACCACGTGTATATGATGCATAATCTCTGAGCTCATGGGGAATTATGTTTGTCTCCCATACACAGTGATATACAGGTGTAATTTATGGGCTTCCGAAATGCCTCGTGACGCCGAATGCATTTCAGGGAAAAATTCATAATATATATATATAAAGTTTCCCGAGAGGAATCGAGGAGAGGGGACTCTTTGCATCACAGTGGCACACAAGGCTAAGATAATAATTATATATTACGCGTACGTATATATTGAATCGATATACGTTATGTCACTGGATGCGAGGCAACGTCGGAGCATGCACATAATATACACCTGTAATATATATATATATATATATATATATATATATATATATATATATATACACATTATATTATATTACGCGCGTATTCTACCTGATCTTGACCCTATTCACCTGGGCGCTCGGATCCTCCTCTGGATCTGAGCTACTGTACTATACCGGCTACATATACATACAGTTATATACATAACGTTCGCCTCGCTCCTCCTGCTGCATCGATGCGGTCATTTCGTATACTTTACATATATTATACGCATTTGTGATATGCTACTACTAATATAGAGGATACTTGATGAATATGCGTGTGCGTGTGTGTGCGCGCGCGCGCGCGTGTGGGTATATATGTACTTGCGTAAACATTCTCATTCGGTCTCTCTGCAGCGAATGTGTTAACGGCTATTCCAAGCCGGAATCTTGTACGTCACGCACACGTCATATTATATATATCACAGTGATAAACAGTCGTAAAAATTCTAACGGACCTCGCGAGTTAAAAATGTTTTAATAAATCGAATTCGTACGAAAGACATAGTATAATAAAATAATCAAAAATTCCCCGCTTCTTTTTCTCTATAAAAAAAAAAAAATCTCTAAATATGACAGAACATTTTTTTCGTTTTCTTTTTCTATATGAGAATAGCATAGAACATAATTTTAATATTTTAATTATAGATGTTTAAATTATATATAGAGAATTTTATACTGTGATATTATATATTCTCACATAACAAAAATGTTTAGTTTGACATTTTGAAAGAATTTTTTTTATAATTTAAAGAAGCGCGGTTTTACTCTTACATACGCGTGTAATAATACATACCCACACACGCACGCGCGCGCGCACACACACATACGCATGAATGTGTATATGTACATGCGTGTATGTGTTATTAGATCCACGGTTTAAGTTAGTTTCTGAGGTATGGAATATTCTTTTTAATATTTCTGATTTGTTATACGATTTTATATTATATTTATATATAATATAATATTTCTATAGACTTGCTCGTTTTGCTCTTATATTGTTACAGTGTTGCCAGAGCTACAGTATATTATCGCTCAATAATTTTGACACGATCTGAAGCTTCGAGTATTACAATGGTAATGGATCTAAAAGTATCGTTATATATCTATATATCTGTCTATACATATTTTTGAATCGGATATATATTCATGCACTGATGTATATGTGCGCGTATAACTAGAAATTATATGCTCCCGAAAATTTGAATCCCGGGGCGTGAACTCGCGCCTCCCGAGAGCTTTTAGCTGCTTTTACATCCAAATGACCAACATCGGGAAGTCATATATATATATATATATATATATATATATATATATATATATATATATATATATATATAGAGCTTAGAAGCAGACGATATGGAAATATCAAGTGCGCGCGCGCGCGCACGTTTTTGTTGTTTTAGAGCACACACACATATCATATATATTTGAAACCCATTCGATGAATGGAGGTCGAAGCAAAGTACTATATAATCACCTATACCGATCCCGGAAATGGCCATATTACTCCATGCCGACTATAGAAGTACTGAAAAAAGCCCCTGTTTTTATATTGCGCGTGCGCGCGCGTGTGCGTGTGTGTATGTGTGTGTATGTGTGTGGGTGTGTGTGTAAAAGCAAATTGATAGAAGCTCGCGCGAATGTATAAAATTCGTCCGGGGCACGCGAAAGGAAGATTATAGTGACGTTTGTTAATCGTATTATATCTGGGTATTATAATGGGTGATGTATGTGGCTTAAAAAAACAAAACAAAACAATAAAAGCACAAAATCTGTAATCGAATTATTATATCCACACACATACCGCTAGCAACTCCCTCCTCTCCCTGCGTTTTGTGTATATGTGTGTTTACATGTTTTGTAAGATGCTTCTCTCCCTTTCTCTCTCTCTCACTTTCTCTCACTAATCTCCTTCTTATATAACTCTACAATTATATCCAATATAGTTTTTTGATAATAAAAATAAATAATAAATAAATAATAAAAAAAAATAAAATACACATACACATATATACATAGTAATAATTAATTAAATTGACCATAGAAAAAATAATAAAAATTTAATTGATAAAATTATTCGGTAAAGGAGGATTTGCTAAACATTATTGAGATTCTTATAGAGTTAAATTTGTTTAAAAAAATTCAGGAGGGCCACCCTGTCGAAATGGGTATTGATATATATATCAATGGCATCCTATAGGATTCTCGGGGAAGGCGAGCATATTATAAAAGTTAAAAAAAAAAAGCTAATAAAATAATTTTATCGGTCTTACAGTCTTTGTACTATATGATATACACGATACTAACATAATGACAGTCAGATCGACCTTGTTTATACCGAGCCCCATATTGAATCGAAAAATTGCAGGCCTAAAATAAATCTCGAATTTCTAACGTGTGTTATAGATACAAGAAAATCAAATACAATAACATACTATCATTCGCCTCTAATATAATAGAAAGGGGATGGGTGTTCGGGTATATATATATGTAATTTCATTATTAAATTTTTCGCTCAGTCTCCGTTAAGGAATCGAAGTGGCTATTTTTGACAATTTTAGCGGCTGGTGGTAGGGCGGGGGGGGGCAGTCGGATTGTCCTTTGCCAATAATATAATACACCGATTAATTCATTTTATTTCTCGTTATTTTTTAGTTGCAGTTCTTAGACTTCTAATTCTACGGGGGTGATTGGTAAAGGAGGACTCTGTACTGGCTGTCGTCGCAATTTTCTTATAGTCGTATTATTTTAGTTTGTTGAAAAGACTGGAAGGACTATAAGAACTGTCATTAGCTGGATTATTGTATTATTCGACGGAGGCATAGCATTGTTAAGTTTCATAAAAGAAGAAAAAATGAAAACAATAAGACAAAAAAAAAAGACATAAAGATGTAGCCCTAGGAAAAAGTTACTTTCTCTAAAAATAATGGATAATAAATGGTAAACTTTTAGATGAATTATATATTAAATAAAAGATTAACGGAAGAATTATAAGCCTGTGAAACTATTGCTATATACATCCCTAACTAAAGTGGACTTCGACAATATAGATCGACGTTGGGACCACCCTATTATCCTGGAAATTATCATATTACGGATGCATACTACATTGGTCTAATCGTCTCCTGTCAATCGCGCCGTCGCGAAATCATCATTGGATTTTAGGTGTGATTTCGATCTCAAAGCATAATTATACGTTACAGTTGGCATTATATGGTGATATTGATTTTTTGAAAAATAACTCATCACTGCACGACTCATTTACGTGGTATTTTTTTTCTGTTCAAATACAATCGTCTTATCAGAACTTGGATAAAGATTTAATTTGTTCCCAATGTACAGCGTTAACGTTACATTTACAGGAGAATTTTAATATTTTTTCGAGTTATCCGTGAATTCAATCGAATATCCAACATCTCCCATCCCACTCCCCCCTCTCCAAAAGGTGATTTGGAAAACCTCTGATTTAATCAGATGTCCGGGATTCCCCGTGTCCCCTCCTCCGAAGGGCATTGCTGGTCAATATCCAGGTACGTAATAATTGCGCGCGTGCCTGCGTCAATGCCCCCCCTCTCTCCTCCTATATATGCGTATATACGTATATATATATATATATATATATATATATATATATATATATATGCACGCGCGCGCGATCTCCCACGGATAAAACCCAGAGGAAAGCCACCGCCGAACTTTCTTAATCAGCGGCTCCTGCGGACGCTCGAGATTGTAACGCACGTAGACGGAGAGACCTCTCCCCCCCCCCCACCCCACACCCCACCCCATCCGGATTTTCCAGACACACCGCGTTCCGCGTCCGTGGCACGCGCGCGGGGACGAAGACGTTTTTATGCAGGCTCACGTACGTGTGCACGCGGGCGTCTTTCGGCAAGTTTGATCGATATCGCGACCGCGCGCGCGCGCGCCCGCGCACGCAGCCCAGTGTCGTCGCGTCACCCGGGGATCGGCCGAGTTTTTACGAGCGCGTGCGCGCGCGAGAGGAGAGGGCGATATAAAAAGAAATACATATATATATATATATATATATATATATATATATATATATATATAGACACAGACACGCGCGCACATATATACGTACACGTAAAAGGGACTTTAAAGGCGCATCGGAAGAGGACAGAGCGGCCGAGGAAGGGATTTACCGGTAAGACCATCTCTGGTAAGACCACGTATACCTATCTATCTATCTATCTATCTATCTATCTACCTACACACACGTGCGCGTATGCGCACGCATGCACGCGCTTAATTTAATAGGCGCGCGATCGCGAGCGCCGCGTAGAGGGTCGGGGCGATAATGTACGGCTCGCGATCCGGGGATTCCCTGTACTCGTATACTCGCGGGGTCGTTAGCGAGCTCGGGGTAGTTCGTGGGGGGGGGGGGAAGCGCGGGGGTTAGGGAGATTGGGACGATCGAGTGAGCGCATACGGACGTTATACGTATATGTATATAGATACACGAAACTTTCGAGGCTTTCGAAACTTTTCCGCTTCTTTTGCGTATGTATATACATATATATATATATATATATATATATATATATATATATATATATGCATATTTATCATCGAACGAAAGGAATAT
Organism: Sycobia sp. Sy_11; assembly: GCA_018907035.1. NCBI lineage: Eukaryota > Metazoa > Arthropoda > Insecta > Hymenoptera > Epichrysomallidae > Sycobia > Sycobia sp. Sy_11. The sequence goes on from JACCIC010000103.1 coordinate 1,395,936, forward strand.
GCATATATAGATATTGTATGTGTGTATATATACCTGCTTTGTAAATCGCCCCGATGCTCTCGATTCGGCGGCGCTCGCTTCGATTCGTGGGACCGTACTGAGCATGCGCGCGCAACTCTGAAAAATTGTGGCTCATTCCAGTAGACTATAGATAATGTTACCGTCCATACGGCGAACGCAAGTTTGACAATTCGCGCATAATTGTCATAGGAATTTTCGTATGAATTTATTTTTATCATAACCTACTATATATGCAAAGGTATATTTTTGTATTACCATAAATATTGAATTATTAAAAATTTGATTTAATTTCACTGTGGGAAATACAATATATAAAATCGTTGGATATAAAAGGTCGAATTATGAAAAGCATTTCTTTAATAACAAATTAATGATGTGCTAGATTAACTTGATTATATGATGACAGTATCAATGATGATTGAATAAAGACTGATTTTACTAAAATTAAATAATTAAATGTTTTTATCGGCTTTGCGGTTATTTATACGAGAATGTGTTTATACTAAATACAACGACAGTCGGACTGTCCTTGTTTATCATTATCCCCGCTGGAATCTGAAATAGACATTACTGCTAAAACATGAAATAAAAACTAAATTATAATATAAATTATATAAGAATGAAAAAATAAAATAGATTTATAGTCCTTGAAGATGAATCGGAGCGGTTCGAAATGTCGGACGTTGTAAAGGTAACCTTAAGGCGGTGGGTGCAGTCAGGTTGTCCTTTACTATAGAACATAGAATATAGCTTGTTTTATTTTTATTTTTTCATTTTTAATTTAATTTATTTGTATTAGTAATTTCTATTTCAGATTCTTCGGGGGGTGACTATAAACAAGGACAGTGTGACTGTCATTAATTTAGTTTAATATACTATATTATAGTATAAAGACCATATGACCGATAGAAATTATTATTAATTGAATTCTGAACAGTCGACACAAGTACAATTTTTAATTTACTAGAATCAGTTCGGTTTATTTGACTTACTCAAACTTTGTGTGCACTGTTTGATCTATCTGAAACGTCAATTCGATTTTTTCTTCTCTTTTAGAATAGCCCTTCATAATGGAAAATATTTGTAAATTATAAAATTTATCTAAATTAATTCAACTAAGTCTACTAAACTCAGTTTTTGTTTAATCATCGATTATGAATTTATAATTAAGTTAATCTAGCACGTTATTAATTTGTTATTAAATACATGCTCTTCACAATTCAACTTTTTTTACCTGCGGTGATTGATACAAATTGTATTTCCTATAGTAAAATTAAATCTAATTTTCAATAATTAATTAAAAGAGCTAAGTAACTTCCAACTATCTGTAATTAATTAGACTTCCAGCTATAATTTCATTGATTCAATCGAATTGAAAGAGAATTTGCGTTTAATAAATTACCTCTTTTATGTAAATAGACAGTATACACGTACTGTAATTAATAAACAAGAAAAAAGATAATGACGATGATTTTCCAAGTTAAACGCGCATACATTAAATAGCATGCGTCACATAATACATTACATGTACTTTAAAAATGAGCTAATAATAAAATCTGCAATTTATTTGTTTTTTTTTTCTTCTACGAAACATATCGACTCTTTTTAATAACAAACAAGTAGATGGTAAATTTTTTTTATTAGTATAGTTATCAAAATGATGAAGTTTAAATAGTCTAATTTATCGTGAATTTAATCCCAACTATAAAATCTAGGCTCTTTAATTATATTGGAAACATTCATAAATAAATTATTTACCTTTATAGAACTGGAAATAAAATTTTAAATAGTAGATTTTTAATTATAATAAAATTTATCAATAAATCTGAATTTATTACTATATATATATATATATATATATATATATATATATCAATATATGTGAATGCATCACTTTTTATAAAAAATTATAATAGTTATCCTTGGTCAAAATTTATGATGACTATTAATTTATTTTTATCGTTATTGTTATTTTCTTATAAATATCTAAATTCTACACGAACTGCAGACGTATGATTTGCAAGAACAGAAAATATATCCATGAATTACCACCGAGATATATCTGATACGACGAAATTTCAATTAGACAATTATCAATCAAGAATGTGTATACGTGTAAAGCAAGCAAATATCGTACTTTGAATAAAGTGACGATTCACTTAATTTTCCAAACTGCATGTAAAATTAACCTTAATTTTAATGGAGATCGGATTAGAATGGAAATAAACTTATTAGGACCTCTTCTCTCTCTCTCTCTCTCTCTCTCTCTCTCTCTCTCTCTCTACATTTTTGTAGCGATATTGCAGCTCGCGTGTCGAGCCAGCTAAATATCCATCCGGGCGCAAAGTGTTTGGTAATAGGAGGAGGTTATATACATACATATATATATATATATATATATATATATATATATATATATATATATCGATTGTCCAATTCCAAGTTGAATTATCTCTCTATATCACAGCTATATAAATGGTCAAAGTTTAAGCGATCGGGATGAAGAACGTGAGATTCGAATCGAAGCATTTATATTGTTTTTTTTTTTATCTAGAAACATTCGAGATTGATTAGATTTTTTTATTATATTAATAAAAAGCAGGTTTACTTTATTATATTAATTGCCTTCTGAGCGCACGATGAGTTCTTTCTGTAAGGTTTCACAATATTAAGTGCATTTATAAAATATTCAGGTTCGTAAATATAAGGGCGATAGGGATTATTTACTTTAAATCTACGATCTTAATCGGATGATTGAGAATGCACTTGGTTATAAGTTTTACAATTTTTAATGATATTTATATTCTGACAGCTTTAGTTTCCGATTACGATGCAATTATCAAAGAATCGATATACAAAAGGCGTGAGAAACTGATACCAATTCAGGAATATATAATGGCACATAACGGTAACTTGACAGTACAATAGTTGTAGCGGACAAATCTAACAAAAACAGAAGATGCGACAGGTGCGTTAATTACAGCATAAAATTTAACAGAACGAATTTCGGCAGTCGATCCTGGGAAATGTCGATTTCAAAATTTTTATGGAAGCTATATAATATATAATTGAAAATGTTGAGATACGCCAGACATAATGCGCGTCATTTACGTAGCATTTTTGTTATTTTTCGGCTAGCTTCTATAAGTCTTCGACAATTTCTGACCCAACCCTTTTGCTTTTACGTACGTAATAATTGACAATTGTTTTATATGATCATATTGCGTAGGTTATTTAAACGATGCTCTGCTGGCGACCTGTGGTTTTTTTTTTGTAATTTACTTTGTTTTTTTTTTATGTACACCATCTGATCAAATTTGACCCGGACTGGTGCATTTAAATTCCATTTAAGCTTAAAGACAAATTTTTTGCGTCGTAAACAAATAGCCGAGAAACACACACTAATGGGGGAGATACGGAGCTCGAATTTCACACGGGCATCAAGAAGGGTTGTAGCAAAAATATAGGGAAAAAAAATTTTTTGCCGATTCGGTTAACGCGCGAAGTTTAAATGCGCCAGTCCGGGTAAAATTTGATCAGATGTTATACTTATAAATGAGCGACCAGTGCGTTATTGTCCTGTATAGAAAATGCATTACAATCGGCGCAATTATAATTTTTGTTTTACGCTTTGCATTCGAAACATACATGGCCCAAGCTATACGATAAGCGTGTAAAAGCTGCCTTATTCAGTTCGGGAGGGGGGAGGGGGGGGGTAAACTATCTTTTGCGCGAAAGGGTTCAGCGCGTTGCAGACCAAAAAAGCCCGTCTGCACGACGGACGAGACTCGCGGGCGGGCGGAACTTTTGACAAGCGATATAAAAAAATAATAATAATAAAAACCGATTCTCTAAAAATTTCAATTAAAATCTAATTTATACTCGAAACGCGATATCCCCATCCAGCGCCCTCTCTCTCTCTCTTTTTTTTTTTTTTTTTTTTTTTTAATTAAACGTACGATAAGCCAAGGCGTCGGGAAAAATATGCCCTGGAAATCGGTTCCCTCTACTGCAATACCCGACAGACATCTTTATGTGCTTCCGACGTTTATATGATTGGGACGAATTCGGGATTGCCACGGCACGCAATGCCAGTCCGTTGAAAACGAATTGCTGCGCCACCTTCTTTTATACGTGTATATATATATATATATATATATAAAACAGTTGAAATTTACAAATGATATGTACGAGCGTGTCGAGAGTAAAAAGTGTGCACATCATTTCAGGGTGCACACATGAAAAATTTCTAAAATAATTAACGGGAGAATGGGGAGTCGATCTATATTTCGCACGTTTTACGTACTATATTTATTCTTTTTATCATATTTTTCATGAGAAAATTCATACTCGACACATATGGAATGTTCAGAATCATACAAGCGTTGTGAATTAACATGCATCGTATAATTATATTTGTAAAATTAATCATACTGGGTGTGTATTAAAATTTTGAAAGCTTTCAATGTTTTTTTTTTGTTTCTTTTGTTTTAAATAAATAAATATTTTTATCGGTCTTACAGTCTTTATAATATAATATATTAAACTCAAGTAATGTCCGACTGTCCTCCTTTATATTCACCCCCAAAGAATCTGAAATAAAACTTATTACTACAATAAATTATATCAGAAAATTAAAAATAAAAATACAATACTAAGTAAAATAAAAATAATAAAAACTGTTGAATATATAGTATTTTGATTGATTTTTCTATTGTTAGATGTGTAGACTCCAATAATGTCCATTTATTCTATTCTGCTTGAAACATGCTGTTTCTATAGTATATTATTATACCTGAGGATTTTTCTGATAAAGTGTAATTAGCCAAATGTGCACAACATTATATATATATATACCTCAGGTATATACCTGAGTGTTATGCTACACTGCGTTGTAGTGATCTTTCTTTTGTCTGTCGAGAACCTTTCGCAGAGCAATACTATACGTCTCGCTCATTATCAATCTTATCCTCATCATTATCAATTTTTAAAAAACAATACTTTAATGATTTCATCTAATAAAAAGAATATTCTATGTTAGTAATGGACAACCTGAACTAAACCGAGTTTAGTTCCATGAGAATGAACCGTAGCGGTTCGAAACGTCGGACACCAAAGGTGAATCTAAATTTAAGGAGGTGGGGGCAGTCAGGTTGTCCTTTACTAAAATATAATATTGCTTTTATTATTTTTATTTTATTTATTATTTTATTTTTGGTTTTAATTTTTAATATATCATTTATTGTAGTAATAAGTTTTATTTCAGATTCTACCGGGGGATGAATATAAAGGACAGTCTGACTGCCATCATTTTAGCTAATATATTATACTATAAAGACTGTAAGACCGGTAAAAATATTTATTAATTTATTTCTGACCAGTCGACATATATAAGTACAATTTTTAATTCCTTCGTTTGTAAATTGCTTAAATATTTTCAGTTTTATTCATTAGGAGATTAAGCGACTGGTGAACCGACAGATGGAAAAATCACAGAGGCGTGTTTTATTGAAATATATAGATGTGTGTTTAACGCTCGAACATATGCATAAATAATATATACTTACTTTACCAGCATACACTGAAAATTCCAATGGAACGATCAAAATATAGCGCACTGCTATATCTGTACAGCCAATATATTGTTAAAATAGATCATTTTTTTTCTTTTTTTTTTGAAACATCCAATCAAAGATAACGCTTAGATATTGTGGGGGGGGGGCAGAGGTAGATATACGGATATAGTGATACACTAACATTCGATTCCACGTCGATGATCCGAGTTTTCCACATTTCCAATTACGTATACATATACACATATATATATATATATATATATATATATATATATATATATATATATCCCTCGAATACACGGAGACACGTGTGTGTGTGTGCACAACACACGGTCGATACAGTATATAAGCCAGTGCGTTTATCCCGGGCATTTCATTGCGAAGAACGTAATATATAGGTACATACGGCAAATTCAGAGCCATATCTGATGAGGAAAGTTGTTTACGAAATCCGCCGATTTTAGTTATGAGGTCTGCGCACGCTCCATATGGCTAATTCGACAAAGTTCAACTCGCTCTATATGCATATATATATATATATATATATATATATATATATATATATATATATGTATGTATGTTCGAACTAATTTTCCATAAATAAATGAATTCCTTAATAGCCAGTGTAGTTTTGAAAATGATTGTTGTTACAATTCGTTTTACAGTGGTATACGTGTGCGTTGTGTGTAGCGTGTAACATACATTGAGGCTTTCTGTCTCGTACACATTATATTACTCGGGAAGAAATTGACGAACCAATGAAGCGTTCGCACATCGGTTCTAAGAGGCATAATTATTGTAGAAAAATTCACTGAATTCTATACAATTAAAACGGATTTCGTTTATTTTATTATTATAATTGTTATTATTATTATTATTTTTGTAATTTTGACGACCAAACACATTTAATTTCGCATTTGATTAATTATAAACAATCTAATTTTGCGTATCTATACAGTGTCAGGCGCGTTTATATTTGCTAAATAAAAGTCAACTGTGCGGGCGAGTTTTATTAAAAAAATTTTTATACCACAAACTCATTAAAGAAAATTATTGTTTTTATCGAGTTGAAATTTTAAAAGTTTCATCGACAAATGCATATATTTTAATGCGTATTTTTTTAATATTTGCAGAAATGAAAATTCGTATGAGAAATCCAAAATTTCGAAAGTAATTATTATTCCCTCAACTATAGGTCGTGATTAACACAATAAATCAATAATAAAATCATATTAATAACAATATTTACAAAAAGACATTGCTCAATGAAAAAAAATGCTCGAACCTAATACTTCTATATTCACAGATACAGATTTTGGAAAGAAATATTTTAGAATATTAAAGAGTTAGTAGAATATTTTGAAAATTATATTTATCAAGCATTAATTTACGTAAATAAATAACAATGTCCAACTTAAAATATTATCATTTTCATAATTTAAAATATAATTATTTTTCTGAAGAATTAAGCAAGCGAACAAAATTAATTGTTTATTATTATTGTAATAAAATTTTTGGACTCATTATCATAAATATATACCCCTAATTATGGATCATAACTAATTTTTTTCCAACAAATATTGAATTTATTCATCACAGGTTTTACTACATTCGTATCATTTTATAGAATTTTTCTATCTCGCGTAATCGAGTAACGATAACAACAACAACAACAATAATTATAAAAATTTATTAGATTTCTAAAAACTTCTTTAAGAATATATAAGTATTATATACTTTCTACGATTACAAATTTTTCTGTAAATTTCCCTACTTATATATATCTATTCTTGCACTTATAATACAAAGCCCAAGCAACTTTATAAGCATTGAAAAATTGGCAAGAAAAAAAATACGTGTATAACGTTGGTATATATGTATGTAACCGCTGCAGGGAGGATAGAGTGAGAGAGAGAGAGAGAGAGAGAGAGAGACAGGGAGGCATAGACTGCACAGACACACGCGCGCGCACACCCCGTCGCAAATGGGCGAGAGGCGAGGAGCCGCCCGTTCGGCCGTCGCGGGGGATCGCCACCAGGACGGCGGTGGGGAGGCGGGCGCCGCCGCCGCCGCCGCCGCCGCCGCCACCGCCCCCGATACCCGGGCCCCCATCACGGGCCGGGCCGGCGCGATGGTGATGAGGAGCGTCTCGATCTTCCTGGCGAGCGGTCGCAAGGTGTCCGCGGCCTCGAGGTGCAGGCAGCAGTTGGTCGGCGGCCCGGCCGCCGGCGCGGCCCATCAGAGGCAGCGCAAGCGCCGCAGAATGCCGGAGGATCTGGTGGCGCTGAGGAGCGCGGCGCATCAAGCCAAGGTCGCTGAGTCGCTCAGGAAGAGGACCAAGTTCACCAAGTGAGTGGGGGGTGGGGTGGGGGGGCAGGCCGGTTTTTTTTTTTTTTTTTGGGTACAAAGTCGTGTGTTTATATATATATATATATATATATATATATATATATATATACACACACATACGCTTCTTTTATCTGTCAAACTACCATAAACACGACTGGCGCGTGAACCATCTACAGCGGAAATGCGATATTTTATACGTATTAACGCATTATTAATCGGGAAAATATAATTCGCTCGACGCATAATATATGACCGCAGTCATTATTCACAATCCGGAACGAATGGATTTCACAATCTGGTGAATTTTTTTTCTTCGTTTACAAACAAAAAAAAAAAAAAAAAAAAAAAAAAAATTGAAATCCGGAAGAAATTTGCAGGACAGTAAAAATTATTTACGACGCGTTATAGAATTACAAATCGCAGTTATAGTTTCGGAAGTGCGAAAACGGAGTATAAAATTTCAAAGGAGAATTTATCATTTTTATACATTTGAATTATAATATCGTTATACGTCGATAAGCGAATGTACTTATTAGGAAATAAAACGCAAGGAAATGCTTTTATGTATAAAAGCAGCTTTAAATGAGACGATTTAATTATCATAACGCGCGCGCATATAAAAGTCAAATTCTTCACCGCCGTTCTGCGCGACTAGAAAAAGTTCGTCGGATATATATATATATATATTCAATATAGTTTTTGAAGGTCATCTCGTTCTATAAATATCTATAAAACACGTATACGCCGTGATTTATTGCTTTATTGGAGATCGATCAATTTAACAAAAGTAATAATTTAGAGGATACAGTAGGAAATTACAGTGAGTGAGAACAAAAAAGAAACAGCCATAATCGCGGTTCCGTACCTTATCGATGAACTCTATATATAGATAGGCTTCATAATAATACATTGAATACGCATTATGTAACTGTACACAATAAGTGTCAGTTTAAAACTAAACGTTGCTTAACATATATATACATATATAATGCAGCTTTTCGTTCGTCAGGCAGGAATTGGAGTCGTTGTGCAAAATTTATGGGAGATTAACGAGTAATGTTGGAGCAAAGAGCGGCTCCACGTCAATTAACAATGGCGCACTGGCCTCTGGTCAAACGATCGAGGTAATTATTCTTTATCGTTTTAACCCTGTCAATATAGTAGTATATATATAGAATTTTCCGTAAGCCATATATGCCTTCTGTAATATCGGGTCTATTTAATTTTCGACTATCGACATTTATTGAAAGTTTATGCACGTTAATTATAGTATTCTTAAGTCCCCCTCCCCCCTCTCATTCGGTTCGTAATGCGCAAAAAGTTTAATTAAAGACGGTTCAAGCTGTAGATGGATTTACCAGTATATAATAAAAAAGGCTATACATATTTCTTAAATCTTAATTTATTTTCTTCCTTGAAATTTGCAATAATTTGAGTATAAAATTCGCTCATGCGTGAAGCAGAGACGTACGAATATAAATAATTTCTCATTTTAATTTTTAATTCATTTTTATCGATTTTTTGCATAGATTTCAAGAAATGGATAAAAGACGTCATTTACTTTTCACATTTACGTAAATTATGGAGAAACGCATCCTGCAATCTCTAATCGACAATCGTTGTTAAAGTTGTTCTATATTTGGCACTTCCATTACTATTGTTAGTATTAGCTTGAAGTTATAAGTAAAATACACATATAAGAAAATTCCAAAGTTCTATGAACTATATTTGTAATCTACTGGATTGTTTATTATTAACTCTATTCAATAATATGAGAGATTCTTGTTAGAGTAGACTTACGAAAATATTGATTTAAAAAGAAATGTCTGCTTACAATTCATCCTTGATTATAGAAATGCAATAAAAATAAAAAATCTTACTCGCTGCGAAAAGTGACATTTTTGTATGCATATTTCGTAGTCAAAATTCTGTAGCTGCACATGCGCGCGTAAACATAAGCCAGTGTTCACTAGCTCTCTCTCTCTCTCTCTCTCTCTCTCTCTCTCTCTCTCACGCTCTCTTTCGCTCTTTATCCCCCTTCTGCTTATTCTATTGCCGACGCGCGCCTGCCTCTCTCTATAGGGACGACTGGCGGTCGAGTCGGGAGCTGCGCGAGTATTAGGCTATAAGGAGGTGGCAACTGGCATTTCTCTCTCCCCGCCACTTCTCCCACTCCGCAACTTTGCCGCGCGCGCGTTTCAGCCACCTCCTCGACTCGCCGAGCGCCAGCCGCCTTAATTCCTGGAAATAATCGAATTTTCGAATGCAAATCGTTAAAAAATATGCTGAAAACTGCATTGGTATAGCGTAACTGAATTTCCGCTTCATATTCTGCTCTCTCTCTCTCTCTCTCTCTCTGCAGTAATTTGAAATATTTTATATACTTACGGATTTTTTCCTGTCCAGCATTGTTTTTTATTTTAACAATTTTTTTCATTATAAGGTCTAAAATTAGTTATAGCATTATCGAACTTTTATCTAATTACCGATTCGAATGACTTTGTAAATTAAATTTGTGATTATTTTTAACCGACTTTCTTTTCGATACTAATTGATAGAAAAATATTACGTTTGTAAAGTTCGTGTAAAGAATATTCATCTTCTACATAATTATGTGTGTATAACATATAAATGAAAAAAATTAAACCGTTTTGTAAATCATAGTTTTTTTTATTGTTACAAGTTTCTTACTATCATACACTCCTAATACTTGAAATAATATTCGTGCCTCTTAGGCGGACCCCCATGCCGAAGTTATATAACCTCTTTTACTATTCTGGACCCCTAATAAACCGAACTCTTTTCTACATCCCGCACGGATTTTCGAATGTGACGCATGTTTATCTATCGATATATAATCGAATCTCATTAAACTTCTTTAGCCATTCTAAGCTCCTGATACTTGAAATTATCCATGATTCGCAAATCCCCAATGCCGATGCATGATTTCAAGTGAGATCGTGTTAGTTGTCGATTTATTGACAAATCCGCAAGAGCCAATCGAAAACGCAGGTCTTGGATTTTCGGTCGAGAGGCTGGAACTACAAAATGAAGGCGGAGACTCTCGCTGGCTCCGAAATAAATGGGAGGAGACGAGCGTCGATTGTTTGTTTTTAATAACAGGAGAGCCTATCATCGTGCGCTAATCGCTCCGCCTTCTTATATATCTCTCATATATCTATATGTAACCGTAACTCTTAACACCTCTTTTACTATTCTACGCTCCTAATACTCTGGGCCAGTGAAGCCTCTTTGAATATCGATGGTATCCTATATCTATATATAATCGAAACTCTGAAAACCTCTTAAATATTCTACGCTCTTGATACTCGCAGAGCGTACGTTTCGCCCGACTTCGATATATGTAGTACGGATCATTACCACATCTCTATAAATTATGAAAATCTAAATGAACCAATTAAAACAAATTAAATAAAGTAAATCGAAAACAAAGGATTTGGATTTTCGAGAGATTGGAATTAGAAAATATAGGCGGAGATTTTCGCGAGCTCAAACAACACGATGATAAGCTCTCGCGCTATCGAAAACGAACAATCGACACTCGTCTCCTCCTATTTCATTCGGAGTCTGCGGGTTTCTCCGCCTTCATTTTCTAGTCCTGTTTTGAATTGAATATCAGGCATTGGTTAATAAATCGACAACTAACATGATCTTACTTAATTTTCTTGTATTGGAGCCCTTAGATTTTCATTGCCTATAAAGATATGGTAATGTGTTAGTTCTGGGACATCCCGTATATTTGAAACTCTTATTACCTCTTTTATTATTCTATGCGCCTGATATTCGAAGTCAAGGACACGTCTCACGTGTTGATATATATAGATACATACATACATATATACAACATACATACATACATACATAGGTTATCGAGGATCTGCCGTAAGAAGCACAAACAGGTATTGAAGTATCAGGAGCACAGAATAATAACAAAGGCGGTAGGAGTTTCGAACATACGAGATATCCCAGATCCGACGAAACGCATTATTATATATATCTGTATAAATTAGAAAAATCCAAAAGCACCAATAAAAAAATATTTACGCGAGTAGCTGTTCGATGTTTAACATAACCAATACACAAAATAGCCAATCGAAAACTCAGGTCTTGGATTTTCGGTCGAGAGACCGGGACTAGAAAATTAAGGGGGTGACTAACGCGGGCTCGGAAAGAAATAGGAGGAGACGAGAGTCGATTGTTTTTGTGTTCAATAGCAATAAAGTTTATCGTCGTGCGGTCATAGCTCCGCCCTCTTGTCGATTGTCTATTTAAGCATTGGTTAATAACCAGAAAACTAAAAATATTATTATATAAACCGCCTCTTCCATCATAAGCTCCTAATATTAAAACCATTTGTGTCTCTCTCTCGGCCGATCTCCAGTGCCGATTTATATCTATATATATAGATACAATATGTAACCATGCTCGACCTCTTTCAATATTATGTTCGCCTGATACTTTAAGTTTGTCGTTAGTGCCAGCGGTGCTCGGAACAATACATATATTACTTACTATTGTCTCTTCGTTAACTTGTGCTCTCTTAATATTTGGTCAAAGCTTATGCTCAGCCCAATAAAATGTTCAATTGAGGGGGAAAGCGCGTGTAGATACGTCTTTCTGGACTATTTTCTCCTGATACATAGAACTCCTCATATCGGCCGTTTTTTTTAGAATTAGAATACGCAAATTTTCTATGCTGTTAATTATTACCTCCTTTATTATATATTCTCTAAATACATTGTACTGCTTATACCGCTAGTGATTTATTTTCTTTACACACACACACACATATATATATATATATATATGACATGCCACTTTTTTAATATCGTTTTCTCTTAATAATACTAACACGCAAATTATAATAATTTAATTAATGAATGATTTTCTAAAGACTTACAAATATGCGCGTAAATTTTTAAGTCAATATTTCACTTAAAATTGCCATTATGTTTATTTTTGTTTTTTTTTTAAGAAAACTAATTCGTTTTATTTTTTTTATACAGAATTACATGTGTCCAAAACGATCGAGTTTTTTACGAATAACCCCGAAATGACTTTATAAACTGCACTTACGTCTTTTAAAGCATTTATATAAAGATCTGTTACTGATAATGTGAATTAGAAAAAAGAAAAAGAACCGCAGCATTCTTTCTCGAATGTTTCAACAGTGACGACAATTTTTCTGTCAGTCATCAAGATCATCTTTCAATCATGGGGATTAAAAGAAAGTAATTAAAAAATATCTTTTTCATTGAAATTATTTTAATCGCGTAGAGTATTTAAAAAAAAAAAATTTATCATCGGATAAATTATTTAGTACAATGTTGCGTTAGAATGCTCATTGTTATTTTAATATTTAAACAATTAATGGATAAATATATTGTCAAAATAAGATATTTACTTCCGATACTTCGAAATTTCAAGGAATAAAGTGTTACTACACGGGCCTCGGTCGAAGTCTGCCCAAGCTCCTGACTACAGCTTAATCCGTCAGTGTCTCTAGTACACAATGCTTTTTTAAACGCTCACAATATCCACGTTGCAACGAATAATATGCGAAAAAAAAAGAATTTAAATCCACCTCTGCAGCATCTATAAATCACTAGATATCATCAATAGATTGATTTATGCTCCAACGATCCCCACCCCTGCCTTTTTCCCTGCCGCATACAAAATTTCGGATCCTTGCGTGCCCGCGCCTTACCTCGAATCTTTTCTTTTCCTCCCTCCCTCCCTCTCTCTCTCTCTCTCTCTCTCTCTCCTTTCTCTTTCAAAACAGGGCATCGACCGAACGATATTCCGCGAGCTGCTTCACAATACCTTTGACATACTGACCGAAGACGCGCTGATCGAGCGCATCTTTTCCCTGTGGGACAGGGGCAGCGAGGGCGCGATACGCCTCGAGCCCTGGATCCTCGGCCTCGACGTCTTTCTGCGCGGCACGCTGAGCGAGAAAATCGAATTCTGCTTCAAAGTTTACGATCTCAACGGCGACGGATTCATCACCAAGGACGAGATATTCCAGCTGTTCAGGTACGGCAGGATATAATTTATAATTGGCAATCGTAATCGTTGCGCGCAAGTTGCTCCCGTACAGAATACTGGCGTACGAAGCGAGCTTTTGAAAATCGAACGCGGAACGAATTTGTAATTGGAACGGAAACGGAAGAGTAATTTCTCTCATCTACGAGGAGAGCCGATGGATTTTCTATAAAATAATTATAAAAGTCCCGTTATCCTGCTAACTTTGTCTGGCGAAAAGAAAATGTTTTTTTTTTTTTTTTTTTTCATTTAGGAACTGTTTAATGAAACAGCCGGGCGAGGAAGATCCCGAGGAGGGCGTCAGAGACCTGTCGGAAATGGCCCTGAAGAAGCTCGACGTCGATCACGATGGTAAAGTGTCGTTTCTCGATTATCAAGCGACAGTGCTAAGCGAGCCACTACTGCTCGAGGCGTTCGGTCAAATTCTGCCCACCCCCGACAATGCGTCCGCCTTTTTATTGACACTGAAGGAGAAGATAAAGATGTGTTAATTCGCGAATTGGATGAATTTTTCGTATATACATATAGGTATATATATATTTATGTATGTATGCATGTATGTATGTTTGTATGTATATGAATAGAATAGATGTTATATGCTGTATAAAAGATTTTAGTAAAATCAAATACATATTTAGCTATACTCTGTTTATGAAGTAATTTAGTGCAAATGAAAAAATGATTTCCTAAATTCAATACATCACGTACGCTTACATTTATTAAGAGCTGGCATTAATGTAAAATAATAATATTTGTTATCGACAGTCGGTAACCAAATAATTATTTGAATTTACTCGATTTTTTTTCGACATAAAATTAAATAATGTATGTATAATTTTTATTTCGCGCAGCATTCATTGCCTTTGTTATATCGACATATTCTTTATGAATTGCTGATTTGGTGAAATTTTGTTAAGAACTTTTAAATGTACTTAAAAATGTTTTTTTAGTGTAAAATTAACAAACTAAATATCAGTTTTTTAAATATGTAATTATAGATTTTTAATATATCTAAACACACTTTATGAATCGTTTATTAGCTAAAATTTTCATAATGACTTTTGAATTTATTCAATTTTTATTTATGTGTACAAATAAAGAATGTGTGTATAATTTTTTTAATGGATTATTAATTGATTTTAATGTACATGAACAATCTTATTGAATTGTTTATTTGATAAAATTTTGTCAATGACTTTTGAATTTACTCAATTTGTTTTCTGTGCATAATATTAAAGTGTATGTAAAATTGCTTTTAGTGCAGAAGTGATGCACAAAAATGTTGTTTATGAATGATTTATTAAATGAATTTCTGTTAATAAATTGTAATCAAAGGAATTATCATATCTTGCATATGGAAATATTATGAAAAGAAGATACTATTATATATGTATTAAATAATAAAGGAAATTTTAAATTATTTTAAAAACAAACATTATACCTCTAAATTAATCACGATCTAAATAATTTTATCGTTTCTTTACTCATGGCTATTGTATATAAAATTTTATTGGGATTATGCGAAGAACATTGTGTCAAAGTTCGGATCAATTTCACGACCTGGAATGCCGACCCTATACGTATATCCTGTTATGCATAATATACCCGATGCTTTTACTTTGCCCTCGTGTATTAAAATGATTCCTTGAGCAAGTAGAAAATATAAAAGGTATTTCGCCGTTGGTTATATATATATATATATATCGAACATTCGTAGCTCGGAAAAAAGTGGAACGGATCGTCGTATATATGTATATACGCTTAAAATACCGTGGTCGCCCGTTTCGATATGAGTGTGTACATATATACATATCTATATATCTGTGTGTGTGTGTGTGTGTGTGTGTGTACTTATACAAAGGATCCGAAACCGCACTACGGGCCAAGGTTGACATTCCTGGGAATTCCGTCAAATGGTTGAGCTTTGCTTATGTTAAAGGCGAAAGGAAGGGATGTATGCATGTACGGTACGTATATGACTGAGAAGAATTTATTTCGGGACGTATACGCGTGATTATCCTCCCTCGCACCCTCGAGCGCGACTATACGTACGTGGTGTAAGTTTTGCGAGCGAGAAAGACCGGTTAGAGGAGGATAGATGCAAAGACGATTATGATAATTATTATTATTATTAATATTATTATTCTTAATAATTCGTAAACGCCAAATCGTTTACGTTTCCTCTGACAATTTCAGGGTTGTATGTTAACCTCGATGTTTCTGCCCGAGGAAAAATTCTGATATATATATATATATATAATTGGATGGAGTTAATGATATAGTTCGACGCGAGAATTGAAATTTATTTGATGTTTACTTTTTTTTTGTGTTCAATTGCTGATTATTATTATTATTATTTTTTTTTTGGCTTCAAATGAAAATTGTCCTCGCGATAAATCGACAACGGTCGTAAATGAGAACGAGTCCGAAGGCGAATGTTCCAGGAAAGACTTTTTTCACACATCTTTGGACGTATTTTGAAATATCGTATGGAATTCGACGTTTTGCCGGATTATATTTGCGGGCATTTCTTCGGCAAAGACAGATCTTAGTTTTACGACGGGTGGGGGGGGCATCATCGAGGCTCCGGGTCCTATAATTGAATCGGCCGTTCGAGATTCCATCGAATGGATCGCTCTCTGTGGAATATCTTTCGTTTTTCTCAACAATCAACTTGTAGCTCTCCGCGATGTTCCCACTCTGTACGTCGAGAACCGTACACCTTGTATATAGTTAAATCGAACGTGGGCAATACTGAGAACAAGCACTTTGCCTTTATTCAATGAGTGGCTTTTTTTTTTTCAAATATCGCATAGTCATTTGCCTTCGTATTATATATATATATATATATATATATATATATATATATATATATATATATATATATATATATACACATATACAGCACGCGATCCGATCCCGTCCGACCAAACCCGGCGCCTATCTACTTGCGAGTGTACACGGTTAAATGCCATGCTATATAAAGCCAGAGGAAAAATATTTCAATAATAATAGTATAATTAGGAATAATTTTTCGTGGAATGGAAATTGCCCTGGAACGAACGTTCGTGCTCACCCTTAATGCTCCGTACGTTCGAACAAATAAAAAAAAATAAATATATATATATATACATATATATACATACACACACACACATTTATGCCAATTATTTATTTTTGCACGATTCCAAGAATCGTCGCTATGGTGGGGCTGAAAATTGAAGAGAGACTCCATTCAAAATTATGGCACTTGCCTTTTATTAAAAACAAATTTGCATTTGTTAATTATAAGAATTATAAACAATATTAAGGATGTAATTACAAAATACACTGATCGGCTCTTTATGCGCTATGCAGAAGTCAGTCTTAATCCTGTGATTCATCCAAAGGAAAAAGTCTTTACGGCAGTGTAACTATATACGTACATCTACGTGTGTTTGTGTGTGCAAGTGTGTGTATGTGTGGGCATGTATAAATCTATTTATATGTAAAACATTTTCAAAATTCTGTGTATATAGCTTAATAATGAAAGTCTTCTAAAATGTACATATTTATAATATTATGTAAAAGCAAAAGAAAAATCAGTCAATTCGTCAAGATCTTAACGTCTATTGATATATATCGTCAAAAATCTTTACAAATATATTTGCTCGTTGCCCGTTCAAGAAACACTGCCAAAACAGAAAATATTTTTTTCTTCTTTTACAATCGGTGAAACGTCATATAGGTATGTCGTATATATCTTTCCATAGAAATATATCTCTTTCGATATGATAGTATCAATCATTAGATATATATATATATATATATATATATATATATATATATATATATATATATATATAACGAAATGCATCGTTTTTAGTTTGCCGTTAAATAAAAAAAAAGCAAATAAATAAATAATCAAAAAGAAAAGCTTCTTGACTTCTGTATCGACGCTTTTGGTAGGCCGCTGATTAAACAGTGATGATAAAGTATTTTACACCTAAACTGCGCTTCAAGTCCGATATATCATAATCCGAAGGGGTTAATTGAACATTGTTATAAAATTATACAGTATATTACAGTAAATGTGTATAGTATCTATAGTGTAAAAAAATTTTACAAATAATGGTATCTATTTTATTTTCTCTCGGGCTGTTCACGGGTTCGTTCGCGCAACAATTTGAACTATATATGCATTATCCAAATGAATGTCATCGATGGCTTTGCGAATCGTAGTATTTTATTACGCTTCTCTGCCATCTCTCCCCCTATCCCCCCCTCCTTTTTTATCAATTACCCAAGTTTGGTGACATATGTGTCGTGATTAAATTACAAAATTACAAATGTATTTCCTTATATTTTTCTTCTCCTCTCTCTCTCTCTCTCTCTCTCTCTCTCTCTCTCTCTCTCTCTCTCTCTCTCTCTCTCTCTCTCTCTCTCACTCTTTCTCTCTTTCTATTCCAACGCACTTTTCAACAACGTCTATCGCGCAAAAATTAATACACAAACTATATAATCTTATGCAAAAGTTAAAAGAGACTAAAAATAACTATGTCGCTTTCTATATATATTCTTGTCGGAAACAAAAAAATTCCATTTTCGACATTTCACGCTCTACATGTACTTTTTTTCTTCTTTCTCTCTCTCTCTCTCTCTTACGGCGCTTTTTTAAAATAATAATCCTTTTTCACTAGATCTTCGAGGAGCGAGGACGATACGTTAACACACACACGCGCACACGTACAAAAAAAGATGCATACGAGCCGGAGATAGGCGGCATATATTACATATATATATATATGCCTGTTTATATTCCCATACATACATACACGCACGCGCTTGTAAAACGCATAAAATCAAGGCTTCAATTTGTAATATTTATATGTACATATACATAAAACCGTTTATAATTCATGTAGTATTAAAAAAAAATTATTGATGGCATTCTGTGGACACTATAATAATAACAATTACTATATCGGAAACAGTTAATTCAACTTATATTATATATATTTATGCATGCGCATAGGGAAACTTCACTGCCGTCTATATAGTCTCGATCTAATTCCTCGTCGAATATAGTTTTTCGATACTTCGACACGCGCCTGAAAGGGATAGGGATTTTTTTTCCTCTCCTTTCTTTTTTTATACCGAAAAATAAAGCGCGCATTGTTGTTTCGAAAAATCGGCGCGACAGAACGTCCCCCCCCCTACCGTTCATGCTCCAAAAAAATCCGAGCAACGTAATTCGCGAAATTAATTCGCGTCACCGTGCAAACGAAACGGGGGATTTATTTCATTAATAATTGTACACAACTATATATATATATATATATATATATATATATATATATATATATATATATAATACCCTAATAGTAATCAATTTATATAACGAATATGACTTACAAATTAAGGACAATATATAACACAATATGTGAAATTATTGAGAGCGGGGTAGCGGGAAAGTAAGACACGATGATCAGGTTCAAAGCTGGTTTTTTTATCTATAACACAATGGCTCACTGTCCTATATATATTGGCTCGCTGATCCGTATCGTCCCGTCACAGACTCCGCTCTTGCCTGAGTTCGCTGTCCACTCACACTTCGTAGGCTGTTGCGTTGCTTCGCAGCAACGACGCGTCTCTCTTGTCCTCTTCGTTTCCTCAACTGTAGGCTCGGTCCTTAATGCTTATACCAGCGTGCCCGCCTGCTCTGATTGACGAATATCCCAAGACTTGCCAAATCCGCGCGTCGTCCATTTTTGCCGGGAGTCCAGAGGGGGATAATAAGCACGCGCGCGCACGGGAAAGAGCGCGATTCCTATTCGTCGCGACGCGGCCCTATGAAATCAGATTACGAGTCGGAATGGATGAGCGCGAAGACAGACGGACCCTAATCGTCGGGTCGCGCGGGAAATCGGGGGAATTGACAGGGGGCCGGCGATTTGCCCGGCAAAGGAACGAAGGAAAATTACGGCATTACCGCCCGCCTCGTTCCCGGAACGACGAACTATTATATCACGAATAATAAGATGAATTATTGAAGCTTCGAGCTGCGAATATCCGCAGGGGTGGGACCGGGGCTTGTCGATGACTTAAAGCTGCCGGTTTTGCGCTCAGTTGGCGATAACGACAGATTCAAGAGCACGATTGCCTTCATCGCCACCAACACGGTATTCGACTCGTGGGGCCCGAAGGCAGTGCGGGCGATAGGAACACACAATACACCGACTCCCAGATGGACAATTACTCTGGGAGGATCGGCACCTACGTAAGGACATTTTTTCAAAACGCGATGCTCTATCAGCTGCCTCACCTCTCACAGGCGCGCGTGCGGGAGTATGATGATTACAGCGTAGACCGGTCGAATTCGTGCAGTCAGTACAGGGCAAGCCGGGCGAGGAGCCACGAGGCATTGAATGCAACGTTGGCAGAAGAGGCGGGGGGCTTAACCCCCCGCTGAGGAGTATCGAGCACGGATTTTCGCCGCGGGGCGCGCCTAGAAAGTTACGACGAGGAAAAGATGGAACAGTGGTGCAGGAGGATGGGGGCCCACCTAGAGAGCAACCAGGGGTCCAGGTCGTGGGGACGGAGCCACACAGCAGTCTATGGAGTGTGTTTGTACAGCGAACTCGGGCAAGAGCCGAGTCCGTGATGGGACGATCCGGATCAGCGAGCCATTGTGTTATAGATAAAAAAAAAAACCATCTTCGAACCTGATGCATCGTGTGCGAGTTAATTTCCAATGTATACAAACATAAATTATTATGTTAAAATGAGAGAGGGGAAGCGGGAAAATATATTCTAATCAAGTTTGTACCAAAAAATATTAGAAACAGAGCAGATAAATAAAGCTTTCTGGCTTCGGGCACTCCGATGTATAACATACAGGACAGAATTTTATATTAAACCTTATACTATACCTCATTACACTATTTTTCGCACGCCACTTATTTTACACAATATTTACAACTTAAATTTAAACGTACTTAATATACTAATGTCGCGCACTATATATTTTTGTTATTTTTTATATGAACATAATTGAGTAAAACGTGATTTTTTTTTTCCCCCGATCTTGTCTAAACTTCCCTTTCCTTTCAAATCGATCCTGACGCTGTCGCGTAAGCTATCCCGAGGGGACAGGGGAAAAAAAAAGAAAATTACAACACAATAGTGTCTATATCTAATATTCTACGTTTGACGTTTCTTCTCTTGAAACACAATAAAAAAAAAAAAAAAATTATACATCAAGCGCACAGCAGTCACTCTACAATGAAAAAATTATCCTCCCGCAGTATCGCCGCTGTTGCTCGCTCCGCTAACGCTCGTTTCCTACCCGAGCCGTTGTGTTTTTCTCTATCTCTCCCTTCGAGCGCAATACGACGTTTCGTTCAAGTTCGCATAGACTAGCATTTATCGTTCGATCGACGGTGTAAGCTTCCGCATTAGTTAGAGCAAACGACGTGACATAACACACGAATATATTATTATATGTGTAATGATGATGATGATGATGATGATGATGATAGTAATGATAATAAACTCGATAGCTCGCCGCGCGACCTGATTAATGCTTTATCGTTAGATTACGATAAGTTTTCGTTACGCTTAAGGATTAATGTATTTCGGAAGAAGTCAATGTGCACGCGAGTATATTTCTTTTTTCTTCGGTTCTTAAATTTTCTTTTAGGTCAAAAATAAATATACGTTTTTTTCTCCTTTTCGTTTTGTTGTTGTTGTGGTTGTGGTTGTGGTTGTGGTTGTTGATGTTGTTGCTGCTGCTGGTTTTCGAGATATTCGCCTGACGAGGTTACGGTCTTGAAAATATTAAATCTTCGACTATTATTATAATATTACTATTATTATGGATGTCGCTTTTGGTATCGGTTATTCCTGTTGTTTATATATAAGAATTCTCTCAACAAACGTTTCCCAAGGTGTTCGTCAAAAAAAAAAGCAACTTAACTTTTAAAAATTTACACTCTTTATCATGAAATCGTTCACTTTTGACTATGTTTCTATATAGCTTAGGTTGTATTACTGTTACTGTTATACTGGATAAATAGAATTCTATTAGCTTCTCTCGTGCATTTAAATTTCTCTCGTCAACATTTTTCATTCTCATTAACAATATGCTCAAACACTTTGGGAATCTTGCATTGGAATTTCGTTGATTAACTATATGTATATATATATAGGTCTGTATATTTATACGTCCAACAACAAAAAAATATTCCGTCTATTGTACATCGTCATCAGTGTACACCGTGTGTAATGCGGCTTTATTTATATTTCGGTTCGTAAAATTCACCCCTCACGCATTATATAATATCATATATTTCGTTATATTCGTCCTGTTTTTTTTTTTATTTTTTTTTCTTTAAATCGCGCTACATACACGTTAAATACGAACAATTCGAAGGATGACCCTCAAAGTACTTATCAGTGAGAAAAATATATATGGCATGTAGATATACTTTCGGTCTCTCTACAGACTACAACGAGAATCGCGTGAAAGTTTTTGGATTTATATTTTCTGTTGTCTCGAAAAAATACCGTTAAATTTCTTATCCCGCCCGTCCCGCCCTACGATCGCCGCGCTGCCACACGCTGATGTGCAAAAATGTATTATTTACCGATAGTCATGTATAATTTTATGTAATCGTCGAAGCGCTCATATATATATATATATATATATATATATATATATATATATATATATATATATGTAATCCCTAATTGTTAATATACAAAAATAGGGGGGTTCTTTTTTTGTTTGTTAAAAGTGTTTCAAGGGTACATCGCGTTAAAACCAATTGAATTCGCGATCTTTTTCTTTCGTTAAGAATTTTGTAAATCGCGACGCGAAATCTTTATGAGGATTACATATATATAATGCATTATAATTTTTAAATATTTTTTAAATATCTATCTATCTAGATATATATATATATATATTTTTAAACGACGCACATTAGTTTTGACGAATTATGTTCCTTTCAAGTTTATTCACTAGATTAAATCCCTGCTACAATGTTCCGACTCTCGATTTTCGATCAAAAGACAGGAATATAATAAACCGATCTAATCGCTTGGATTTTTGATTTTTACAAAAAAGCAACGAAAAAAAAAAAAAACAAAAAAGAAAATTCCTTGTTTTTGTAACTTAGAGCTGTCCGGATTGTTTATCGCAACAATGAATTCTGAGAAAATTTATCTTTACATTTCAGTATAGCTCCGTAGCATTTTGGAACAAAAAAAAAAAAAAAATGGCGGAGAGAGAATACTGCAGGAATCTCGATACTCCCACTTTCAAGCGGGCCAAAATTGCCCGATTCGTTCTTACTTGCTATACGCGCAATCGATTAACCGCGCCGCGTCCGTTGCTCGATCTACCTGGATAAGAAACGTGAAGTTTACCGAATTATAATACATATCGCCTAAATGCCTAAAAGTGTCTTAATATAACTTTTTATATATATACCCTCCCTCCCTCCTCCCGTTATTTTCTACCGGAATCGCGTTACATATCTATAAATTCCATTCGCGGTGACAAAAATAACACTTCGGCAGAGCTCTTCCCTTCGTCCTATTTCCGTGTTTCCATTATTCATTCCTCCTCATATATATATATATATATATATATATATATATATATATATATATATATATAGTATTGTAAAAATATTAATATTTTTATAGTACTTTTCGCGTTCTTTTCGCTTCTTTTGTTGTTTTTTTTTTAATTTGTTTGTGTCGTTTTTTTATTTTTTTTTTCCTTTTACTCGAATAAATCGCGTATCGTTTACCTTGCATCGTCGATCACCAACATTCGAAGAGAGAGGAAAATCGCGCGCTACGTGATATTATTCTTTCCCCGTTCCCGCTTTAAAGCCCTTTGGTCAAAACGCCACATAAAATATTCAATGATCAATTGGCCCTCCTCGCGAGAGAGGCGACGGCCGATCCGCCCCCTCCGCCCCTCCTTCACATTTTGACAATTATTACAGCCCGACAATAACGGAAGCTTGATATAACGAATTTACGGAATTTCCACTAATTTTCCCTATACACGATAAATAAGTCTAATTCAAACCTAATTAGCCCAAGGTATATGGTTAATTTTCTAAAGAATTTTCAAAAATTCGCACATTGTAAATATAATTGAATTTACTATTATAATGCCTAAGTGTATATATATATATATATATATATATATATATATATATATATATATATATACGCCAGGAGAAAAACACGTAAACGAGCCTAATACATATGTATATATATGAAAAATTTCTGACACTTTAAAAAACACAACAAATTACTCTATATACTTAGTAACTCATTCGCCGCGAGACAATGCAAAAAATTTTGAATTCCCCATCCATCAGGATATTAATAATTATCACAGTAATTCAATGTAGCACACAAAGTTTCAAAAATTTCCACCAAAAATCCGACGTTCGGCATATGGCGCCATAATCACCATCGACTATCCCCTCGATTACTCGCAACCGATTCGAGCTATATCTATATATCTATATATAGATATCCATACCTAAAACCATATACCTTTGTCGTTGCGCGAGCGTCGAGCCCGCGGGCCTGCGATTTTACGCCGAGGACCCTTGAAACGAACGATTTCGGACGAGATTAATTAAAGTTTTTCATTCGGTGCCCGACACTAATTATGACCTAACAATTTTAATCTAAACCGTTTGTATTGCGTTTCGAAGTTTCGTCTTGACCCTCGAAGAATTTATTTTTTTTTTTGAATTTTTTTTTTTTGACCTTTTTTCGTTCAATGCGCTCATTACCAGCGACGTTAATGATAATTCAGATCCGGGCCTTTCAAGGTATTTCGTATTATACGTGAAAGCTACGTTGATGATTTTACTTTTAAAAATATATCTTCGTTTGGCTTTTCGCTTCGATCGCACGCTCCCGTCGATTACACGGAAATGGAAAATATCGGGCGACGCCCCGAACCAACGGCGAGTAAATGGGGCGTTAAAAGAAAAAAAAAAATTCAACAATCATCGCTCCTCTTTTAGATATATGAAGCACGCGTGTTGCCAACGTAAAATGGCGCTGCTCTTCTCTTAACGAATTGCTCATGTCGCGTGTAAAGTACGCAGTATTAAAATACATTATATGTTTTCATTTATATCCATCTCTTCGTTTCGTCCATGAAATTCGGCGCTCGCTCGTCAAAAATGTATCTCTCTCTCTCTCTCTCTCTCTCTCTCTCTCTCTCATTCTTAGCTTTCACGCATCGTCAGTAAAATTGTTTAAGTATTTATTCGCAATATTATTACGCTGATTGCTATATAATATTTCTAATTATACTCGTTAGTTTTTTCCTCAAATTTTCTAAAAATATGTCACATCGACCTTCACGTCACAGCTTTCTTTCTTCTATTATACTCAAAGGCCGACAATGAAGAATATAACATATTACATTTCTCTCTCTCTCTCTCTCTCTCTCTCTCTCTCTCTCTCTCGACAACGTAAGTCTCAGCATACGGACTTGATAAAATTTACAGAAATTTAAGAAACGAAAAACAATCTATACACGTATAAATGTTTTGAAATAGTTAAACGTATTTACTTATTAAACTCTTAAATTATCAATGCACTTATTTAATTTAAAAAATAAAAATAAACAACGATGTACAAAATGCCCATCGTTGATTAATACCGAGTTAATATATATATATATATATATATATATATATATATATATATATATATATATATAATATAGAATTTATGATGGGCAATCATAAATAATTAGCCTACGAATGAATCTAGCCGAATTATCTAACTCGTAAATTCGTGTAAATTTTTCATAACATTCTAAATTGTCCAATTTTCAATATTCTCAATGGAACGCGTCCCGGGGCTACATAGATGAAAAAAATTTAAAGAAAATTGCCCAAAAAAAAAAAAAAAAAAACCACCGAGGAAACCTTTAAACTGTACCATTACGGATCGTGTTCCAAATGGAAAATTTCGAAGAAAAGAAAAGAAAAAAGAAACGCGATTAACGGAAGGCATTTGACTGCTTAAAAAATTTCACAGAAGCCTGTGCAGAACGAAAGCACCAATGAAAAATTTTCCTTTCAGACAAATATAAAAAATGAATTGTATAAAAAATATATTGGCATTTGTACTGTTTTTACTTTTTTTTGTTTGTTTTTTTACTTGCAGCAGCTTTCACAATGATTTTTACTACAATATATCGTAATGATATGATCCCCTAGTGAATTAATCAATTAATTAATACATAGACCGGCCAAAACGCAACGTCTCGGGGCAAAAAAAATTTTTTAACAACCTTTTTAAAAGGGACATACGAGAGTTTATATTTATAAGTGGCTTGCTATTGAGGAAATTTGTTTTTTGCTTCGTTTTTTTTTTTTTTTTTTTTTTTTTTTTTTTTTTTGAAAGTCACGCCGTTCAACGCGACATTCGCGAAAGAAATCGATTGATAAAATACCGGGGGACAAGCTATTATATCACGCATGCCTCTATACGCGCGGTACACTTACATACGGTACTAGAGCTAACTATCTACCTATGCATACATACACAAATTTAATATATATATATATATATATATATATATATATATATATATATGCGTGTGTGTATGTGTGTTTGTATGTATGCACGAATAGAATAAATATTCGTATGCCTGGCTATTTTACGAGAAAATACATTCGGATTTTGTTATATATATATATATATATATATATATATATATATATATATATATATATATAATATACACGATTATATCATTATCATATATGCGCCCACTTCTTCTCTTTGTCGTCTCGCTTTAACAAACTACTTGCTTTTTTTTTCTTTTTAACATTATTTCTGAAGTATATTTATCACACGCAGCATGAAAACGAGCCTTTGTCTTTGTATCGTTCGACG
The DNA here is from genome assembly GCA_018907035.1 of Sycobia sp. Sy_11. NCBI lineage: Eukaryota > Metazoa > Arthropoda > Insecta > Hymenoptera > Epichrysomallidae > Sycobia > Sycobia sp. Sy_11. The sequence goes on from JACCIC010000103.1 coordinate 1,422,890, forward strand.
CTGTATAATATATATATATATATATATATATATATATATATATATATATATATATATACATACATATATATGTATGTATATTATATCGTAAAATGTCTGTATCTTTGCTTCTGCACGGGTCTCGAAATTTTGTCAAATGCTAAGACTATATGCATATATATTTTATATATTTGTATATGTATGCGCGATATCGTGAAAGTTCGTCAGCAAGATTATCGAATGATATCGCGCGTTTCTCAATGCGGCGGATTTTGGGACTGTGTGATGCGATCCTTCAGGTTTTAATGCAATAATTGGGGACCCAATCGGGTGCGAAAATTTTGTATGGCACGTATATTAGACGCGTGACGATTAATTTTCCTCAGCCTCCGTCGAATTCTTTTCTTGGATTGACCCCCCCCCCTCCTCCGCCCTTTTCCTACTTAATCGAAGTACGACGCGAGGACAAACAATTTTCAGACAAACGATCACCATAAAATTGATGAAAATATGATTGCAAATGCAATATCAAGAAAACCGAATGGTTGTACAAATGATTTGCCATCATGCCAGCCTTAATCGCATATACCTCTTGCGTTTCCTTCAATATATTCATGATTGGACATAATATCTTAGCTGAAAAGTTAAATATAACTTTTCCCTCCGCTCGTCACTATTGTTAATAACGCGATCCAATGAAGAAATACCCCCTCTCTCTTTCTCTTTGTTATATGAGTACACGCACACGCACACGCATACACACGCACGCACGCACGCACGCACGCACGCACGCACACACACACACACACACACACACACCCGCACGCACGCACGCACACACTTTTCTCTCTCCGTCAGCTCTTACATCTATTTACATAATTTACATTCGCAGGATAAGAGTCCCTTATATGCGGCCTCGTCTCGCATCGCATCGTCATTGTCAAAAAATAGTTCAGTAAAAGCACCTATTATATTGCGCGTTCGTATATATATATATATATATATATATATATATATATATATATATATATATATATATTAGGTTCGCATTATACTGTATTGTACAATTTGTATGTCGACTGTCGCTTTGCAATCTTTGTACCACTAGTGAAGTAAAATCTTTGTCGGGACTGTCGGCGTGCGACCGCCCATCTCTCTCTCAGTCCTCCCCAAGTCGACTATCCACCGGTCGTTGACTTTTCCCCTCTGCCTCGTCACAAGTCAAGCGCCGTATCCGGGGCGAGGCATCTTCGACGGAGGGCATGACGGCGTCATAGCTCGATTCGAATGGCAGTCCTTCGATTTCGTTCAGCCGTGGCTCACTTCCCACCGAATACAGTGCCTTGAATCGTACGACGGTCAGTTACAGTCAAAATTATCCTGGGATATGTACCGAGCAAGGATGTCCCGTGATCACAAGTCGAGGATAAATGACTGTCTGTCCTCCACCACCTCTCTTCACGATTCGTTTACTGCTCCGAAAAGTCAAAATCACAACAAAAAAAATCGGTTCTCGTTTACATCGTAACGTGCGATGGACGCGCGCCCACCATCGGGAGTAGAGGATTACGCCGTGACGCCGACTGCAAAGCCCGTTGATCCGGCTCAGAGATAGTCGTTCTCCACCGCCTGGGCATCCTGGGTCTTGAGATTGGCCATTTCCTCGACGGTTCCGGTCTCTCGCTCCTGCTCGTCCACGAAGTTTATGCTGCCCGCCTTGTACCAGACGATCATGTCGACAATGAAGGCCAGCGCGAGAATGCCCCCGGTCGTGCCTGCGAGGATTAAGAGTGCGCGTTAATGTTACGATGTCGTTTGCGAGTGAAATTTGTGAATTCGTGAATTATTTTTCGGAATATAAAATCAAAGCTGGAAATGTCTATAATGCGACGAACCGTTGTCAGATGACCATTGTCAAAACGATACTGTTGAACACAATTAAACTATTTAATACGGTATGTGGTTTTTTTTAGTACATTCCATAGTTTCTAGTTCAAGATTTGATACGAGTTTTATCGTTCTCACGGGACGACAGATGAGAATAGGAATGAATTCACATTTTGTGAAACTTATGCTACGAATTATATCTGAACAGTATTGCCATACAATGCGGTCTCTTTAATATTTAAATGGATTGTAACAAATTATATTATTCCCGAGTTGAATAATCGCAAGAAAATTCAGTACCGTGGAAGAACATCCTGAAGACGTTCGAGTCGTACAGCCAGCATGCTCCTCGTTCGCCACAGGAGTACTCCCAGACGAGGCAGGCGGAATCAACGACGGCTCCGTATACTATGGGACACGGGACGTTGCCTGAAACAGGATTAAAATAATAAGATTTAATGTAAATAATAAATAGCACCTATTTGACGATGTATTGTCTATTTTGACGAAGTGGATTGGGACTAAGATTATATGACTCAAGTAGCATGTTTTGAAAAATACGAATATAAAAGCCCGAACTGACTGTATTGTGATGAATAAGATTTTATCACGAATGCAATGATTACATAATTGATGGCTTTCTCAAAATGTAAAAGTTTATAGTGCTATCCAGAAAATCAATTTCCATTAGATTTACCTAGTCTTCAATCTGATAATTGATCCACAAAAGATAATAAATAGGACAATATATTTGAAAGACTTGAGAACACTTAAAAAGTTTCAGAAAAGGTAGATTATTACATCAACTTATCTTTTATATGACTGAGCCAAATTTTAGGATTGTATGAGAAATATACGCGAGAAAATTTTATTTGCTGCAGAGAAAAATTAAAAAATGTAAATAATTTTAAATAATTTGAGAACCACTATTGTTGTACGTTTCGCCCTAGACAACTTTGTGATACAATAACGTCATCAAATTTGGCTTGCTCGTGTAGAAGACAAGCCGATGTAATACACCGCGTTTGTGAAACTTTTCCATTTTCTAATGTGAATTTAGTTTCAGTAAATACATATAGCCTCAATTAATCAAACATTCATCTGAAATAAATCATTAATTTTCTCGATAATCTTACTTTCACCATTGGACAGCAATCGATGAATCTCACTTACCGAAGAGTCCGATCGCGAATTGTATGAGGCCCAGGGCCATCGCCTTATCCCTCGGATCGACGCACCGCAGCGTCAAAAGCATCGAGCCGACCTCGCTCGTCGAGTGAATGAAGACGAAGACGGAGAATAGGATCAGATAGACGTAGAAGTTGTTGCAGTCGAGCGGACAGTAGCCGGTCTTGGCAGCGCCCCAAAGTTCCGGCGACGTTTGGTTCTTGGGGATGCACTGGCAGTCCGTGAACTATGGATAAATGACACATTTATTAAGATTGATTAAATTGCCAATTTCAATATGATCTTATACCATCAAAATTCATCGAAGATTAGGTTTATTTTTTTTTCCAGCCTTATTATCGTTAAAAACTTGAGGTATGAAACTGAACGGCTGCTCTAAATCACTTTGGACCGACGCATAATGCAACTTTCTCTAACCAAACGTTCATGATGGGTTGAAAAGAAATGTTTGTAGGTTAAAAAAATCTGGTATATATAGCCATTCATTAAAATGTTTAACGTTACAAAAGAATAAACTGATCGCTTCCATTGATAAAAAACAAAGAACTGGCGAGGGGGCGGGGGGAAAATACCACTCGCTCAGCCGCGCGTCGTTACATAATTTTATTTGGTTTTCTATAAGGCCCATAAATCTGTTTAGTTCATCAATGCGCCGCCTTTCACTCTCGCTAGAAATTAACATAATCACCGGTGTAAAGGATTTTGCAAGTGTACAGACGGCAAGAAGCTGTGTGCCTCTCTACTTTTTTTTTTATCTCTTTCGCACACGCACGCACACACATAAATATATACATAAATTATGCTCACATTAGCTACTTTTCCTTCGAAAACTGTGTAATTCGAACAGCCCGCGTGGCAGGCTGAAAAGTACGTTCTGCCGTCGGCGCCGCAAATCGGGCTGAACTTGTTCTTGTCGCAATCGCAGGTAGCCTCGCAAATGGGCTCGAAGCGGGACAGTCTGGAAGAAAAAAAAAAGAATCAAAAAAGTTATATGAAATTCGATGGTAAAATTCGATTGAGCTCGTGGGAAAACTGGTGGCGGTGGCTTTCGTTTTTTATTTTTAAAAACTACCGACTTTAATCGATGGATTTTTAATTGGAGAAATCGACGCCCAACGAGCTTCTTATGTACATCGATATCTGATAAGCAAAATTCTTCGAATTGCCTCTGTATAGATACAGGTAATGCCAAGCATTTTACCGAGATCTATTGATAATCGGCAAGTAAATGTGTATGTAATAAATATATTTATATAAAATTAAAAACATGCATTACAGATATTTTTAGCTGAAATTTATTTTGTACAAGTATTATTTAAAAAGTAAATAATTATTATCGATGAAAGTGGTATTGCATTTCTAGAATTTTATTCTTGAGATATCGTCATTTATATCGTATATACCACGTAATTTACTATAGGTCATAATGACACCGTAGCTCATCAACGATTTCAGACGACAATATAACTTTAATCTTGAACAATACTAACTTTCCTAGTGGAAAAAATGAATTGGCAAAATTTTTCCAAGCATTGCTAGATGGGTTAAATCGAGCAAAGTCTGATAATTTGTGTTAAGGTCTCTTTTTAACAATATCTAGTAAGGTACATTCATAGTTTATTTCTATAATATATATGTATATATATATATATATATATATATATATATATATATATATATAGAACGATACTTTAAAATTTTTTTACTTTGTTAAACTTTTCCAGACCTTTAGCTTCTTTGCCAAACTTTACCAAACTTTTGCAGACTTTGTGAATCTTCGTGAATCTTTGCCAAACGTTACCAGTCTTTGCAAGACTTTACGAAACATTGAAAAACTATACTGAACGTCCCAATTGGACGCGTTTAACAAGGCTCGAGAAAATATTACACAGCCTGGTAATATATAGGTGCAGAAATTCATTTCCACCAGGAGATATTAGTTATTTATTTCAGTCCAGCTATTCTGGCAGATTTGTACGTTAATTCAATACTGTTTCCCATAAAGGGACAAGGAAGATTTTATTATAAAATTTCAAGGAGTTTGCTTTTCGATTCGCGACATATCTGTTGAGTAAAATTTCTCAACTTCCTCGTCTCCAAAAATTCACAGATTATTGGCTATTTTTAAAAATTGCACTCTGACATTTTTGTAAATTACCACCTTTGGGAAATCAACGCGTAATTAAGAATCAGCATCGAAGTATATAATAACGCGCGCGCGCGCGCGAATGCCCGACACGACGACTACGCACGGCCAAATCGATAAAGCCTACTAGCTTTCCCAATAATAAAGCAATGCCTCTCTCGCTCGCGCACTCCCCGCTCCCATTCTCTCTCTCTCTCTCTCTCTCTCTCTCTCTCTCTCGCTCTCTATCTCTATCACTCACCCCTCCTCGTTGGTGACGAGCCCCGTGAAGTCGTTCATCGGGCAGCCGACGAACATCAGTATGCTCATGCCGATGGCGTAAGCGATCGCCGTGAACGCGATCCAGGCCGCGACGAACCTCGCGTTCGGCTTCGCCTTCAGGATGAAGAATCCGCTGAGTATTATTCCCAGGCCCATCACCAGTATTCCGCCGACGCCTGTATTGGGATGAGGGGGTGGGGGGGAAGAAGAAGAATCGATTCGTGATTATTATGAACGGGCTCGGCGCTGTCGTATACTGTGTGTGTCTGTGTGTTTCTCTCCCTCTCTCTCTCTCTCTCTCTCTCTCTCTCTCCCTCTGTATGTGTGTACACGCCAGATCGAAACTGGTTTTTAGAATGTCCACAATGGTGGAGACTTGTAATTTTGTGAATTTTATGAATATATGCTGGTGTGTGTGTGTGTATGTATATATATATAGTCTGAGAATGATTCATGTAGAGAATATTATAAAAGTATACGCTTGCACTAAAACATATCCGAAGACGTAAGATATTTGTTAAATTTCATTTTAAAATCAATAATTTCCATTTTTTTTTTTTCAAGTACAAGTTTTTGTTTCAACTTCAAATTATCGGAGCCGGTCCGAAGCGTTCCAACAGTTCGACCTGTTCGAACGATTCAGCTGTCTAGTTCGTGTAATTATTGCAATCGCTCGGGAATATCTGCCCCATTGGAACATTTCGAAAGTTCCCAACTTTCGTTTCAAAACGACCAAGTCGTCATTTATTCAGATACTCGGGCGCATGGACACGCTCTACTGATAATTTGATATTTGATAAATAATGCGATGCATATGAAATTGCGAAGTACTGAAGGTGGATGATTGCAAGTAGCTCGATTAATCGATCCACCCTCCACGTACCATATCAATTATAATTTCATATGTATTAAAATATTTATATATATATATATTTAAAATATTCAAAAAAAATTTTTAACATATACTTATAAAAGTAGAAGAACACGATATCATGGTATAATAATATAAGGTATGTAGATATATATATATTTACATTTCTACGTTCCATGTAAATTACAAACGTACGTAAAAATTGGGAAGCTCGCCACATTATATAGTCGACTTTACGCAATGATCGTCTAAAAATAAAGTCAACGTACGCACACGCACGCACATACGCACAGGCACGCACAAACGTCTGTATCCATATACCTGAGATCAAGTTGGCGTGGTGGGCTGTCAATCGAAACTGGCTCTCGAGGTATTTCGGTAAAAACGTGTAGAGGCCGGCGATAGGCAAAATGTGCAGGACGCTGCTGGCAGTCCGGAACATCAAAATATCGTTCTTGAGCAGTCGCTTGACCGCCTTGGGGAAATCTGTAATGGGAAGAAAATCAAAATGCCAGATTAATTGCGCTACTGGTTCGTGCGACCGTTCTGCGCGAATGAGCCGATTGCTTGAAAATTCAATTTGAACCTAGGAACTGCTGGTTTCCGATCAAATGAAAGTAAAGTAAAAAACTATAATAAGCTAGACTCGCAAGGATTTGTTCAATAAAATATCGCTCGATCGTTGAGACAGCTATATGTCAGTGTTTTTGAGCAAAAAAAAAAAAAAAAAAAAACTTACTAAATCGATAACCAGCTGTTTCTATATCAGCCTTACGTTTTCCTATTATTTGATTATAATTCGCCGAATGCTCAGCGCGTCTTTGATCTTTCTCTTCAAAAAATTTTGACGGTTGCGCCTCGAACGTAAGGAAAAAAAAAAAAGAAGAACGAAATCACGCTGGTCCGAATTTTATCCATCGGATTTGCCGATTTAAGCATGAACAATAAAAGCAACTCCTCCAGATACACGATGGGCTCTAATTGACCCGCGCGCCCCCTCGAATTCCGCTGCTTGTATAGGTGGCGAGGAGGGGCGGGGAGGGTGGTGGTGGATGGGGGGGGGTGGAAGAAAGAACAGCCGAGCAAGTCTCGCATCGGCGTGATCACGACGGGCGCTGCGTCCAACAAATTACCGACAATTTGACGCCATAAATTAAAGCGATACGCGCGTAAAGGGCGGGAGGAGGCGGACGGGCGGCGGTGGATGGGGAGGAGGGGAGGAAAGAAGAACGAACGAGAGCGCGACGCATTGCGGCCGCTAAAAACCTCGGGAAGGTCGCGCGCACCGAGAGAAGAGAGTAGCCCATATAACTGGGCCTTTAAACATATATCCCGACAGCTGACTGACACAAGTTGCCATTTGACTCTCTCTCTCTCTCTCTCTCCCTCCTTCTTATGGACATAGACGCGCATATTTGTGCTCCCTCTCCGCCTTTCTCTCACTCTCTTTTTCTCTTTCCCTCGCTCACGCACACGCGCGCGCGCGCGCGTCAGGCACGCACGGGCGTACGTATATATATATATATATATATATATATATATATATATATATATGCATATATACACATACTGTGCCCCTCCGCGTCCTCCCGCGCGGCGGCTCGAATATCTCTCTTTTCGACATGACCGTGAACTTGCCCCTACTGAGCCTTCCGCGCCCGCGCGCGTGACTCCCGATCGTTGTGTTATTCAGCTTCGTATAATAACGAGAGAGAGAGAGAGAGAGAGAGAGAGAGAGAGAGAGAGAGACGATGCTTTCGTGGCTCCAGTCGCCTTTGTATATATAGGCGCGTATATATATATATATGCTCGGTTCTCTCTCTCTCTCTCTCTCTCTCTCTCTCTCTCTCGCTCACTTTAAGACACCCTTCGCAAGGACACACCGCATTGCCGGGCGACGCGAAAGAACTCCGTCGCGCGCGTGTATGGGTGTGCAATCGCCGCATGCGTGCGTGCGCGCGCACGTGCGAGAGGGGCACACGGGCCGAAACCGGATCGCTGATATGTGTCTATATATATATATATATATATATATATATATACATACATGCCTATATATACATATATATGTATATACGAGGTGGATTTGTCACCGCGGGGCTCTCTATATAAACGAGGCTTCCTTTTTAGCTCTCCGGGGCCCTTTCACTCTCGCTCTCTTCCTCGCTCCTCCTTCTTATACGATCTTCCTACACACACATCTATATATATATATATATATATATATATATATATATATATATATTTCTGACGCGTGACTTCTTTTCGAGAGAAATTTGGTTGTTTGCCTTTTAATTAGAGAAGATCCACTTTTTTCTCGCTCTCTCCTTTTTTCTACGCTCACGCGCACTCCGTTCAAGCGAGAATAACTATGTGGCGTATATATATATATATACATACATACACGAATTTCCAGTTGCACTATTTCTCGATAAGAAAAGATATAATTCCGCGCTACTGGAAAACGGAGAAGATAAGCTAACGTCCGCGCCTGGCCGTCGTTACAATTATATATTGCATATTATAAAAATCGTAAGACCGATAAAAAAACAATATTATTTGTTTGTTTCACGCTCGCGATTTATTATCCGATGGCAGGTATATTTGTTTTTAAACCTTTACTCGCTCCATCTTTAGCGTGGCCATGCCAGTGGAATATATAGATATGAATTATACTGCTAATGGATCCGGTATGCGTTGTTTACAATTGCCAGAGAAGTATTCGGCCTGCACGAATAAATAGAGATTGTAACAATTGATTATTATAACTACTGCGCATTTGTATCGGAAAATTTTTCTTGTAGCTCATTGCCCAAAATTCCTTTTATTATTGCACAGTTAGGGAAAGAAAGAGTGAAATTTTTATTGGGGGTACTTGAATTACGGCTATCGAACGAAATAGGCGAAAAGGCTCTTAATCAATTGTCTCGTTGAAACAGTATCGGAAAAAAAAAATCAATCGATTAAGTTAATTGGAATTAGTACAAGTGCCGTCAGAGTTCGCTCATTCGTTTGCTCGACCATCGATCGTATAAATTTTAAAAGAACTCCCTCAGATTAACTCAGTCCCGCTCATTAATGTCTTATCGCCTGCCTACAAATTCGTGCAAAAATTGCTTTTACCCAAATAACTCAATATCTATTGTTCCGCCAATCTACAATCGCGGACTCAAGCCAATTACAGTGCAAAAATAAAATCTCAAATCAAAAAAACAAAAAAAAAAAAAAAAAAAAAAAAATTACGGCAAACACCTCGCGCGACGATCGTGGGTGGAGAACGACGACGAGGAAGTGGAGAGATAAAAAAAACACAGTATCCGCGTTATTTCGCCGGCGACGCGCCCAATGGACGCTCTGACGAGAGCGCGCTGTCGTGCCGCGCCATTATCCTCGTCCTAATCTAATATCCGCGCGCTGCGGGACGGGAGGGGGCCCCCCCACGATCTATAAGATCGCGGTGCCGTACAGCAGCCGGGGCGACAGAGAGGGAGAGATGTGCGAAAAATTGCTCCCCCCTCCCTCGCCCCCTCCCGGCCGAGAAAAAAAGGAAATTATAAAAAAAAAAAGAGAAAATTCAGTCGGTGGCGAACGGCCTTGGTGACCGCGCGGCTCCGCGCGCAGATTATCTCTACACACGCGCGCGCGCACTCGCATATATGCAAACTCGACGAGAGAGGCGCGCTCGGTGCGCGTACGCGCGTCGTCTGGTCCCACGTCTCGCTCGCGTATACTCATTCGTCCCTCTATACCGCCGTCCGTTTCTCTCGCCACCCCCCCCCCGTTCTCTTTCGCTCTCGTTTTTAGGAAGACTAGCCGCTCTCTCTCTCTCTCTCTCTCTCTCTCTCTCTCTCTCTCTATATATATATATATATATATATATATATATGGCATAAATTATATATACGAATATTCTAATGCAAAATGCATTGTCCGAGAGCGACAGGGGAGCGCGCGATTCGCAAAGTGAACAGAAAATTTTTATATTTGGTTGAATATGCGATAAGAAATGCACGCAGAAATTGCGTATGAGGCAAAAAATATAATTAATTCATAAAGTTTTGTTTTTTACAGGCTCTGTGCCGCTTTTTATGCGTGGCGACAGAGACGTTCGGGCACTCGCGAAATAACTGGTCATAATCGTTGAAAAAAAAAACTGAATTGGAGAAATTTTATCATAAATCGACTATTTTTTTTTATAAAAAAGGGCAAATCACGATAATCAATTTAACAATCAACATGAACAACAACAATAATCATAATAACAATATTGATAATAATAATAATAATTTTCTGGACCAAAGTTGCGTCGTTAAGCGATAATTTACCCACGGATCATTCTATTCGAGCGAGACGTTGGGCATCATTCCTTCCACGCGCAAAATAATTCAAAATACTTCGTCTATTGCGATTCATGCCTTGGAAGCTTAATAATAATAAATATCCCAACTACTACATTTCTTAAGATCCAGCATCGGTTAAGACCCGAGTTATACGATCTGTTCGTCTATAATAAATTATACATATATATGCAAAACGAGGAAAACGAGGCGGCGGCGAGTCGTCGCCGTTAATTTGGATCACTGGATCATCCGCGAATGAATTACATAAGCGACAAACGAGAATGAGGAATAATCGCACGCGATACATACGTAGATATGTATATATATAGAGTACGACCACCCACCGCACGCGAGAAGCAGGTGCGACCCTAATAACTTTCGAGTCCGCAACGGCTACGTCCGAATAATTCTTCGAGCGCGCTTCCTTAGGCGCACTCCTGAGCTTTAAGCGCCCGGCCCCGCGCGCCGTTAAATCGAGATACCGCCTCCGGGCGCGTGTAGCGATGACGAGAGTCCCCCCCCCTCTCTCTTCCTCTCTCGCCCGCTCTGATTTTCAGGCCTCTAAGTCGATATGGCGTGCGGGGGGGGGGGAGTGAGGACTGGTTGAATATCGAATCGCGCTTCAATTTCAGAATATCGCCGGGTCCTTTTGGACTTGGCCCCGGATGATTATTATATATATATATATATATATATATATATATATATATATACACGCGTGGGAAAATAATTTTTTTATTTACATAAAGATTATAAAAATTTTGCGTCCCTTACCTACGAGACTCGGCTTCTTGGCGTCCTCCCTTTTCGGCGGGGTTCTGCTCTTTGGCAGCCTCACGGGAAAGGCGAACATGCCGATCGTGACCAGCATCAGCATCGTGGATATGAGGACCAAGCCTGGAAGCAAGAGATTTTCCATGTACACACATACATATATACTATATATATATATATATATATAATATATATATATTATATATATAGAAAAATTTGTTATATACGTTTTAACTGTTCTAAACTAACATTGGTAGAGATCATATTTTACTTTTGTTTTGATGCTCCGAATATCAGCTGAAAATTTCATTTGCCAGCGGAGAACGAATGTAACAAGTGTCCTTATACGAGATAATTAAATTGCGCGCGATCGGCAAATTACGCGCGCATGCTATATGCGCACGAACGAGACGAAGGTGGGGGGGGGGGGTAGGCGGGAAGAGCCGAGACAATTCGTCGCCCGGACGGCACGCGGACAATGCAATTTCGGCGGAGAAGGTCGGGGTCGTCAAAAAAAAAAAAAAAAAAATAACTCGCCCAAATCTTCTCGAGTCTCCCTCCTCCCCCCTCCGCCATCTTTTCTTTACGATACAGGCAAACGCGCACAGTACACTGTGCGCGACGATGCAGTATAGTACCCGCGCGTCATCACCCGACGGCGCATGTCTCCGCGGAATTTCAACGCGGAAATATATATATATATATATATATATATATACACACGCTCCCTCCCCTTTACTCGTGCCTTAATTTAATCTCGCGGCACTCTCGGTAATTCTATAATATTTCGCTTATAACCTTGCGACCGTGTGCTTTTTTTCTCTCTTTTTTTTTTTTTTTTTGACGATATCTTATCCCTTGTAAAGTATATGTAACGCTCTATCGTACACGTAAAAAAAAAAACTCCAGCACATAGCCAAAGTCGTTGGATTAATGCACGGGACGGAGCGCTATTTTAATTTTGGCAATAAAGGCCAGTCCCGAAAACACTGAGAGCTTTCAGAAAAATGGAGAAGGAGAGTTCGCCGAACTTGTGGAAAAGGCGCGGGATCCTCGGACGACACGGATTAACCGCGTTAAATCCGAGTCAGCCCCGCGTCAGGTCGTCTTTTATCGGAATGGAGGGTGGGGGGGGGGGCGCGGGTCGTCCGCCGGTCAATCGCCACGATGGTAGACGACAAACTCTACGTTGATACAGGCACGCGTACGTATACCATCTCTAATGTCATCGGTCAGATTAATTCCCATGACTTTCCCCTTAAAATTCCGGGGAGGGGGGGGGTTAATCTCTCTTCGTCAATAGCCGCCTGCCCTCTTTCTTTTGTCGCGTTATCGTTACCGACGGAAAACACGATGGGAAGTCTCGACGAAGCGCCCAATCGTACAGCCGTTCGGCGGCGAATGCCATTCGGTCGCGGTTCCTTCCGTTTTCGACTTTGGGATCGCCGACAACAGCGCCAGCCCGACCCTCGACGAAATACAGTGCTCGAGGCCTTGGCGTGATGGGATGGCGGCGGTGGCGGCGCCGGGGGGGGGGGGGGGGGTGATCGCAAATTGGGTCGGCTATCCTCGTACAGCCTTCTCTTGTGAACCGATTATATGTAGTTTTCGAGATATGTACGTACGTACGCGTGCGCGTGCGTCTGTGTGCATCTGTGCGCGTTAACACGGCACACCCGATTTTTTACACGGTAAAATATTACGTTCGAAAAAATCGCCCGTAAACAGCCGTGGTTTATTGGGCCTGGGGAGTGGGAGGGGGAGGGGGAGGGGGGAATCGAGGGCCATACGTTTGCACGACGTTGCAAGCGTGGGCGGCCCGGGGCGCGCTTACGTATATAAATACACGCGTTATTGTACATTTCCGCGACTGGCGTACACGGCGTCGACGTGGCATAGGGCGCGCGATCCTTCCTTCCTCCCTCGACCCCGCCCCCCCACGCCCCAGCCACCGCCCGCGAGATATGTATTTCGAATGTATAACTTCATTATGCGTAAAAATAGCCCGAGATTCTGGGCTTTTTATTTTTTTTTATTTTTTTGAAAATCGCCCGACAGTCTGCCATAAATAAGCCTTTATCTCTGCTCCCCCCCCCCAAAAACCCCACCCGCTACTTATATACTTCTGCGCGGTCCCAATTATCTTTCTCTCGTCCTTTCCACCCCCCCCTCACCCAACCCCTTCACCCTCGACTTATATGCACGCGCGGCATCTTTTCTCACAGCGCGCTATCCGACATCATCTTACGCCCGCCGTGTGTGTGTGTGTGTGTGTGTGTGTGTGTGTTTATGCTCTATGCACTCTGCTGTATATGCCGTGTTATATGCACGTGCATATATTTGTACACATGCGCACGGAGAGCTCCTCGGCCGCTAAAGGGGGAGGAAAGGGATTCCCGAGCGTAGGTATATAACATTCTTCGCCTTCGCCTTCTTTCGGCGAGAAGATCTCGTATCTGCGAGCGACGGCGGCGGGGAAGGGGGAGCGGAACTTTATTTTTAATTCGCGGAGCCCGGCAGGACGCGTCCTCCTCCTCCTCCTCCTCCTCCTCGTCGTCGTCGCCGTCTTCGTAGTCGTTGTCATCCTCTCGTTTTATTTTTCTTCATTTTTTTCTTTCCTTTTTCAGTTCGCCTTCGCCAACCCGGCTGTTTAAGTCGCAAAACTGCAGCGGGTATAGTTTTCGCTTTCGGTGCACGTTTCCAAGATAAGCTCCTTCTCTCTCTCTCTCTCTCTCTCTCTCTCTCTCTCTCTCTCTCTCACTAGAGAGAGAGGTCGAGATCCGTGCCAAGGTCGGGGCAAAAGCCGAACAACTTCGCCTGGCCGGGCTTGAGACGGGAGGGGAGATTTCAGGGGAAATATTCGCGAAAGCGTTTCGGTGGAGAGGTGGCGCGAGATTCACGGGCGTGTTGGAGGCGCGCTTTTGAAAAACGAAGAATTTTTATGCCGCACGATCGAAAATATAATATTGCCGAGTTATTGACCCTTTTAGCATTCTTATATTGCTATATACGGTACCGTTGAAGTCGGTGGACAATTTTTCGGTATCCTCTCCTTCTTATTCTTCTTCTTTAAAAAAGAAAAAACAATAGAAGAGCTCGCCTGGCGCTCCCCCCCCCCCAGTTTTAGGGGCTCTTTTCTCGAAATATCGTAAATATCTTTAAGCGCGTAGGACTGAGAAGTAATACAAAAGTAATAAAAAAACAAAAAAAAAACAAAAAAATTGACATCCTTATTATTTACATTATTTCGTCGATGTGGTCAAATTAAAGCTACCGATTAACAATCAAAAAATACAGTCCGCGAAGTCTCCCCCGGCTTCGATAGTTCGTTCGAAGCCACTCGATAATCCAAAACTGTAGCGTCGGCACGAAACTGAACGCACGGCAATCAGTCGCGGCGCGTTTCCTCTTGGTGCCCGAAGAGGGCGCGCGAATTTCCGTCCTCGAAAGCGCTCCCCTCGCACAGCGCGAACACAATAAACACGCCCTACGCGATTTATCATCGATCGCTTCGTCGCTTACGCGTCGCGCTGTACCTTTCGTTCGTTTCTCGTTTTTTTTTTTCCCCCTCTTCAGTCTCTCTTTCTTCTTACATTGCTAATCGAATTTAATGAGCGATCGACGCTGAAAATTGAATACTCACCGAGCCACCAGGCGCCCACCCATCTGGGATCCGAGGGCGTGATCGGCGGATCCACGGACAGGTCCGCGTAGAACATCGTGCAGAGGGATCCCAGCATGAAGCCCATGGCCGGGCCGAGGATCCTGACTCCTATCGTGATCGCTGCGCGGGTGAACAAATGGCAAATTCAGTTATTCGTTATTGGAAAATTTTTGTAATTAACACTTGGCTCGGAGTAGGGCAAATATGGCAGAAATTCGCGGGGATAAATGAGTCGAGAAGCCGCGAGGTCTGGTTTTGTCATTCGTATCTGAAGACTTTCCAGTGGGGACTTCGGTATCGGATTAACAAATTTCACGCCCGACGAATTATTATCTGTATCGTTTGCCGAAAAAAAAGTACAATGACGTGATACGCGATAACGCTAATAGAATAATGATTTGTTTAGTTTTTTTTTTTTTTGTTGGAAATGCAGAAAAAGATGGGGGCTTCCCTTTCTTGCTGCCTCCCGTAAAAATCATTTACGATTCATGTACATACTCGCGCGAAAAACAAAAAAAAAAAAGAAATTAAACATTCTCTGTTAAAGTCCTTATAAAACGATATAATTGTAATGATATAATGACAATGACACGCTGAAAAAAAATTTTTTCTAATGTCAAGTAAATATGTTCAAACTTGTTTCGTACCAAGCCAATTTCTTAAATTAAGATGAATTTCGCTAGATTTAACACTTGCGCGGCTGGATTTAAGCGTGCTCTTATTGCATCAATTAAATACATCCTGTGCAATTTAAGAAGAAACTTTCTCAGCCTCAGAAAATAATTTACCTGCTTACAAAAAAGAAAATATTTACTCGATAATAGAAATTTCTTTTTTTTCAGCGCGCAATCGCCTTGGAATATAGAATAACGGAAGAATCGCTACTGAAAACTGAAAAATAAAAAACAAATTAGAAAACAATGAAAGTAATGAAGATAATTATTATACTGCGATCTTATAAAGATTCTAAGATCAATGGATAAGTTTATTAGCTTAGTTCGCGACAATTGTAAATTACATCTTATCGATATCTTATATAATTTCAACAACAACAAAAAAAAAGAACAAAAAAAAAAAAAAAGAAAAAATAACAAAAGGAAGAAAAATAGAATACTAATATCCACTGACCGAGATAGAGCGGGCTCTCGCGGCTCGCCACGTTGTCGTCGATGTAGGGTATGCCGAGGGTGTAGACCGCGGTCTGGCCCATGCCGACGCCCAGCAGCGAGACGAAGAAGATGGCGAGGACGACGGTGACGATTTTGCTCTGGATGCGCTGCTCGGTGAGGAAGTCGCCCTCGCAGTACTCGGCCGTGTCGGTGCGCTGGCGCTGGGAGCCGGCTGACGCGGCCATCGACCAGCTGATCCACGTTGGGCCGGTAAGTGTGCGAGAGGGGGAGGGAGGAGGAGGGAAGGGAGGGGGGAAGGGAGCAAAATGCAAATCGTTAGTTTTTCCATATGATCGTAGAAATAGGTATGCATTGTTGTTAATTTTCGAAAAATTTCAAAGTACAGTATCGAACTCTTGCTTCGTTCTACGTTGTCGGCGAAACGGCCGTGAATGGTTTCTGTTTTTTTCGCTCGAGTCCGTTTCGAAATTTCAGCGGGCAAAAGAGGGGCATAATTTTTTTTTTTTTTTTTTTTTTTTACACTTCCTAATTTAATTTATGCGGTAACGTACTTTTCACTCGGAGAAAGTATTCTCTTGAAAATAATAGCGCATTTACGCGGCACCTATAATTACTTCGCAGGTTTCCGCTGTACGTTCTACATATTTGTCGAAACGTTCTTGGCATCTCCCAGGCTCTACCCCGAATACATACGCGAAGCTTAAAAAAAGAAGAAGAAAAAAAAAACTAGCCCAACGTAAAATTTCTTATACTATCGTCTAATCGACTTTCTCCTGTACACAGACACATGCGCACAAAATGTATTATTCTCAACAAAGCAGTGGGCCCGCGCACACGGGGCCCGACGAGCGGGAAATGTAACTGATGGTATCGACTCCCGAAGTCCCTCTCTCTCTCTCTCTCTCGCGCGCGCCCGCGCAATTTCTTCCAATTTTTTTTTGATTTTTTTGGTCAGTCACGATTTGGAGATTAAGAGCCGCATATATTCGCCGATTTTCCCGATAGAGCGAAATCAATCCGTCGTCAATGAAATCGATCGGGTCGCCGCGTGTCGTTCGACCGATATCTATCGTGACCCACCCCCTCCCCGGACCTCCCTAGGATTTCGATACTTGCGTAAAATCGTCTCAAGTAATATATATATATCTATAGTATGTATAAAGAAGAGGTATTGTGAAACTTCAATTATACGTAGATGTAAGACTGTCTATTCGTCCGAGCCAAGGACCCGCGCGTGTCAATGAGCAAAGGTGATGCCGTCTAATGGGGTACCTATCACGGAAAAAAACGGAACGATCTAAGAAAAAAAATCTGAACGGTGGCCCTGGGTGCGGCCGATTTAAAATTCGGCCACGTACGCTCCGCGGACCTCCCTCCTCCACCTACCCCCTCGGCCACCCGTCGCCCGTGACTACGAGACCTCGCCGCCTGACAATACGGATGGATTCCGGGGTCGTAGACGGGGCTGCCCCGATTTGAACCCGGTCGCACGCGCTTTCGCGCGCCCGTCATCTGCCGCCGTCCGCGCATATATATATATATATATATATATATATATATACACACACACACCTGTATATACATATATTGTAACTGCGCGCGCGTGTCGATCTCTCGCTCTCGCCCGCGTCCAGCGGAACGACCGTGAAACATCGTCGAATAATCGGGCGAGCGTCGCGCTCTTACGCGCGCGCGCGCGCCGCTTTGATCTTGGCCTTAATGACGGAGCGCGCCGAGGAAATCGGCGAGCGGGCGGGCGCGCTCACGGTCCGTCGGGTGCGCGCTTATTTTTTTTCCTCCCTCATACCCCCCCACCCCCCACCCCCTCGCCAAGCGCCCACCGCCCCGCCGCTATTATTGTGTTACATCATGCGCCGCGGACGGGAGAATAGAGGAATAGGGGGAGGGAGGGGGGGAGGGAGAGAGAGAGAGAGAGAGATTCGTTTCTTCGACCTCGGGCGGGGTCGCCGCGCGAGCGACGGGTCGCAAAAAGAGCCCCGGCTGCCGCGTTATATCTGTCTCCCCGTCAAGTACAGTGCGGCCGCGGATTATTTATATATATATATAGTACGATCGCGAATATTATAGTCTATATGTATATATAGTCCTCGCACTTGCGACCTAGTATTCCTGCTCGCGTTGGAGTTCTTTTTTCCGTTTTTTTTTGTTTTTGTTTTTTTTTTTTTTTTGCTATCCGATGGATGACTACGCGTTTTGTATCGCGCGCGTTTCGCGAAGTCTGGCGCGCGCGAAGCGTATATATATATATATATATATATATATATATATATATATATATATATAAATGATTAATTCAAGCGTTTAATAGAGACGATAAAGAGGTGTACAAGGGGGCTTTTGCCGAGAACTCAAATTCATCGGGTTTTAATTAAGTCGAGCACTAGTCACCAGTCTCGTATACAGCATTCGCCTTTGCCTCGTTCATTTCGCGCTTGGCGAATTTTACCTTTACCACTCTAACAGTGGCCTTATTTCATTCGGCTTCGACATCGTTTCTATAATTTGATTTCAAGTAATTTATTTAACGCCACGGTCAGATATCATATTAGCAGCGGCTTACGATCGGTATTAACATAAGTGCTCGTTATTTTTGTATTATTTTTTTTTTTTTTTTTTTTTTTTTTTGTAGACAAATTGGGGCAGCAGTATAAGTTCCCCAGAAATGCTGGGTGTGTAATGAAAAAGATTCAATAAGTACTTTTATTTATAAGTGTAAGACAAGAATCACGGTAAATTTTTAGATTTACAATGTAAAGTATTTTAAAATATATAACAAATAATATCCATTGAATTCTCTCTCATGCACGAGAGGACATATACTTACGAAAGTATGTATTGTACAACGAAGATTCCGAGCGACTAATTTCAAATATACAATCGAACCTATGCGTGAAAAATGCTTTTACAACTCGATCTGCTATGCTCTTTTTTTTTATGACAGACAGAGAATGACGTGAGCAAAATTGTCCAATAAATTTGCGCAACGCAGCAGCGCCCGACCACTCCTCGATCGTTTTCTCGGCGTTAACAAAACCAGTCGCATCCGCCCGCCGCGGATCCCAGTTTCTCCGACTGTATTTTAATATTTCAATGGGTACAATTTTCACCGGATGGTCGCGTAAAGCGTAAAATTTTACCTCCACTGCGCACGACGGATAAATTATTATTTACTCGCGCACCTCTTGGTATTTAAAAAAAAAAAGGAACCCCAAAAAAAAAAGATTGTAGGATTTGTCCGACACGAGTCCTCCAATGGCTGATTTACAAAATACTTGAACACGCCCTGTTTACGAGCAAAATAATTTCAATTACAATAAACAAATCTCCAAATAAATATTTAAAAAGTAGACAAAGGTGAAATTGTGTCAATTGCCATTTGGTCCGAACTCTCTGCAAGACCATACCTGTTTTCCCCGCACCGTAGCCACTTACACATTGTACACGTATTTACATACGTGAATTCCCAACCTCCAAGAGAGAGAGAGAGAGAGAGAGAGAGAGAGAGAGAGAGAGAGGAAAAGGCAAGAGGCAAAAAAAAAAAAAAAAAAAAAAAGAAAGAGAAAAAAATTCCTGCCCACCCGGCCCCGCTCACCCGTTGACGCTGGCGTTCTCGACCCTGTCCAGGAACCTGCAGAGATTCGCGGGCACCGGGCTCGTGACATTGGTCCCGTTCACCTCGCCGCTCAGTGTGCCCCCGTTGAACAGCAGCTCGTTCTGCTTGATCAGCTGCTCGCCGAATATGAAGTGGGGCATCGAGCAGGTGAACGAGCTCGCCGCGAACAGTATCATGCCCCAGGCGATCCACTTGGGCCGGTGGCCCTGGCCGCCGTAGTAGGTCAGCAGCAGGGACGAGCCGATCTGGCCGAGCTCGGTGGCGGACATTATCAGGCCCGTCGTCTTCGACTGGATCTGGAAGAGCTTCTCGATCGTCGTTATCACGGACACGAAGTAGGTGTAGTACATGCCCTGCAGCACCTGCGGGTAATTTCGAAGAAGAGCGGGATTAGTAGAGGGTTACGGCTGCGGGGCGCCGGCTCGGCTCTCGCGACTGCCGATCGTGGGCGAACCCCCTTCGTTGTCCGGCCCCGCGTCGGTGTTGGTGGCCAGTGCCAGGACAAGGTCGGGCCAATGTTTGGCAGGAGCAGAACCGAGACACGAGGCAGGGAAATTTTGGACTTTGTCGAGGCTTTTTAACCGTGTCCTGCTAAGAATCTTGGTCTTGGCTACGTGCTGAAATCGTTTGAAATCTATCGCCCATTAGAAGCATACGGAAGTTCATTATAATTCATAACTAAGAAATCATCTATACGTATATACCTTTAAAATTACTTAAAATATCTAATTGTATGTAGACCCTATGTGGCTACTCATTTCCTGACCCAATATAGCAATTTCATTGTTTCAAATTGTTCAAAATTCAAGCGACGATAAAATGTAAGATGAAAATGTCACGACGCACCATAGTTATTTAATGCATATATGTAAAATTACTGATATAATGATGTGTTTAATGTATATATATATATATTTTATTGATATCCACTTTTTAAAAGAAAAATATTACTGCTTAACCCTTTGGTTTATCTTAGTTGTTTGAAGGAAAAGTAAGTATTGTCTCATTCTCGAGCTGATCTGTAAAATTCGTACTGTACGTCTGTGCCTTTCAAAGGAATGAATATGCAGTTTGTATGAAAAATATATATGGCCCAGTTTACTTTCTGATATGATATTTAATAATTGCGAAATCTTCGCATGAGGTCTATGATTCCTTAAAATATGCTCTGGGTCCTCTGAATTTTCATATTCTATGTTGAGCAATGATTGCCCATTTTCAAAATTATGACCAATGTACTTGCTCGTCCAAATCAAGTCATTGCCAAGGCAAAAACGAGACCCAAGACAATAATTTAATCGACAATACGTTTTCGATGCAATACTTTGCGTATTCTAATCTTTTTTTATATTGGCGAAGGACTAGTCGTATGCCTTTCAATGAAAAAATATGTCTCATACATATACATAAACACACATATATACAAGTATTTCGGATAATTTTCTCGTCCTTTCTATACACATGTTTCAAACCGCTGTTCTAATTGAACGTTACGGGAGCAGAACCTATGTTTTTCTAGTCCTCGGTTTTAGAACGCGTACACACGCGTCTCATTATCCGGCTTTTCGTGTGTGTGTGTGTGTATATATATAAAGTAAACCACGCCGCTTCTCCCCAAAATGACTTAACATCTGTCGTTACGGACAGCGGATGATACACGATCTATATTGTATATATAAATATAATACACATTTCGCGGTTACACTTGTTCTAAGCACTGTGTGTAACGCAGAAGGCTTCTTCGTCATCGGCTTATTCACGAGTTAATGAACGTCGCGCAGCTGGCCAACTTTTATTCGCCCGGATGTCGTTGCAGTTTTAGTTTCTAAAGCACAAAAATAAACCCGGTAGTTTTCGTACGATACATTGTCCACGTATCATCACGATGAATTAACGCTGTAATATTCGCGATATCTGCACCTGTGACACTCGAATCCGCGTTTATTATATATATCAGCATTTTCAAAATATCGGTCAGTTTGTACGTTGAAAGTCGTAACGTATAATTTCTGTTTTTTTATTTAAAAAAAAAACACACTTTCTCATCAGAGTTCGGAGATTTTTTTCGGTACATTCGTTTGAACGAGTAAATGTGGTAAATGAGTTTTTTTTTGCTTTGGTTTTAACAAAAGTTAATCTATCGCCGGTGCGAGAAGAAAACGTGGATTCTCGAGGGGCTACTCATTGCAATACTAAGGGCCAAAATGTCTTTGGAATTTCGTAAGAGTTTATAAAGGGTGTGATTCAATTGTTCTTTTTTTTATGTATCCACGGTTTTTCTCGAACGTTCGGTAATAATACAAACGAATTAGACACGCCGTCAATTTCAGTACTTTCGATTCGGTTAATACGATTTTTCTATCATAGTGCCCAAAGATTTAATGTAATTCAATTGTCTCGACAAAGTCCAAATGCCCAGCAAATACTGTCATGTTCTACGTCGTGGTAACGACCAACGGCCGAACCACGGCCAAGCAAAGTATCGCGACTTACCCAGGTGACGCAGAATATGACGAGGAACATCTGCTTGGTGGCGAGCCTCTGGAGCCAGCCGGGCCTGATCGGGCCCCAGCCGCACGACGTCTCGGCCGCGTCCAGGTCCGTCTGGTAGCTGCCCGACTTCTCGTCCAACGCGGCGACGAGCTTGCCGTTCTCCACGGCGACGATCTCCAGCTCCTTGCCGTTCGCCGCTATCGTCCCATTGTTGTTGTGCTGGTGGTGCTTGGCCGCGTCCTGGTGGCGGCTCTGCTGCTGGTTCTTGCGCTGCTCGAGCTCGTGCTGGCGATTGTTGCGCGCGTGATTGTGGCCGCTGATTGTGATTGTGGCCGAGGTCGTGGCGATTGTTGTGATTGTGATTGTGGTTGTGGTTGTGGTTGTGATTGTGGTTGTGGTTGTGATTGTGACGGCCGTCGTGCTCGCGCCTCTTGAGGCCGTTGCCGGAGCCGTTGGCGAGCTTGCCGTTGGACGGGATTATCGTCAGCGACGACTCCACGGCCTCGCTCGACAGGGTCAGCGTGTCCTCGCCCGCCATCCTTCCTCTCGCGCGTGCGCTTCTTCTTCTTCTTCTTTTTTCCTTTGCCTTTCGCTACCCCTCTCTCTCCCCCTCTCGTCCCTCCGGCCTCCTCGACCGCCTCGGGATACTTCCTTCACCGGGTCGGCGAGCTGGCGGCAAGAGAGGAGCGTGCGAGTGCTGGCGCCGCGCGCGCGGTGGGGCTGCCCGGCCGCTTCAATCTGAAATCGTAGGAGAGTTGCGATGAGGCGATTTTTCGAGGCCGACGCTTAGTACGACGTGTGATCGACCTGTGCGCGTGCGATTCGCGCGAATAATCTATAATGCGCCGGTCTCGCGCCGAATCGAAATTCAATCGAGATCGTTGCGGCAACGAAAAAAAAAAACAAAGACAGCGCCGCGCCGCTGTGCGTTTCTAATGAAATGAATCGGTAACGTTTGTGGGGAGACCGCGCAATTTATCAACCTGGAACGATAAATAGTCGATAAAAAACGAAAGAAAGAGAAAAAAAACTTAGCCCAGCGCTATCGTGCTGATTCGCGATCGTTTAGCGCCCAAGCGCGAGTCAGCCCAAGCGGCATATTTCGATTATTCATAGAGACTGGATTATTTTCATTAGAGGCGATCTTGCTAGATTGCAAATTATACGCCTGTCACGGGCGTTTATTGTTTATTGGCTTGGCGTTTCAATTGCTAACGAGTGGCAATTTGTACGTAATCGTTGACGATTTTTTTTCTGGCCTAACGCATTTTTTTTTTTTTTTTTTTTTTTTTTTTCATTTGGACATAATACGTAATAGAGAATTTGTGCGAAGCGCTTGCGAATTATACGCAAAATTTTTGTCGCAGACTGGAGAGACAAGTGAAAATTCGGACATTCATTGAAATATCGAAGAGAACGCAGCGAATATTCTAAAATTTTTAGAAATTTCGCGAGATCGACTCTGTGATTCGATCAGACTTTAATCGTTCGATTTGTCAACGTGGCTTAGCTTATAGCAAGCATTTTATTTCCAATGCCCAATTTACATTTTCAATTTAGATTTTTCAGTCGTTACGCGCGATTACATCGGATTCCAGCTCCAGAATTCGCACTCGATATAAGTCGGTGGCAATTCGTCTGATTGAAAAAAAAAAGCGAAGTAGAAAAAAGGGGAGAAACGTTAAATTAGCAATCCCGCTGGACAATGCTTAAAAAAGTGGAGTATCGGTATATGGGCGTACGGACACTGGAGCCCCCCCTCCCCCGCCCCACACGCCTAACCCTGCAGTCATAAATTTTCCGGATATTTCTGCAATTAAGTCGGGCTTAACGAGGAACGCCGCAAGAAATCTAATCGCAAATCACGCGCGCGACAGCGAGGGGGTGGGGGGAGGTGGAGAGAAGGTCCACGGGGAGTCGATAAGGAAAGAGCAAACGAAAAAAAAGGAAGAAAAAATCGTACGCGCGCGCATGCCTGACTGTCACTTAGCCCCTTATCAACGTCACCTGAATTAGGATCTAAGGCACGCGGCTCGGCGCCAATGCGCCGCGCCGTCCCAACACGCATATGTGCATATATATATATATATATATATATATATATATATATATATATATATATATATACTTGCAATGTAATAAAAGCAGCGCGCGTAAAAACTCTCCCTCTCGTGCATATGTGCACACCGGTATACGTGTGTAGACACGCGTGCAACGAGTATAATAATAGAGGCGTTGCTCTGCGGTTGCGGCCACTTCTCCCTCTCTGTCTCTCTCTCTCTCTCTCTCTCTCTCTCTCTCTCTCTCCCTCTCTCACTCTCTCCCCTGCCCCATAAGCGCGCACTGGGTGTCGGGGTGGCGGGGGGAGGGTGGGAGGAGATTCTTGAGCTATTAAGAGACCGTCGAAGAAATCGAACGGGATTCACCACGCCGCCGCGCCCGTCGATGATCTCCGTATGAAAGAGGAGGAGACTCGGTATTTATAATATATATATATATATATATATATATATATATATATACACCTATACATGTATGTATATGTAGGGGACGGAGGGAGAATCCAAGCGGAAAGCGCAGCGGCGCAACGGCTCATTTCACTTTCTTCGGCCGCAGCGCGAGCCGACTTTCCTTCCTATATCCGAGCGCGATTATTACTCCCTATATATATATATATATATATATATATATATATATATATATATATATATATATACGTGTATATGCACCCGTTGCGCGACTTTCATTAGAATGCGGTTTTCTATATATATACATATAGAACCGGAGAGAGCAGTATAGAGTAGCCGGTGCGCGGTTGGAGCGGCGGCCAGTTGTCAGAGGCGAGAGATATTTTATATTATATAGATATATATATAGCGCTCGAGTTCCTTACATATTTGTGCCGGATATACCAAGTCTCGATGGGATCTTTGAATTATTTGCTTATTATCCTCTTCAAAAGGAGTACGAAAGCGTTAAGACAAGTTCTTTGCCCCCCCCCCTTTCTCGATATAACCACGATTAACGAAATGATATTATATATATATATATATATATATATATATATATATATATATATACACCGATTGAATTATAATGGGCATTATGGAATCTGGGGTGCCGCGATACCAGCATTCCACAATTCTTACATCTACTTTATTTTTTTTCATATATTTGAAACTACAAAATTTTGACGTTGTTTTACGGTTTATTCGCCTCTTATTGAATCGCGTCGCAATTTTCGGCGCAAAATTACGGAACTGATTCTCGGCCTCGAGTACCGGCAGTGTGCGAAATTTCTAAATGCCCCCCCTCCCCCGCCCATCGGTCCGCTCTACGAGTCTTCCAAAATCTGCCATATATAGTTGTTCGTGCGCGTTGGCGCCGACGCGTGAGCGTTGGCCCAATCGTAAATCGAAGGCATTATACGGCGCGCACGTATGCACACACTCAAGTATGTATATATATATATATATATATATATATATATATATATATAATTATACACTGAAATTTCTCGCACGAATCGCGCGCCCCCGGGAGCGACTTTTGAGCGTTTCCCACCTTCTCCCTTTCGTATATGCAGCAGTTAATAGGAGGGGGCGAAAGAAAGAACGAGGGAGGGGGGAGAGAGAAGAGCTTTATACGGTTGTAAAGGCGTAATAACAGGATCGGGAGTTTCGTGGTATGTGCGTGTGTGTATATATATATATATATATATATATATATATATATATATATATATATATGTATGTATATATAGGTAGGAAAGGCACGACAGAGAGAGAGAGAGAGAGACGTGGAAAAGAATCGGCGTAGGGCAAAGAAAACAGATTTGGACCGGGCGGCGCAACTCCCGTTCCGTGATATGGGTATTTTGGCGAATGTGACATTTTTCGAAATTGCCCTCTAATTTTCGCATCTATTCGTGCGTGTGCGCGCGCGCGCGCGTGTGTGTGTGTGTGCATAATACCCCCCTTTTTCACGAGCACATATTTGTAGAAAATATCCCGATGCGACGTATACAGGCATGGGAATTTTGAATTTAAAAGCAAAACAAAAGGTAACACGTTGCCGCCTTAGACGAGTTTCTCGCGAGAGGCCGAATGCTCTACATATGCATTTAATCGCGATAATTATATGCTTTCCGTTAACGGATAGCTTTATATTTTGAATCATATATAAATATCGCGATTCTACAGTTTTTCGAAGAAAAACTAATTTTTTTTTTTTTTCACTTTTTCTTTCGAACCAATGCTTACACAAGTATATATTCTATACAGTCTCTTGTGAATGTCTAATGCAAATTTCATCCTCCATATAAGATAAGTGGTGTGTATTCAACGGCGAGACCGTGAATAATCATGAATTAAATTATATTTCGATAATGCTAATATTACATTGTCCGAAGTAAGTGAACATTCGGACGACCTTGCCGACGAAAATGGAGAATGGACGGGCCCGTAGAAATGCCGTAAGAACGTATGTCATATTTACATATTTTTTCAGCGCAGAACGATAAAAATGAGCAGTTTTAATAGGGGAATATTATTTGATAATTAATAATACAGAGTACCTCGGATTAATATAAATTGGGTATTTCCGAAACCATCTATGTTCGTAAACGTCATTGAAAAAAAAAAACAAAAAATTAAAACAAAGAAAAGACACCAAATTTATTGTCACGCCAAAATCTTATTGTCTATATATAAACACACACTATATATACATACATATAGTATGTATAAAAAAATTTAACAAGACGCTATACAGATTTATAGCGAAATATAGTTCTCGAACGCGTAGTCTGGAAAGTTAGCCGAAGTGCAACGAATTATATCTTCGAAATTAGAACCGATCTATAATAACGTGGACTGAGAAAATTAAAATCAAGTTACGCGCATCACGTCTAACATTAATTCAACTCCTATATACGTATAACTTTAACTATATAGACGTTTCGATTGTTCGCGCAGTGGAGCGAAGCGCTTACATACAATATATATACATATATATATAATGTGTAATGTCGTGTCGCGCCACGACCTCAATAAAGCCAGATTACACGTAACAATAATGCGCCTTACGCGTTTGTACTATAATGGAAAAAAGCGACACATATATTGTCTCGCGGAAAAAAGTCCTATTTCGGTGAATCATGTGCTTCTCTCCCTCTATGTGAGTTTATGCGCGCGCGCGTGTGTGTCTGTGTGTAACATCGGTTGCCTGTAAGCAAGAAAAAAAAAGGACGAAGTATATATATATATATATATATATATATATATATATATATATATATATATATATATATAATCGATGGTCATTCCGTTATACGCACTCTCTCAGACCTACCTACGTATGCCGAAACTCTTCTCATTTATATTAATGCCCCTCTTCTGACGCAAACATCGCGCGCGATTCGTCTTTTCGTACATCCCGTCTCTCTCTCACTCTCTCTCTCTCTCTCTCTCTCTCCCGCTTCCCTTTTGTAATTTTCCGTCCGCGCGGAGAAAAAAGGGCGGGCGCGCGCGTCGACTCGAACGGGAATGCGTCTCGATCGAGGGATCGATCTATATCTATATATATATATTTCGCATACGAGTGTTCATTGGAGCAATGTCAACTCGTCGGCCGGCTCTGTACATCGGGGACAGTTTTCGAATTTATCTTAAGTATGATTAACGAAGGTAGGGAGGGATGAAGGGGGCATGGAGAACCGAGGCGGGAGAGCGAATGGGAATGATCGAGGTGATTTATCACCTGGTATAAATATGCTGTATATACATATACAAGATTCGGGGGCTCATCCGCGCGGCCCCACCCCGATCGTTCGCTCGTGCGCTCCCGGCAAAAGTTCTGCAGTTTCGTGTACGTACGCGGCGCCTTCAGAGTGAGAGAGAGAGAGAGAGAGAGAGAGAGAGAGAGAGAGAGAGAGAGAGAGCGAACGAGAGAAACTTTTTAGACATTATTATATCCGTTTATTCGAGACGAGCCGGCAACTTTGTCAATATTTTATGACAAATATTTATTTCATTTGTATAAGGCAAATTGAAAAAGTTGCGCGCACGAAAATGAATCGTATAACAATATCACTCGCAACTGCGGCGTAGCAGCGCCAAGTGCGTAACGGTAAAATATATATATATATATATATATATATATTAATCGTATGAAAATTAAAACGAGAATATAATTTCCGTGCCGACGGACATACGATTAAAAAAAAAAAAAAAAGAAAAATTGATGCGCGCGCGCGTGTGTGTTTGCGCGTCTGTACGGGGGGGGGGCGGGGTGGGGCTGAGAAAAACCAGCGGAGCACAAGTTGATAATGCACTTTGCCTCGAGCGGTAAAATTGAACATTCGACAATGCATATAGTTTGATTTAATCGTTCTCTCTCGCTCTCCCGCTTATTTACAGGGGCCGGTCGTCCCTCCCCCCCCCCTCGTCTCTCCGCCAAAAACCATAATCCCTCGAGCTCGTTTCGCGAAAAGCCAAGCACCCGAAGCGATACTGCACGCGCGCGCCCGCCTGTATTCGAAGGAGACTGCTGCTTCAGAGCCCCCTCTCCCACCCCCCTCCCTCCGCCGCATCCTACGTAATATACATCGGCTGAAATTCGAACGCTTTGAAATATCGCTTTAAAATCATACGTTATTCCCTCGGAACCGAGCTTTTGTTGTTTTTTCTTTTGTCTGTGTGTGTTTTTTTTTTTTTTTTTTTTGTTTTTTTGTTTTCGACAACTGTATCTGCGTTACTTTACGCATATATAGTACATACTACATATAGCTTTTATTCACCCGAAGACGCTTGGCGTCAACGTTTTGTGAACGCGTGCGCATAGGAATATAAAAATAGCGTATCGGCTGTTTTATCGCTGGTAACTTTCAAAAAGGAATTTTACAATGGTGGCATATATATATACTCGATAAATTTGACATTTCGACGTTTATATGATATTTTACATTTATCTATTTATATTAACTCGATGTTCATTCACATATTTACATCAGATTTCGTTTACTGTTTTTGTTTTTTTTTTTTTTTATAGAATAAATAATTTATTGACGAAATACGAGCCCAACGGGGAATGAACTGCAATCGTTGCGACTGCAGGCAAAAGCGATCGTACACTATATAGAAAAAAAAGTCAGAAACTATATAGATCGATCATTGAAGTCGTTAATTACCTCCCGTGCTTTTCATACATAATTATCAAGCTTTATAATGTCTGCTTCTTTCGCGCTCGTTAACGTAATTGTATTGCCATAATTATAACGCGGGCTTTATTTAAACGACGTACCTACGGTTGAATCCATAAAAAAAAAAGGAAAAATATAAGCAGGCAATTGAATCCCAAAAATACACCACCAAGACCATAACCTCATTCACACGCAGTAACGTTACTGTTCTCTTATTATTATATCATTATCACTATTATTATTGGAATATTCTTTTCAATAAATTTTTGGCATCGTCTACTAATTTTTCAGGGGGGGGGGTGGGAAGCCCACATTCGATCGGATCCTGGAAACCGAAACATACAGTTGGAGTGCGCGCAAAATCGATAATAAGAAGTTCCAAAATGCGCGCTTATCCCGCACTTTTTTCCACATATAATATATACGCATACACACACACACACACACACACACACACACACACACACACACACACTATGCATATGCGCCAACTCGAGCGGTGCGTTTCGCTCTTCTCCCCCCCCCTCCCGTTCTCTCCGCCTCTTTCATCCATTTCGAACCGTTATCTCTCCCGCGACTTGCGCAACGGAAAACTTGAGCGCGCGCGGGGAAAGTTCTCCCAGGCCGTTCATTTTATCAGCCTCGTGCCGGACACAAGGCGGGGGAGGAGCGGGAGGAGACCGCGACTCCTCTGCATTGGCACGGGCTTATTTAGCTTTAGATATCAGAAGAGTAACGGACGCATTAACGAAGGAAAGAGGATAACAGAGTGAGAATCGTTGATGAAAAATCATTCCTCCGGTTGTTCCCCGTGCCCGATGTCATATTTCGTTTCTTCAAAATTTTTTATAATTTCGAGGAAAAAAAAGGAGAATATCTACCGTAAATAAAAACAAATGCGACGGATTATTTTTTTTTGGGCGAAATACACTTGCCTCATTACTTAAATTAACGATATATATGTGTGTGTGTGTGTGTGTGCTGTGTACCGTTAATTTTTGCATTAAAATAACGGAATACACCTTGTGTTCTCCGTTAAAAAGGCTGAATGATCCGCGGCGAAAATAATTCGGGGCGTATATTATATGCAGAAAGAGAGAATCAAGAAATCCGAGTAGTTGGTATTTCTTGACAGTGTGCTCGTTGGAGCACGCGCGCGCGCGCGCGCGTGTTTGTACGTGTGCACCAGAGAGTCGCCGCGCGCGGAAACGGGAATCAGGGCGATCGATATCGTTACGCCCCAATTCCGTGCTGCTCCAACATATATATATATATATATATATATATATATATATATATATATATAAGTGCGCGCACACACAGGCACACACATATCTATACATACATTTGCGCTCGCGTACCTACGTGTACGTATGTGTGTATATATATATATATATATATATATATATATATATATATATATATATAGGTACGTGAGAGTGGTCGCCGAAGGGTGAATTTATGAATTTCACAAAATAATCCACCTGTCCGTCGTGGCGAGAATAATTGATGTATTTATATGCCCGAGAGCCGCTCCGAGCGTAATTTTTTTCCTCCGTCTCTCTCTCTCTCTCTCTCTCTCTCTCTCTCTCTCTCCCCTCCCCCCTCCTCCCTCCCTCCAGTTCCCCGTCGAGCATTCGTCACTTACTTCGGACGCATGTTCAATCCGCGCGCGAATATACGCGATGCCGGATTGAAAATTTGATCTTCCGCCCGTGCGGAGCGACAGGGAGGCCACCGTAAACGACAATGCCGTACGTCGAGAGTCCGCGTTAATTTTGAATATAATGGCGCGATTCGAGGAGAGAGCAACGAAAAAAAAAAAAAAAAAAAAAAAAACAAGAAAATCGGACGTAAAAAGTGCTCTATCGAATTTCAAGCGGATGTTCCGCTGTTTTTCTCGGCCCTTTACACGAATAATATGCTCCCGAAGGCTCTTTCGACGTTTCGACTCTATTGATTCACATATTTATTTCTACATTCGAGCGCCATTACAGCTCTATTATTCGTCGGCTGCGCACAAAGATACTTCTTTCAACAGCGTCGCTATGCAAGCTTCATGCATGATATGTATACGGAAACCATGAGGAGCGAGTTAAGCGTGCGCGCGTGTGGTGTGTGTGTGTTTGTTTTTTCATTCAATCGCGTGGGACTTTTGCTCGCCGAGTCGCCAATCGCGCGAGGCCGTTGATGTAATTCCCATTGGCAGATCCGTGACGATGCGCGAATGCTCGCCTTACAAGCGAGACAAGGATATATGCTCGATGCACTACGAGGTTCTGATCGCGACGTTGGGTGGCGCAGAAGCGATATTCGACGCGCGATGAAATATTGGCATTTTTCGTATCAGCCCTGCGGACGGGCTGTTGGCTCGGTCTCCACGAGTACGCAGGTATATTTATCGTGTAAATGATGCGAAACGCAAAAGCACGAATAAGTTAGGAATAATATATTAACGAGAATATTTCAATCGACAGCTCGATGAAGCCGCCTAATTTTTAGCTCATTATTGTCGATAATCTGTTTTTACTGGGCAATTGCTCTCATGAAATGCCAATCGTACGAGGTGTTCGAAGTTATTGTCGGCATGCGGTGTAACTTTCCTGAAAAATTTCGTCTGTTCCAGTCGTTGAATGAATCGAGTCGCTTCTTGTTTACTTGTAATCATCCACTTATTATAAATAAATTTTCACTTATCTATTCGGCCGTGCTTTTTTACTCGTAGCAAGACGATTAAACTATATATGGGCGTGAAACGAAATATTTTCTATATATATATATATATATATATATATATATATATATATATAACTTCGGGGGCAGAGCCGAACATTGCCCTCCACGCGGGATCACAAAAACGGCGAGGAGTGAGTGGGGGGGGGGAGGGGTGTGAAAACGCGCACACATCTGCATACGAGATCGGAGAATCGGGCGCCTATTTTACGAGGTGAAATCCGTCTCAAGACCCGCCTCCCCTCCGCCGCCCGACCACCCCGAATCCCGTCGGTCGCTCGGCGGCGCGCAGCACGTATAATGCGCCTCGCGGATCAATACGATCCCTCTTCGTTATATGTATATATATATATATATATATATAAATATATATATACCCAGTCGACTTTTGAATCCGCGCCGCATCAGCATCGCGCCGAGCCGCGTGCATGGCAGCACGGGGAGGAGGAGGAGAGGAGGAGGAGGAGGAGGTGAAGGAGAGCGCGGATGGAGGGAGACTGGGACTGAGAGGGGAGGCATGAGAACTTAAACGCAGTCGCGGCGAGCGCAAAAATGCGAAATTGCCTCGGATCATACGTTTGGGAGGCCCCGTCCCCCCTCCCCCCGGATCCCCGAGAGCTGCATCGTACACACGTTCATCTACATATCCATATGCGCACACACATGCGCCCGGGCGCAGTACGCGCGCGTGACGGACGCTCGGCCTGGTCGTGGGGGGGAGGGCGGGGGTAAGCCGCCCCCCCCCCACCCACCAGGAGGATGACGAGGCGGCGGGCGCGGGCATGGGAAACGGGCGCGGGAGCGCCCCGCGCGATGGTCCAGCTCGGCGCGGTAATAATAGATTGCACCGGGGTGCTGTACGTGCACACACGTATATGCGTACGTGCACGTGAGCGCATGCGCGTATACGCACGGCAGTTCGTGCGTGCGTACTTGCGAGGAGTTCCATCCGTGCGCGCGCGCAAACACATATGTGTGTGTGTGTGTTTATATATATATATATATATATATATATATATATATATATATACATCACACACACATATATACATACATGTATGCATCATCGCGCTCTCGCGGCGCGGTAACGCCCACCGCAAATTATTGACGATCACGCTTCCGTATATCTCGGGCTCATCTTTTTCGGACAAATAACATGCCTCCGATGCCGTGGTGGGGGAGGAGTGGACGGAGGGACAAGGGGATGGGGGAGGGAGCGAAAGGCGCGGGGGACCCTAAACGGGCTTCTTCTCTTTATCGCTCTCTCTCTCTCTCTCTCTCTCTCTCTCTCTCTCTCTCTCTCTCTCTCTCTCTCTCTCTCTCTCTCTCTCTCTCTCTCTCTCTCTCTCTCTCTCTCTCTCTCTCTCTCTCTCTCTCTCTCTCTCTCTCTCTCTCTCTCTCTCTCTCTCTCTCTCTCTCTCTCTCTCTCTCTCTCTCTCTCTCTCTCTCTCTCTCTCTCTCTCTCTCCCTCTATCTTCGCTCGCCGTTTCGGCACTCCTCCGTCTACCTCCGTCGCTCGGTATACGACGCGCGTATGTCCGTTTGAAAAATGTGCAATTATATCCCTTTGGATATATATTGGAGCGAAGCGGTGGGGCGAGAGAGAGAGAGAGAGAGAGAGAGAGAGAGAGAGAGAGAGAGAGAGAGGGAGAGAGAAAGAGCGAGAGCATGGATTGGTTATTGTAGCGATACTGAAATATTACGTACGAATATACTAAACGAACATAAGGATGATGGACTGCGGATTTGGACCATTTTCCCAATTAAAATTATTTGTATGACTGTGCACGAATTATAAACCGAAAATCAAATTTAATAATTGTTCCACAAAATATTTTCATTTAGAAATACGATAAAAATATTTATTCTTTTTTCGCATACAGAAATAAATATTTATTTAAATGATAATACGACATGTTGAAGGATTTAGTAAACGAAATATACGACTGATAGATTCGTCAACGTACCTAGAGGAAAGCTAGTATATTGTAATCAAAATGATTTGTTTCTTTACAAAAAAAAAATATTTCTCAATATTTCTATTTTACAATCGTAGATAAAAAATATTTATAATTTATATTTTCAAAATTATTCTATATAATTACTTCTTGGTTTGATTTGTACTAATTCGACATTCTACTTACACTACGTTTCAGCATGCATATATTTATTAGAAGCGTTGGTAAGAAATAAGAGATAACTGATAGACAGATTATATATATATATATATATATATATATATATATATATATATATATGAATTTGTTTGAATTTACACGATTTTTATATGTATGTATGTATGTATGTATGTATAGACGTTCGCCTTGAGCAAGAGATAGTTCGTCAGCCGCATAACTTTTTACTCGTCATCGCCGCGTATAATGATGATTTTTTTTTTGCCTTTTTTTTTTCTTTTTCCTTTAACGAACCATAGAGTATACTATATATATATATATATATATATATATATATATATATATATATATATATAGACAGATAGATAGTTAGATATCCATTCGTACGCGTAGGCAAATATTTGCGAATGGGCGCGAGGGGAAAGTCCAAAAATTTACCGCGTAGGACCTTGCGAACGCGTGCCGTTACCGGTTAAACCCATCGCCAACCCGACTAACGGCCTGAATAGACTCCTTTTCTCCTCCTGCCTCTATCTTTCTCTCTCACTCTCATTCGCCCCCCCCCCTCACACACACACACACACACACACACAACGCGCGCGCGCGCGCGCGTTCGCACACTCTCGAACCTCGCACTTTGCGCAATATAATATTTCGCTAAGGACTCGACCGCCCCCGCTCGCAAATAATTATTCGCGTCATTCGGACGCGCGCTACCGTGATCATCTCGACGTTCGTAACCTCGCGACGCGCAACTTAGTCCGTGTCCGCTGGAGGAAAGACAGATTGCTTTTCTCGCGGGTAATCTCTCCGTCTCTTTGTCTCTCTCTGTCTCTCTCTCTCTCTCTCTCTCTCTCTCGTCCTGTCTATCTATCTCGCGCTCAATCATTATGTACAAGCCGTCGCTTTGCTCTGCCGATCGGCGCTAACGAACTCCACCTCCTCCCCCTTTATAATTGAGCGAGCCGGACGCATTCGACGTAACGAGGCTGAGGGGGAGTCAGGGAGGGAGGGAGAGAGAGCGAGAGAGAGAGAGAGAGAGAGAGAGAGAGGTGGTAAAGCGGTGTATTTAGAACCTGTATACAGGCAGTACAGGGAGTCTGTATTTGCCCAATGACGCAACGACGCGCATATTACTCGGATATATATATATATATATATACATATATACACACACGTACATGTATGTACTATGTACTATGTATATGAAGGTGGCGAATATATTGCGTTGCCACCAATGCCGAGAGTCGATCATCATTATCGGCAATGCTTTTACAATTATTAATACGCGAGGGGGGAGAGACGGCGCGCGTTCGGAGGCGCAGCTACTCAATTATCCTTGTAATACATGCACGGGTGGAAAAGGAGAATACGCGCGCGTTAATGATCAGGTAGGCGCGCGCCCGCTCGCACTTACGCCCGATGCACACGGTCCCCCGCTGCTGCTGAACGGCGATAGGGGGCGAGACGAGTGACGGTTCGCGGTCGATTTTTTTTTTCCTTCCCGTCGAATACCGCGGGAGGCGAATGCAGCGCGTCGAAATCCAACTCGATCCGAATCGAGGTAATGGCGACAGCTATTCAGTTCGAACGCGCTCAGCCCTGTGCGTTTCTGTACGTATGAGCAATAGAGGCCTCGACTGTCACGGGTAAGAAGAATAATAATTACAGCCTTTGATTTTGGAAACGATGATATTCAAACCCTCATCCCCCCCCCCTCTCTCCCCAACTAGAGAACGTCTCCGCGCCGCGTTAAGTGTCGCAGAATTGGCCGGCGCTCTCTTGGACAGGTCTGTTTTTTTTTTTTCCTCCTTCATTTCTCATAAATGCCAGTCACTGGCCGTGCGCGATAAAAAACCAGTTTCTCGCTGGATTCTTTTTTCTTCCTCTCCCCTACCAGCTTTCGGCCAAGTATAGCTGGACGGTAAAATTGCTCGATGAAAATTCTCGTTACGTGTATTCTAGACGATGATTTGGACATTGATAAACCGCTCTTCGTCTTCACACGCACGCGTGTTACTTGCTTAACGTTTCATCATTACCAAAACGAAGTTCAGCTTCACCGAAACAATGTTCGCCACGTCGTAACTTAGTATCATTCTGGCCGATAAATCCGGTCATAATTATTTTGGCCAAACGGCGCTCGTTCCGCCCGTCGAAATTTCATCACGATCGCAATTCAAGACGCTTTTACGTAGCTCAAACGAGCGCTCGAGAATTGCATTTACGGGGCCGCTGTAGCGCCGCGGAACGAAGCCCCCCCCCCCCAGCCCCTCTGCGGGCACTTGTACGGTCGCGTGTGCCACTCCGTCGAGTATGTGTGTGTGTGTGTGTTGCGCGGAACGGCGCTTAAAAAAGAACGGACAAGCGAACAGAGCAAACAAAAAATATGGTACGTCCGTTCGAGGGGTCGACTTGGAAGGGAAGGCGGGCCCGGGCTTTCTGGAGGCGCGAAACCGTCGGAACTTAAAGGCAACGAAATTCGCTCGACAATCGGTTTGAATTCGATACGACGTCGTTTCTCCCGACCGGCCTTCTAATTTATTGCCCCTCAGGGATCAATCGATCGACGACGAACCTTTTTCATCCGAGCCCACTCGCGGCGAACCGTTTTTTCCGCGAGATTCTGCCATATTAGACGAGACTGCGCAAAAGCGGCTAAATAAGCACGCGCTACCCGTAGGCTGGCTACGGCGACGGCGCGCTGAGCAAATATATAAATATAAATATATATATATATATATATGTAGATTTATACACTCTTATTAATGCACGGAAAGAAGCGGCGGGGCGGACGAGCGCGCGGGGTCAGTCGCATGCGCGGGTATGCGCGTGCGCACAACGCGCCCCGGCAGAGCCCTCGCGGGGCCGACTCCCGGAGAAACCCGGACGACCTCGGGCAAGAGCCGCGCTTCAATCGGCGGAGGCGGCGGTGGGAAGGGGGTCGGCGGCAGTCGGTCGTTCGCCCGCGCCCCGCGCGCGGCGCTTCTACAGGCGTATTCGCGTACGCGTACGGGCGCAGGTGCGCGCTCGCTCGCGACGGGCGGAGAGGGAGAGGGAGAGTGAGAGAGAGAGGGAGGGAGAGAGAGAGAGACCCTCAGTGTCGGCTACACCCCGCGTGCAGCGCGCGCGCGCGCGCAGCTGAGGGGCACGCGGTCGCGGTCGATACACCTCGACGTGTATGTATACATACGTACACGTGTGTGTCTATAACAGTACGTATAGAGTACGCGGGGCAATGGACATACACTAATACGCCCA
Organism: Sycobia sp. Sy_11; assembly: GCA_018907035.1. Taxonomy (NCBI): domain Eukaryota; kingdom Metazoa; phylum Arthropoda; class Insecta; order Hymenoptera; family Epichrysomallidae; genus Sycobia; species Sycobia sp. Sy_11. Next base: position 1,460,587 of record JACCIC010000103.1, read on the forward strand.
CGTGTGCTGCTGCTGCTGCTGCTGCTACTGCTGCCGCTATCGCTCCGTATCTGCCGCAGCGAGGCGCCGGCGCCAGTACGCGTGCGCGCCTCTCCCCCTTCCCGTCTCTATCGTTTATATATATATATATATATATATATATATATATATATATATGTATGTATATATATATATTATCCGGGCGATGGGAAGAGCGATGACATTTTCGTACATTTTTATCCCGCTGACGGGAGAAGAACGCGCTTCTCCGCCGGTCCCTCGGACTCGGACCCGTATGCCCGAGTTTCGATACATCGAAGTATCATTCAATTATTCAAAAAAAAAAAAAAAAATATTTATTCGCAGGTTGAAAATCTTTTATTGGCACAACTGAGCGGCTGAATTTCGGAACAGCGCCGATGGGGTTTGTCAGATGGGGCTCGTCAGACGCCGTCTACGAAAGTTCGTAAAAAGTGTGAGAGAAAAAAGACAAATGTTGATGTAAATCCGGACTCAATGGTCTTGACCCGTGCGTTCGTTAAAATTAATTTACTTGACAAGGCGTGTTGCGCGAATGCAAATATAGTACGTCAGATTCTATATGAAAAAAAAAATAATTAATACAATTTATACCCACGGCGAGTTATAAGAAAACTAGTAACTTACGATGTAGCTTTAGAAATTGAACATATAGTAGTTCTATATCTCATGGATGATACTATAGAGTATCAATGGATAATGAAACATTTTTTGAAAATATCAAAATTCCACCTTATGTGTAGACTGCTGCAAACTAAACTAAGCGCATACACCTTTTATCACTTTCACGGACTCTTAAAACAAGCTAATTGTTATTAAATAACGATAGTCAGACTGCCCTTGCTTATCATTGCCCACTTCTTTAACCGTGAAAAAAATTCAGTTAAATCATTTTGTTCGAACACTCTATGCTATATTGTTCGATCTCTAATACTGGTATCTTTGTGAAGGATAAATTTCGCAATTTTTATCTCTCATTTTTAAATTAAGTAATTTTTTTTGTATCGAAAGAAAACGCGTATTTCGTTCTACATCGTAAAAAAAAGTCTTTTACTAGAATCCCAAGAAAAATCATTATTTTGACAAATTCTCATTAATATCTGTAAAAAAAATACTTGTTTCTTTTTTCTAAATCCAAGTAGAAAATTTTGCGAACTACGATAAGATCATTAGTTGCAAAAAGGTACTCCAAACGTTTAATAATATAATTATGCAAAAATATTCGTAACAATACGCGTGAAAATAATTTCATTACGAAAGATTAGAAATTTACTCAAAATTAAATAAGGAAAAAAAGACATTAGATTACAAGTACGATGCGTTATCGCGTTTCGATGCTTGAAATAATTGACGAAAGCGAAAAAGAATAATAATTACGATATATAAATGACGGTAACGTAACTGCAGCACGACGTATTTATTTTTGTATATTCGATAATGAGCGATAAGAAAATTAAATCACACTTTTTAGTCTTTGGCCGACAGCACTCCCCTTTATATAAACAACGGAATTCTTTTGTTTTTTGGCAAACCCTTCATTGTAAATATGTATATATGAGCAATTTAAGAAAGATGGCTCATATTTAATAAAATAATACTGAGCCTGGCATATGAAGCAATCGACACAGCTATAATAATCTTAAACATATTGAAAACTTGAAAATATTATTCTCACATCTTACTATATACCTATATACCTATACATACACACGCCGCCCTCTTTATATAGACAATATAAGCTATAAAGTACGATAGAACGTTCGATTATCTAATGCAATTACGAACATATCAGTGCATTTGATTCTTTTTCTTCAAACCGTTCTTTATTACTACATAATACACACACGAGCGCGCGCATATATATATATATATATATAGTACGTACAGTTCCACATTAAGGTTAATTGTTCTTCTATTATGAGTTTAATGCACTCAAGAATGCGTCTTTAAAGATAAACTATCGAGTCATCTATGATTGTGCCATTGTATCGTGTCTCTGTGTGTGCGTTAATTGAAATTTTTTCAAAATAACTCGATAAATCAGAGAGAGAGAGAGAGAGAGAGAGGAGGGGAGAGAAAGATTTTATCGTTATGATTTTCTCGGTTTTTCTTCAATTATAATTAAATCTGTGAAGAATCTAATAATCTTACGGTTAAGTGTAAAAATAATCGCAGTGATCGTTCTCGCGTACAGTCTATTATTGTACGTTCGACAATTGTACGTAGACTCACATAATCTTACTTTTAAAACAAAAAAGGAATCTTTTTACGCTAACAAGTAAAAGTGTTTGTTTATTCGATAAAAATCTAATTTCACCCCCCCCCCTTCCGTCTCACTATTGTAATACAATTCTTTTCAAAGATTTCAGATTTCCCGCTGCACTCTTCGCCATTATCGTTGAAAGTTCGCTGCCAAGTCGTTTCTGAATCTCTAATGTACTATATATATATACACGCATGCAGACACAGAGAATGTCAATGGGCGATCGCAGAAGTCGGGATTTTATCAGCGCCCCCACGCCCCCGCGGCGTTGATCGGTCCTGCGAGAATCATAAAATATCCATTATGCGGATACGTATAATTTACCTCGCGGCTCTCGCTCGCTTATACACTGTGCGTAGGCCCGAGCGCCTCGTACGGACTGGATCGTCGGTCGTCGGGCGTTACCATCGCGCCCTCTACGAGCGCCGATTTTTCAACGAAAAACCTGACTAAACGATAATTCCGTTCAGATTTTACATCAAATTTCAAAATTACAGTCGCGGCTGCGGCGGTCGCAGGGAGTTAGCTCGGCGTACATACGTCCGGAGGGTTGGGAAGGGGGGGGAGTATTAGCAGTCTCGGCGCGCATAGGTACGTGGTAATCGTTACGTTGCCGCGCACGCTGGATAACGCTCATACGCGTGTATGTCCGTGCGCTCGCGCGCGCGCGCGCGTTAGAGGGAGTCGATGGAAGCCCCGACAGGAGAGGCGGGAGAGAGAAAAGAATGAGAGCGTGGGTGGGATGGGGGGGGGGGGTACGAGGAAGGGCCTCAGTGCCCCGCGCAACGTACGTGTATTCGTACGACTCTATATACACGTTTATCATACCTATATATATATATATATATATATATATATATATATATGCGCGAGTTCGCAGCGCGTGCGCAACTGCAGCGGCAACGGCGGCGTTCATTGAGTCCTGACCTAGTTCAAAACGAGAGACTCGCTATTATAGCCTGTTATATGGCGGAGTAAGTGAGAGAGAGGAGAGAGAGAGAGAGAGAGAGAGATAAAGCGACAGCGCGGCGCGTGCGCTCGCGCGCGTTAATTGAGCGCGATTCGCAACGGTTTCGCAGAGCCCGATCCTACGCACGTTGGGAGAGAGAGAAAGAGAGAGAGAGAGAGAGAGAGAGAGAGAGAGAGAGAGAGAGAGAGAAACTGTTACAGGGTTTATTATGCGTACGTCGGCTCTCATCTCTTCCCTGCTCTAATGCCACTCAACAGCGCCTCTGTAGTTTTGATTTTTCGTTACTTATGCGAATACACGCATACGCGCGCGCGCACGCACACGCAAATCTGTGGCAGACGTTACGTAATCGCGGAAGACCACGCGACTGACGCACGCGGTGCCGGCCGCGAGCTTTTTTTAGCTCCAGAACTTATGCCTCGGTGCCGTATGTATATGCGAGTTGTATAGGTGCGAAGAAACACGCTCGTATAGCGTGCGAATTTATTTTTTTCGTTATTCTTTTGTTTATATGTACATACATATACATAGATATAATTTTTTTTTTTCGAAACCGCTCAAAGTCATTACGGCCAGTTACGACGGGAAATTTCGGAACATTTCGTGTTCTTAACGCTGCGCGCTATAGTCTTGTCGTGTTTTTGTGAATTGGATCGACGGCAATTCGTTTAAAAAGTGTATGGAATAATTGACGAAATACCTCCATCGTCGTGGTAAGATCGGGCTTAGCAGGATAAAAGTATACATACGAAGCAAGGCTTCGACAAAGCGAGTTCTTCTTTTACGAATGAAATACAAAAATAAAAAAAAAAAAAAAAACTTTGTCGATCTGAGAAATACGCGAGTTGCGCGGAACATTTCTTACGCATCCGGGCGATTATTTCGAACAATGACATATAATGACGAGTCTCGGGTAAAATTTTGTAAAGTGCATAAAATGAGTGAAATTCTACCGAAAAGAAAGGAGGAATAAGCCAACTCGACTCGTGAATACGAAAAATCTCGTAAATTAAGTATGACGCCGCGTACGTCGTCCCCGCAAAATCAACAACGAGCCCTTGTATCGCCTCGTGTGTGTGTGTGGGTGGGGGGGAGGGGTGTACAATTGTGCGTAAATTGTACCATTGCTTGCTAAGGCAGTTGCGATAGTTTTGGCATAGAATATAATTCTCAAGCCGGGCTTGATTCCGGTCGTTGCGAGGCGAATAGGAAACGTCGGCGCGCGCGTACGTCTCAAAAGAAGCCGGCGTCCCGCGAGGAGATGGAGAGGAAAAAGCTCGGAACGCAAAATGCCCGGACCGCGGTTACGACGACGACAAAAAAAAAAAAACAAAAAAAAATTTCGCGTTCGAAGGTATACGGCGACGATATATAGCTTCGACCGTGCTATGTGTTTATTATACAAAGCCATATCAGCGCGGGGATCGATTATTCGTGAATTTTCATTCCATCTTTTCTCGTTGGTTTTTCGAAATGTCGCGTCGAACGAACGGATTAAATTCGAAATAATACGCTTTATTGTATTCTCGATTGTGCGCGAAGCAGACTAATACACGTTCCTTTTGTAAATGTATAATGCACACACACACACACGAGCACGCGCCTTGGCCTGCTCGAGAAAGTTTAATTTTACGCGCCGATTTACGATAATATACATCCGACGAAATCCCGAGGCCGGCCCGTCGGCGTCGCGTCCCCGCGGCTCCCCGAAACAAAACCGGTATTTCCTGCGGGGGAGCGGTCAGAGATATACATTTTCACATATCTTTCTTATATATGTGTATATATATATATGTATATAATAAATATTCGAAATATCATCTCTCGCCCGTGCACCCTACGAAGATACACGCACTTCGCATTCGTTGGATTTCTTCTTTACATTGTTCTAAACTCGAAATATAAAGATACATATAAATATCTGTATTATTACACGGTGTTCAAAACGCGGCTCTCCAACGCGCTTCCCGCGAACGCCCGCCACTCGGCATTCCTACGGCATCGAGGCGCGGGGCCTCCATCCGTTGCACCCGGCTCTCGATTCCTCCGGGGCGAGCACGCGCGTATTTACGTACGTGGAATGCTCTATTGGCCGCCGAAGAGAGGGAAAAGAAAAAAAAAAGAGAAGAAGCGGCTCTAACGGCCTTCGTAGAGCGCTGGCGTTCTTCTTGCACCCCCCTCCCCCCAACCCCCGCCCCTCGTTTCTCCGGCGCGCCCGGGGAGTCGCGGTGCGGCTTCGACTCGGCGGCAGATCTCAGGGGTCGCGGACAACAGCTTCTATCGTTTACTCTCGTTTCGCCTGACAAGATCCCGATGCCCGACGGCCGGCCCACGGGTCAACGGTCCGTTTCGGCCAGGCGCGACACTCGCGCCGCCCTTCGGCCCTCTTATCCCGGATCGCCTCTTCTCGCCGGCGAGTCTACGGGGCGCGCGCGGTGCCGCCTCCGTTCCTCTGGTTTCTGCTTCGTCGCGACGGCCAACGGCCAATACGAGCGATTTCGACGGCCTGGACCGCGTCCGTCGGTCCTTGCTCGCGCCGCCTTGGCCGCCGCGTTGTCGCGCTTTACACTTTACAGCGATACTTTTTGCAGCATTGTCCGTAGGCTTAATGCACGCAAGCTACAGCTGAACGTGCATTAGTTCGCGTTGTGTCGTTTGTGCGGAAATCGATCCGCGCGGTTTTATCGAACACACCGTGCGGGCGTAAAGTATAAATTTTCGACACCGCGATATTACGGGGGTAAAATCTTACTTTGCTCTTAAGCAAACCGTTTGAGCACTGTTTTAACAGTGTTATTCAATGTAAAGTGTTTTTTTTTTCTAGCGCAATGCCATTGCTGTTGGTCGATGCATATATTTGAAATGCGTAAAATTTTATCTGCCGCGCGCCGTGGTTCGAACGAAATTCTCCAGTAACTGTTAACTTAAGTTAGCGTGTTATTTCGTTAAAATTTTTTCACATTATAAAGTTTTATTTATGAGCGGCGTGCATGTGAAAGGTGGCGTAAGAGCCCTAGTTTGTTGGTTAATAAAGCGTTTGTTTGTTTTTTATTATCATTGATATAATAATGTACGCGATAGCCAGTTAAACGCAAGCAATACACCGCATTGCATGCGTAATATATACAGATATGTATGTATATATATATATATATAGAGTTGCAGTAATAAAATTATTTAATTAACGTCAGAAGTACAGGCGGGGGTTGGCGAGCGTTTCGCAACGAATACTGAAATGCACAATCGCGGCATACATAATCGCAACGCACGAATGAACTAAATCGCACTTATTAAGACCTTTGGCGAAAGGGTCGGGCGCATTACACGCGGGGGAAGTCAATTATACCCGTTTCACCTCGATGCGAATTGCGCAAAGGGGGGGGGGAGGGGAAGGCGGGTCACCGAGGAAAAATAATAATAACAATGCCTTAAACGCGTGCCCGATGGCTTTCGCGTAGGATTTTTCCGACGCCTTACGGCGAATAAACTACGTCTCCTGGAAATTCCCGATGTATCGTGAGAAAACGCCGTATCCCACCTCGTACGTTCTGCACTCGACTGTACAGCTTATCCTATGTCTCTCTCTCTCTCTCTCTCTCTCTCTCAAAGCAAAAGACCCGATCCCGCGCGCGGCTAATTTTCCCTCGGTCGCCGGCTCTATTTCAACGCGCGGCTCTGCTCTTCGCGCGATATTACGCGCACTTCGACACTTACGGGTGCGGCGGCACTGCGTTCACCCTCCCCTCCTCCCGCAGGCTCGTTCAAAGACCTTTTTTTAGAAAGCGCGAGAGATATATTCGCTCTCTTTCATCCTTTTGCCCGAGCAACGGCTCGGCACCGTGGAAACGACTCGCGCATCCGCGGCAAGTCCTCTGCCCGACAGCCTTCGCTCCTTTATACGTATCTGCGCATACGCGCAGGTATGTGTACACGTCGCATTTATAATTTTCGGGGCCGATACCGCGGAGATCGCGCCGCGGCGCAAGAGGTTAAGGAACTCCTCTGCTCGCGCGCGCGCTCGCTCGCCTCTTTCCCTCTTCCCCCGGCCCGCGCGAGCGCGAAAAATAACGCAGCAAAAAAAAAAAAAAAAAAACGAAGAATAAAGAAGGAAAAAAAGCGAAAACGACGAAATTTATACGGTGGAGGAGGAGGAGGAGGAGGTGGAGGAAGGCAAACCTGGCGAATGTACGAGAATCGTCTTTGCAAATGTTTAAGGAGTGACGTCAAAAGTGCGCGAAGGATCCGCGATTTTAAAGATTCCTCCCCCTCCTTTTACCGACCGCCCACCCCTCCCCCGCTCACGCTCTTCGCGCGCGTACTTACCGCTCGCCCGATGAGATGGCATTGGCTCGAGAGGATCGGACGAACGGTATCCATTTTGAACGGGTTAATTTCGTACTTTTAAGCTTCACTCAAACGACAAATACATATACATTTTTTTCACTTTATAACGCGACGATGCTTGGTTTAAAAAGAAAAAAATAATAATGACCATTATTTCCCACAGGAATCAGTTTGGGGAAGAATGAAATTTTTTAATATCAGAGATTTTGCAAATTTCTCGCCTCGCTATTGGCATGAAAAACTGGTACGTAAACGATTTTAGTGAACAAATAAGAAAAAAGCAACCTGATTAATAATTTTTGTATATATAATCAATATATATATATAATGTCCAAGTATATGTATAAAGGCAACAAAATTTAATTCGCGCGCATAGACGTGTAAGTTCCAGATCTGTATCGGAAAGCGAAAAAAACACCAGCTTCTAATTATTTAAACAGTTTTACGGACTTATGCATCTATAGATTGCATTGCACCGATCGCATAAATTGTTGCAGTATATATATATATATATATATATATATATATATATATATATATAAAATACGTAAAATCAGCGGTCTATAAGCGTTCTCGATGAAATGGCGAGATTACGAAAAACTACACGGCCAGTGCCGCGCAGTAGAAACACCCGAGAGTGGTAAGACAACTGTGTGTGCCGTGCTTGGGAAAAAATCATAGGCCACGCCTCAACGTTTATTTCGAGACAGAAGAAAATCAAACGTATTCGGATACATTATCGATCATTCGCGAAGCCGCCGTCGTACCGCGCTGTTGTCGCGATCGCGGTTTTCGTAAAATAGCCGCGGTGTTGATACACACACACACACATACACTTAACGTAAATCGGGTGGCAATATGATTGCTCCTCGGATCCATCCCCCCCCCTCCCGAGAACGTTCCATCTCTTCCACCTCTTCCTCCTCTCGCGCGAGAAATTTCTCGCCCACCCTCACACCTCGGCTTTTCGGCCCGTGCCCCCCCCCCCCGCTCGCCCATCTCGTCGCCCGGCCGCCCACGCACGCGCGGGACCATTGACGCTCCCTCTCGCTCCGTCGCTCCGTCTCGCTCCCGCCGAGAGCGCAGTGGGCGTACGATTCGGCACGCGCGCGCGCGTCCGCGACTCGCTCGTGTATTATTTATTCCGCGATCGAGCGCCGAAGCCGACGCCACCGCCGCCGTCTCGTGTTGCGACGTTATGTTTCGTGCGCGCGCGGGGCAATTATATTGTTCTCTCGGCTGATACGTCGACGACTCGTCAGCCCCGCGTGTGTATATATATATATATATATATATATATATATATATATATATATATAGGTACGTATACGTACATACGTACGAGCCTTATATTTGTATTTTTTCTTGTTTCTTTTTTTTATCTACTTATTGGTTCATTTATTTTTTTAATAATAGAATAAAAATCGCAGAGCGTTAAATCTGAAAGTGGATTTGAGCGCGTGAGATCTCTTTTGTCGAGTATTCAGTATTGTCGATTTCGGAGACAAATATCGGAAATTGGATCTTATAAAGGTTCTGCGAAGAAAATTTGATTAATGAGCGGATGATAAATTTCAGTAAGGAACATAAATTTCAGTAATGTTTTTCTTTCTTTCTTTTTTTTTTTTTAATTTTGATCGCATACTTGTCATCAGTTTTAGTAGTAGACACGCAATTATGATTATACACTGGTATACTTGCTAGATCAGACTGATAAAACTACGGATTAATATTTGAGCTTCCAACCGGCTACAATCTCTGACATTGTATACAACAATTACAATAATGATATATTTATAATGTTCAATAAATGTTAAGATACACATTAATTCTATTTGTAAGTGCTATGTATATGTATATACATATGTATATATATATATTGTTTTTTCAATTAATGCAATACTAAAACGAAAATCCTACGAAGCGTCTGTTCCGGATGGCGAAGAAAGAAAAGGGGAAGTGTAGCTTTTTTGTTTTTAATTGGCTTTTTTAAACAATGTATAGTTTTTACTAAACCGTGAAAACGGCAGCTTTTTCTTGTCCTCGACCGTTGCCACCCAAACCGAGAGATATCTTCACTGATCTTGCGGTCTTCATGGAAAGCCCGCGCAAGACCGACGCAAATACCTCTCACTTTACCGAAAAATCAGGAAAAAATTTAGCCAACGCTCCACCCATTCTACCCGTGAGCGTCCCATTCGGCCTCGCGCGGCCGACGCTTGTTTTTTTTCGCCTCATATATTTTTTTTTTTTTTTTCTTTTCGTCCCTCGCCCATCCCCGCAATCTCGTCGCGATCGCGCGCGATCAGCGGCGAGCGGCTCTATCGCCCGGCTTATCGGCCCCACGCGGCGGCCGCCGCTAATAGGGCCGAAAACGGCGGCAGCGACGACGCGCGGAGGGCAGCGCGAGGGCAGCGCGAGGGGAGCGCGGGCTCGGCGAGCGAACGGCAACAGCGGCAGCGGCAGCGGCAGCGGCAGCCGCAGCGCCGAGGCACCATCCCTCTTTCGGGAAATAAATAACGTCGGCTCTCGGCCGCGCGAGGAGTGAAGTGAGCGAGCGTGAGGAGGGGCGCGGGTGGGGAGGGGGGGGGGGGTAGGTAGAGTACCCGAGAAATCATAAAACCGTAAAGTATCGCGAGCACGCGTCAATACAAAGTGCAGGTTTGCCCTTGAGACCACGCGGGGAGGCGAGCCAAGCTCGCGCTCTCCTCTCTCTCTCTCTCTCTCTCTCTCTCTCTCTCTCTCTCTCCCCCACTATCCGTTTTCGTGCGCTGAAGCTCGCCGGTGTCGTTTACCTCTGCCGGAGGTATTTGACTGCTATACGTCACGAGTGCGCGGGCGAAACGAAAAAAAAATCCACGCCTATATATTTCGTTCGGGCCGTGTTTCTGCCACGGTTTTCTATTATATCTATATATATATATATGCAGGTATGTAGCTTTGGACGATGCGTCCCGCTCTGTCTTTTTCTCGCGACAGCTTCGGATTTTTAATGTTATTCTTTTTTCTGCAAATTTTTCACGTCAAGTACGGCTAAATATATATCTAACTATATATATATTTTTTTTTAATTTTATGCGCGGATCTGATAAGCGATAAATTTTCCTATAGTCTTGAAAACTCGCCGAATACCTCGCAGTTAAAGCGGAATCTTTAATTGAAATTATTTAAATTCTACCTCGGGGGAGATGTTAGTTTAGAGCAAAAATTCGAGAGAAAAAAATTCTTTCGTTGTGTTTTTACATTGCGTTATACCGAGTCGAACGAAATCACAGCCGTTGGATTATAATTACGTATCTTGCTGGTGGCGTGTGGGGGGGGGGAGGAAGAAATATCGACCCGATCGTACGAGCACGCGGCTGTTTTAAGCCAGGCGTACAAAGGACAAGGCGGTTGAAAAGAGGGCAGAGACGGAGCGAGAATGCGTTTTGCGCGAATCCACGCGGCGTTCGCGCCTCGTTGCGCCTTTTAACTTATCCGCGCCGTTCTTTGCGTAAGGAAATGTTCAGGGATGGAGGGAAAGGCTTCCCACCTGCTACTTCTCGTCGAACTCTTCCGTTCATGATAATTAATCCGACATACAATTTATATGTACAAGGAAGTGACGACATATTGTCTACGAAAGATACTCTGAATTTTCTTTTATCCTAACACGAGGACGGAACGTCGAGCCCTCCATTACGGAAACGCCGCCAAAGCCCTCGTGACGAACATCCAGATAACGGCGGTTCATCATCCGCGAGCGCGGCGCTGTCTTTGCACCGCCGGGGAGGTGGAGGGGGAGGCGACGCCCGGCGGCTCGGCCGTCTCTCTAGCTCGGGCAAGTATCTTCGCCGCGCGACATTTCGGCAAAAGGACCGAACGATCCAACGCTGCCCAACGGGCCGACTCGTGCGCGATGGGCAAGAGAAAGATGGCGCTCGCCCGTTCCTCCACCCATTCATATATATATATATATATATATATATATATATATATATATATATATATATATATAAACGCGCTCCCATACGCAGAATCAGGAGCGCGACCGTGCGAGAAGCTTGAAAAAACGAGGATAGGCGCGGGGGGAGGGGGCGGAGGCGGGCCGCGTCGAGGACGGAGAGACGGCACACACGCACACGATACGCAAAAAACGAACCCGACGCGACCAAGACGATCGAGAGCGAGGGAGGGAGGGAGGCAGAGAGAGAGGGAGAGAGAGAGAGAGAGAGAGAGAGAGAGAAGCCGGTATGTATACAGCATGGCTGCCAGTCTTAGGAACCGGCCTTTTCGGCGCAACGGGGTAAGGGGAGCGGGAAGGGGGGGGTGGGCCCGAGGAGAGAGGAACGCGCGATGCATACGTAAAATGCGCCTCCGTGCGCGCATCGCCGGCCGAGACTACGCGAACTCCCTCGGAATGCCGAGGAGAGTTTTTCGGGAACGGATACGTGTGTATGCACGTGTGTCTGGATGCATGAATGTGTATTATACGCCGCACGATGACGCCCCGTCAATGAGATGCGAGGGACTCTGTTCGATTTTTATTCTCTCTCTCTCTCTCTCTCTCTCTCTCTCTCCCTCTCCCTCTCTCTCCCATCCCCCCTCGCTCCTGCTCCCCGGTTCTCATACGGCGGCCCGGCGCAGCGCCGAGTCGCCGAGAAAGAGGCCGATATCGCATCGGGCCGTCCACCTAATGGACGGGAGTTTTCGATGGCTATAACCGCTTATCTCTCTGCGCGCGCGCGCACAGGCGCGCAGGGTATTTCCCTCGATTTTCAATGATTTATTGCGTCGAAACTTATGCGTCATGCACTCGGGTGGGCGGTGAAGAAGGACGAGGGGGGGGGGGGCGGCGGTGAGGCGGTGGAGGAAGCGAGGCGCGGATTACGTTTAATCCGAGGGCCTTTTTTGCGCGGGTCGCCGGCCAACGCGCTAGAGGAGGGATTTCGAGGCGATTTTGTTGCTCTTGTTTTTTGTTTCTTTTTTTTTTTTTTGTTCTTAATCTATTTAACGCCCGCGTTAAAATCGATGTTCGGTTACTGTCGTTGTCAGGACGTCCAGCGCCGAGGCAGCGTCGTCTTCTCGCGTCGGCGTGCCTCGAATCGCTCGGCCCCCGCGGGCAAATGCGTCGCGGGTACTCGGGATAATTCTCGTACCTTTCGGCACTTTTGCCCGCGAGCGCGTATCGGTAAGTGGATTACGCGCGCGCGCTTGGATATTTTGGTCACGCGATTGAAAAATTGTGCGACGTATATGTGCGGGAAAAGATATTCTCCTAATATGCGTAACAGTTTAAAATCGCGAAAAAACGCTACGCGCTCGCGGGAATCTAACGTTTCCGTGTACATATGTATATGTGTGTGTGTGTGTGTGTGTGTGTGTGTGTGTGTGTGTAATCTTTGAGACAGCCGCCACTTCGAGACCGTTCAACGTCCTCGCAATCGAGTTAGAAAATTATTAACGACAGTGGCACACAGCTCGAAATAATCAAATAATAGAGCGCTACCCTCCCCCTTATTTTCCAATTCCCGCCAGCGCACCGCCTGGAAACGAGGGCGCTATTATTGCGCGTGCGCTCCATCATCCCGCGTACGCGCGTATACGTGTGCGCGCATGTATAAGCCCGTACAGAAGTCGAATAGCGAGGTAAAACGGCAATGTATGCAGAGGCGTAGTTTAGGGTGATTTGAAACTGGATAAAAAAAGAAGGAGAAGAGGGCGGAAGACGTGGACGTACGAATAAATAATTAATAAACCAGCGTTCTCTGCTTTCCATCTCTCTCTCTCTCTCTCTCTCCGACTCTCCCGGCTGCCGAGAGGGAGAGAGTCATTGTCCTGCGAGTTCGCGAGGCCGCGCCGCGGTGTCGGGGGTCGCAGGGGTGGAATGACGACGATCGATATAACTATAAGGCAACCGTGTCTATATATATATATATACTTACACACGTATACGCACATATATATACTTACGAAAATCGACCGCGGCGCCACCACCGCCTCGGCTGCTCCACTTTTTAAAAGCGTCGCGCGCGCGCGCGCGCGCCTCGCCGCGATACCGACGGCCACCCCCCTCCGAAGGAACCCGCCGACCCCGCGGACGCTACGTCGCGCGCGATCCTGGGCGGCTCCGGGTCGCGCCTCGCGTCCTCCTCCACCCCCGGCCAAGGGGCCGAATTCAGCGACGGGAGAAGGGACGCTTTGCCCGTTCTCGCTCGCGGTTCAATTGTGCGTTGAGGAAGTGCTTGTCCCCCCCCCTCCCTAATTTAGCGAATCGAATACACGGCCGTGCAAATATGGTTTGCCGAGGACGCGCAGATATTTAATGCCCGATGCAGACGGATCGTCGATCCGCTACTGTTGAAATAAGCATCGGCTATAGGATTCTATACCGACGATTCTATCCTTATTTTCTTTTTCCCCATTCGTCTTTAATGGGGCAAAGTCGATTTCAAGCCGGACCATCGATATATCTAGCGAAATTTCTAGCGAGTCTTCTCTGACAACGAACGGCTTCAATTCGAATATTCCAAGTGTATTTTCAGATTAAAATACGCTCGCAATAAATGCAATGAGAAAAGCAGTCCCTGTAGTAAATCTAGGACACATGCGCTTCACGGGGCTGAATGTGGCTTTTTTTTTGTTTTTTATTTATTTATTTTTTTTTTTTTTGAAGCAAGGGGCTGGGGGGGGGAATCGTCTCGAAAAATTTTAACCGATTAATCAGTCGTGCAGCTCGGCCCGTTCTCGAAATAATATCGATATCGATCCGTGGAAAAATAAAAACTGGCCTAATAAGTGCAAAACTCTCGATTGTCAAATTTCATGCTCGCAATATCGGAATATCCAGTTTCGAATTCGATTTGGAAATTTTTTCGAATTTAAGAATTTTTAACGTCGACATTGTAGTTTTGTCGATGCGTCTCAACGAAACTACATCCGAGTGTAACAATGTATTTCGATGACTTTTTTTTGAATATTTGAGGGAAGCAGTGTATTTTAGAAAAATATCACATTATCGTCTACGTGCCCGTACGATAAAGATCGTATTTCTATACCGTACTGTTCCAAAAAGGAAACAGAAAAAGCAGCACGAAACCCGACCAAGAATGGTATAAAGCACCGTGATTCTTCCACTACACCCCACCCTCTCTCTCTCTCTCCCTCGACACAGTATAATCATCAACAAAAGAGGGGAGGTGGGGGGTAAATCGCGGACAACGACGCGCACGTGCGCCTAGGAAAAAAGGACTGCGGAGGAAGAAAAGGAAAGCCTGCCTGCCTGCCTCCCTCTCTCCCTCCCCCTGCACGGAAGATAGGGAAATGTGTCGCGTGCGCTCTGCGCGTGACTGCGTATATATGCATACTTTCATTGCTGGGTTATACAACGTTCGCCGAGTGTATATCGATGTGTGTGTGTGTGTGTGTGTGTGTGTGTGTGCGCGCGCGTGCGCGTTCTATGCGCCCGTGCGTATAGCGGAGGCGCAGCGAACGAGCGAGCGAGCGAGCGCGTGGAACGGCGGCCGAGCCGCGCCGATGCATAAAAGAGAACGAGAACGCAGGCACTGCCTCTCTGTAGCGCGCGGTGACGACGACGACGATGATTATAATAATAATAATAATGGCAATAATAATCATAGACGACTGCAGTCAGCGCCTCGTTCGCTCTCTCTCACTCTCCCTCTCTCGCTCTCTCTCTCTCTCTCTCTCTCTCTCTCTCTCTCTCTATCACTCTCTAACTCTGCTTTTTTATCAATTTTCCAACCTCTACAAAGCCCGAGCGCAGGCCTAATCCTACGTTATGCACGGCGAATTGCCCGAGGATCTCTCTCTCTCTCTCTCTCTCTCCTCTCTTACGTGCTCGCGCCGTACGCGAGCCGTCCTTTATCTACTTATTAAGGGCAGGCCGAATAGGCGAGAGTCGCGCGGGCGCTGCTCCAGCGAATTTTCGAATCGAGCGTTCAAACCGACCGCGCTGAATAGAGTGTCAGAGGGGGGGTGGGGCAGGAGAGGGGGAGTAAGAAACGATAAAGGAGAATATGGGACAGCGCTCGGATGTGCTTCCTCGTTTATGTACATACGTATATGTGGTATGTATGTATGCGCGTGCACTGTACAACGTCCACTCTCTCGTTGGCGCGCTCTTTTCAGAGCGTCGCGTCTCGCGCGGCCGTGTAATGAGGCGCGAGGCGAATTATTATGTTTGGTCGACACATTTAACTTTTTACGCAGGCGCGCACAAGAAAAGCATCCGAAGTAGACTCCCTCTCGATAAAATTCTCTCTTACAATATATATATATATACACATATACACACTCATCGCTATCTTACGCCGGATTTTCTCTGGCGACAGATCAAGCGGCGGTCTTCAAGTAAATTATTTAATTTCTAACGTCGCCTCTGCCATACGGTCCCTCGGCTGACGCTCTGCTAGCACGGGCGTGTATCGGTAATCAATTTATGATAATTAAAATTCCGTCCGCCTCGCATAAATTAATTGCAATGACTCGGCAGCCCCTCCTCGATCGATCGGATTATCTTTTGGTTGCTCTTTCGTTTTTTTTTTTTTTTTTTTTTTTTGCTTCACGCAACGACCCTCCCATCAAATAAAAATCGAAGTTCGCATTGGTCTCGGTGTATCGTAATTGAACGTCTGTCTATATATGTATATATATATATCGATAATCCTAGCGCGGCAGCGGCAAAGTCGCGAATTCGAGGGGCTGCCCGGCTACTGAGAATACTCAGTAAATAAATAACGCTCGCACGACCGAGATATATGTGTGTATATATATATATATATATATATATATATATATATATATATATACACACACACTGTGTGTATACGTACAGGCGATTGTTTAATCGCGTTGATAGAAACAAGAAGAAGAAGAAGGAGGAGGAGAAGACGAAAAAATTCGCAATCTGCCAATTCGATGTCCGGCATACCGACGACCCCGCTGCCACCCTTTCCCCACTCGCCGCCGACGCGTTATCTATCGGCGATTGCGATTAAACGTATAGATATATATATATATATATATATATATATATATATATATATATATATAACATGTTTATACCAATAATCAGCGGAGACACGACGTTGCACTTTATACACATGCGTCCGCGTCGCGGGCTCGCCGCTCGCCGCGTTCGGTCGATCGCTCGTCGCGCTCCTTCGTCGGCTCTTGCCTCCCCCTCCCCCAAACCCCGCGCGGCCCGCGGTGCCAATCGACACGCCTGAACTCGACCCGGTCATAATAAAAACCTGATTCCCCGGCTCCGGATCAAATATGCATTTTTATATGCGTGTCTATATATATATACATATATACATATACGCGTATATGTATGCGTTTGCATGTAAGAGGCCGGCAAAAATTAATGCAATCAATTTAAGCGTCGCGTGCACGGCTTTGCGGCGCTCTTTTGTCCGGCAAACAACATTAATAATAATAATAATAATAATAATAATAATAATAATAATAATAATAATAATAATAATAATAATAATAATAATAATAATAATAATAATAATAATAATAATAATATCAACAACAACAATATAATCGTGTTGGTAATATTGTTTGTATATGCACGCGCGCGCGCGCGTGTTTGTGTGCGAGAAAGTTCGGATGATCTTTCATTTGTGCTCGGTTGTATATCTATAGCGGCGAGAAAAAAATTCTATTACAATCAACCGAACGTCTATTTGAATAGTATGTGTAGCGAATAAATATCCATTTCAAACGTAGTCATTTTATCAACGAAGCACTGAGCATCGATTTGAAACGTAAAAAAATCTAGACGATATTAAAAAGTTTTTAAATTTAAAAAAAACTCTCTCTCTTCCTCTAAATAAAACGAGATCGAACATCGCGTATTAATGTAAAACGGGCGCCCGCCGATAAAAATTCCCGATTAAAGCCCCCCACGCTGCTTACATATACAGAGTCGCCGAAGTATATTACAAATATTTTACGAGTGCGCGCCCACGGAAATAATTGCGCGCACCGGTAAATTCGAGATCGACTGCTCTACCTCCGTCGCGCACCCTCCCCCCCTCCACCGCCGACCCACAGCCGACTATATCCTGTCGTGAAAAATTGTCCGGTGAATCGTCCCGTAAAAGGACAGCGAGCGGCGGATGCTCCTCTCTTTCTCTCTCTCTCTCTCTCTCTCTCTCTCTACTTTCTCCGTGCGCGGGCGCTGTCGCTCGGCGCGATCGAGATCCCGAGGAGGCCGATGAGGAGGCGACTCTCTTTCCTTCCCCTTTCCCCGCCCGACCCTCGCACTCTTTGCTGGACCTGGCGCGCGATAGAGGCGGGGAGGGGGCGAGAGGGGGGGAGAGAAAGAGAGAGAGAAAGAGAGAGAGAGAGAGAGGAGAGCTTCGAAAGAAGGATGAGGAAAAAGAGCGTATAGGTATATGTGTATATAAAGCTGAGGGGCAAGAAAAGCATCGTCGCGCGGAATTGCAGCCTTGAACGAAAGTAGACTGGCGCGCATAGCGAGCGCGCGGCCGGGACGGATGACTTTTTGGGATATATGTGTGTGTGTGTATATATATATATATATATATATATATATATATATATATATATATCCGCTGTTAAATGTTAATTGAAGCCGATTTTTATGCAAATTTTTCGGGCCGACCCGGCCTTATTAATAAGGAGAAGAGGAAGAAAAAACAAGGACGCCCGTGTACCGGGCGCGCATGCACGCGCATGCACGCGCATATGTGTATTTACACACACACACACACGCGCGCGCACGCACAGACACACGCACACACAGACATTTGGTCGAAGCACGTGTCAATGAAGCCGAGCGCGCACACGCGCGAAGGCCAAGCCCTCTCTCGTACACCGACGATTTTTCGGCAGAAACGCCGAAATATCCGCCCGGGTCTCGAGCGCGGACCATTACGCGGACGGCTCGACCTTTATTTATTTATTTATTTATTTTTTTTCTTTTATTTACTTTTATTTTTCTCCACGAGCCCGAGAGGGACAAAAATTTTATCCCAATCTCCGTTCCCGTTACGCACACCGACGAATTTCCCTCGGACGAGTGGGCGCGCGGACCGGTGCATAACGTATAAATAAATACTTATGTATGTCTGTATATGTGTACTCACCGTGCATTATGTTACTGTGGGCGCTCTCTTTCCCTCTCTCTCTCTCTCTCTTCTCTCTCTCTCTCTGTGTCTCGTTAAGGCGGGTCGGCGCGCGCTGCTCAGAAAATCTGGAACGTAAAAGTAACACGATGTTATACAGCGGTCGAGGGAAGATGTTTTTTTTGGGTATATACGGTAAAAGTATAGGTGACATAATTTTACGAAATACATTGCTGATCGATTAAAATTGTTAGAAAAGGTTGTCAACGTAGGTCTTGACTTTCTTCAATTATTTTTCAGTAATATGATAAACTTTTTTTTTCGGTTCGCAGACTCTTCGAATAATATAACAAAATGACATATTTTATATATATATATATATATATATATATATATATATATACACGCTTATTTTTCCATAAATCCAGAAAATAAATATATTTATATAACAAAATTTCGAATCGCTATTGACTGAATCGTCAGTGAGCAAATATTTGCGTTAGAATTCGTAATTTCAACGGGAAACGTTTTAGATCTAAATTTAATCGATACTTCACCTTATATATCGTAAACCAAACGAAAATCTAACGTAAAGTTATGATAACCTAATTGAATCGAATGAGCCACAAAGTTGACGTCAATCTTAATAAAGTATAAAATATTAATATACAGTATATACTATTCATACTATATATATATATATATATATATATATATATATATATATATATATATATATATTATACTGTTAACAGTATATATTTAATATAGTATGTACTATTTAAAGTACATATGTACATGTCGTTCCGTATAAAATTGAACTCCTTTTCTATAGATATAAAATTATCTAATATAAATATATGTTATTCCTTTTTGTCCGCCCAAAAAGAAGTGTAGATCTGCAGCAAGAAGAAATATACATGCAACAGGGACATTTAGCATTTCTGCGGTGATGATAATAAATCATCAATTGGCTGCGTACTACTTATCTTATCAATTCTCGCCCGATTCGCGTCTGATTTTTAGCCATTATTTTCTAGATAAAAGTACGGGCTGGTAGAGTGAAAGAAGCCACGAGAGAATTAAGAAATGCTGAAGAATCCTACCAATCGTACATATGTCCGAAGCATCTGTCGCCGATTATATATATATATATATATATATATATATATATATATATATATTGCTGTGTGTGTGAATTTGTGTATAAACGCATCGGAAAAAGGGGTCTCTCCCTCTTTCTACAGCGCGGGTGCAGCGCCAGCAGCAGCAGCAGCAGCCGCGCTGGGAAAGCCCGCGCGTCGGGTCGTTATTATAATTTCACGCGCCTTGACCTCTCCCAATGACACGTGCGCGAGCTCGTGCACGCGCAGAGCCAGGCGTACATGTTGCACGGAGAGAGAGAGAGAGAGAGAGAGAGACAGAGAGACAGAGACAGGCACACAACCCACATTTTTATTCCCCATTCATGAGCGACGCAAGTGCACAACAGGCGGCCCGAGGCGAATTTTTCGCGCGGGCGCGCGCGGTCGTTAAGAAGGTATGCTTTCGCTCGTTAAGAAGTGTCGTGCGGTCGGAGGGGTAGTGGGGGGGGGAGGTTCTGCTGGCCCCCATCCCCCCACCGCGCCGCCGCCACCCGCTCATTTTTCAGTTTCCTTTTTAGTCCTCCTCCTCCTCCTCCTCCTCCTCCTCCTCCTCCTCTTCGCTCGTCATCGTCTCCGTCTTCGCCGTCGGTCCTCCGCTTTCTTTACGATTCGCGGCGTTGCGGAAGGTAAGGGAGCGGAGGAGAAGGGAGATAGAGAGAGAGAGAGAGAGAGATAGAGGCAGCGTCGACGTGCCCGCGGATTACCCGCCGCGTCCTTATATTCCCGCGGTCTCGTTGCGTATCGCACGGTCGCCGTTAATCCGGTCAGCGTAGGCGCTGTCCAGTTTTTTTTATTCGTCTCTTTTTTTTTTTGTTTTTGCTTGTCTTTGGGTTTTTCGGTTGATCTCGCCGTGACGCGCCAGTGACGAACGCCTCGACGACGCGGCGTCGGTGCCGGTGGCGTCGCCACGCCGAGAGGAGACAATCGTTCGAGCTGCGGGGCCAGCGGCAGAATGCATCGGGTGCATTGTGCATGGTCGAGCCGCGCGAGTAATTAGACCGTACGCAAGTGCCATGAACGTGCGAGCGAACGAGATTGCCCGAAGGATTTTTCCACGAGATCGATTTGTCGCGTCGCTCGGGTGCGAAAGTATTTTTTTTTTTTTTTTTTGTTTTTTTTTTTTTGTTTTTTATGTTTCAGACGGAGATTTGTCGTTGAAATTTAAGTCGCTTCTTGTTTCGTCCCAAAGTTCGCTGATGCACACTTGGCCACGGCTTGGCACGCGATGGGATTGAAGAACTTTGGAAAATATCGGTTAATATTAGGAGAATACGTTGCACGAATTGTCGCGATTATATTTGTCCCTCTTCTAAATCTTTACGATCCTTCAATATAGAAAACGTCCGATATATAACTGCCACGGCGAGATTTTCAATAAAATTAATCCCCCCCCCCTTTATCTCGTCGGAGATGACAGTTTGCCGATAACAGGTGCGATACCATTTCTATGTACAGAGTATATACCATATACTGTGCAATTTAAAGAGACGGGGGTGTATCATTTGCACTGTTCCCTACATAAATCTTTAGGAAAGCTCCCGGAACGAATGGAAAACGCGATTTTTCAGCAAAATTAAACGCCAGCTTGCGAACAATGTAAAACGATAATAATTTATGACTTTAAAGTCTCGATAAATTTAAAGTGTTTAAACGACGATCCCATGCCGGCGAGTCGAAATTGAAAAATGCCGATTTTGCAAAGTCAATTATTTAATGCGTCCATTGTTAAACAAGTCGATATACTTGATTGTACAGTGCAGTTTTAACTTTGAGACACGAAATCTACGAGCCGAACAATTGTCCCGATTCCGTAAAGCATATATATATATATAATAAGCAACAGGATCATTTTTATCTTCCCCCCTGAGATTCCCTCGAGAGCGTTCATTTCTTTCTTTCTTTGTTTAGATTCGTTTTCTGTTTTTTTTTTTGGTTACTTTTTAAACAATACCGCAACGTACACGTACAACCCGATGGCGCAAATTAACGCGAGCGCCGCGGAGGAGTTCGTTGGCACTGCCGCGGCAATTATGTTGAAATTTCTTCTTTTTCCCTTACGATAATCCCGAACACGAGTTATGCAAAGTTGTTCAAAAAAAATTCCGGGGACTTTTGCGCGCGCGCGCGCGTCCGATACCCAGTACCGAAAAAATATGTGTGTGTCTGTGTGTGTGTGTGTGTGTGTGTGTGTGTGTGTGTGTGTGCGTGTGATAATACGTACTGTTTGCGATATGATTTTTCGCCTCGCGAGCACGTTAACGAGGCGCACCGGGAGACGGGTGATTCTCTCGAAACTTTGGTCAATGGCGCGTGCATCGTGCGTGCGCGTTTAAATTGTGCGTATGTATATATACATATGGCATATGGTACTGAGATCGACGAGAAAACACGTCGAGGAGTCAACGAACTCGGCGGCGCGGCCCCAGTGCGCGCGAGGCGAAAAATCATACACAATATGTATGCATAAATTATAATTAAAAATATAATCGCGAACCACGATGCATGCGCGATTTCTAAGATCGGGGGAGATCGGCGTACAATAAATGCGAGCCCGCGCAACGTACGTTCGTCGCAAAAGATAAATGCCAGCGACCTCCTCCCCTCCCCTCCTCCTCCTATCTACACGCGTCTATGATATTTTATCGGCGCTCGCGCTGAGCGGGGTTCGTCTCGAGGAGTTATATCGGCATAACACGTACGATACGTCTGGTTTTGCAATGCTGATCGCCGCGCGGCAATTGATGTTTAAGTGCAATTAATACATACATTGGGAATCGTCGACGGGAGAATTAAAATAACTATTCTCGGGTGTGGGGGGTGGGGTGGGGTCGCAAAAGAAAAATTCCTGGCATTAAAATTAAAAAGGCTGAATTAGGAATCGAACCTGTCAAATTTACAATATTATAACATATATATATATATATATATATATATATATATATATATACACCATATCAGGATATTATATCATATAATGTAATCATACGATAATGCGATATGATGAGAATGCATGAACACGACTTTTTATCCAAATATATAAAATGCAGTGTCGCTAATTCTATATCATATAAATGGATGCCCAATCTTGTGGATTATTTAGTGGGAAAAATAGCAATAATACAGGTGTAATTATAGGTTGTATATGTAATTATATTGGTTTTTTAGAAGCTTACACTATCAAAATTAATTATAAGAAACGGCGATTTCTCGTCAGTTCCATTGACTAATGTTTTTTGCGCTATTTGTGTTTTTATTTGAATTTTGATTAAAATTCGTCAGATTACTAACTTTTACAGTTTTCGATCAAACTACCTAAAATTATCCTCGCTCTAACGCACACGTAGTCCTTTTTTTAGCCCTAAAGCCCACACGTCAACCTCGACGATTTTACAGAAAGGTCACAAGTCATTTCTAGTCAAAATTTGGACAGGGACGAGAAAAGAAAATGAGCGGATGAAAAATGTATTTGCAAAGTAAATAATTTTTGCAACGATCGTCAAAATGCGCCCGCGCCTCCTTCACTGGCTCTTTAGCGTTGCGAAACTGTGTGCATTATATACACACACACACACACACACACACACACACACGCTCCATTGCCGCGCCTCGGTGTGTTGTTATGGATATAGAAATTCGCGACGTACGTTGCCCTTATCACTTTGCAAATACGTCGCTCCCCACCCCGTCCCCTTCGCGCCGGGGACCCGCGAGATTTCGCGCGTCGAGTTATCAGCCACAGAATATTCATACTTATATCTACACGTATGTATATATATATATATATATATATATATATATATATATATATATTTCATGAATACTCGTGTACGAGTTCACGTTCGCGATACAGCCGGATGAGAATGAGTAAGCCGACGAGCGATTCCGCGGCACGGGTAAATCGCGAGCGTTTTCGACGAGGCGCGCGCATGTGGCGCGCACGGGCTCGGTCAATCCCGAGGAGCACGCCTCGGAATTCTTCCCTCTCGCGTTGTCCCGGAAATGTCGCACGAGATTTTCCGAATTCTCGCCTCGGGGTGGAGGCGATCGAGCGGCCACGGGTGAATTGAATTGAAAATTCGCGCGTGCCAAGGATCATCGCGGCTTTACCGCCGCTACAATAATGCGGACGAGAGCGCCGGAGCGACGAGGGCTCTTTGCGCCCGAGCTGAAATGGCACGATGACGCGTTTCGTCGAGGCAAAGAGTAAGGGAAATTTTCCAGAATTCAAATCCTGCACGATCGCAAAATTAATCTCGACAGATCCCGGCGGATTTTCGATTATTTCACGCGGGCGTCTCGCAGTCACGAATTTTGCAATTTCACGTGTCGTCGTGGAATTTCGACGATGCCGCGACGATCGCGCGATCGCGCTCGGAGTTCGCTCGGACCGTCATTACCGACGATTTAACCCGTAATACGTAAGATTTTCGAAATTGACCGAGAAAATCGTATCACGCGCGGGATGAAAACGTCGATCCCCCTGCGTAAATCATCCGTCTGGCCGAAAAACCCGCGCTCGGAGTCGACGCTGCTAATACGCCCGCGCGGCGCGCATACCCAACTGTAAAGTTTAAAGCGCGCGGGCTAAGAGTAAGTGTATATGTGTGTGTTTGTATATATATATATATATATATATATATATGTATATATGTATATATATATATATATATATGTATATATACAGAGGCGTCTTTACGACGAGCGCCAACTCGCGAGCGCATTGTCGCGAGTGCGCGCTTACGGCGTGTATTATAAAGCGCGCGACTACGCGTTCGCATCTTTCCGTAGGGTCCCCCCGACCCTCCAACCCCCGCCCCATCGTCATTCTCTCTCTCTCTCTGTCTCTCTCGCGAACCGTGACGTAACCTCCTCTTCCGCCTTCCCTCCAAACAGCGCGGGAGAGACGGGTCGTTCTTTAAACCATCCTGTCTCTGCGTGTGTATGTTATTGTGTACATATATATATATAGACGCATAACTGCGGCACGGAGGCCCGATAGTTAAGACTAGCGCTTATAAAAATCCGCGTCACAAGTTATGCAACTTCGCGAACGGCTAAATATATTGCAGGTTTTACTCTATACCTTTGTACTTTTGCACATTAAACGGAATACTTTTATGCAATATATATATATATCGTTATAAAATAAAGAATTTTTAAGAATTAATCTGTAATGTATTTCTATTTTATTTATCTATATACGTATATTATAAATCATTAATATAATTGCGATGTTTACCAGTAAAATTATTCAGACTTAAAATTGATTCTGTTTAATCTAATAAATAATAATTATATTAAATTCAACATTAGTGCAACTATTAAATAAATCCCTTCTCTAATTCAGCACCTTATAGAATACTAGAATGTATAAAGCATATTATAATATACGATATATTATATATAATCATATATGATTGCAGAGCTATATAAACTACCTGACTATATAGAGACTACATAGTGTGTTAAAGTGATATTCTATCGAAGACAACTTCAATTGCTAACGGCGTGGTATGTAAATTTTTCTCTTCCGATACAATAAAAACGTTGTCGTCGACGAAGTTGAGCGAAAGAAAAACCAATTCTATTGAGAAAGTAACGAAAAAAAATATATAAGAGCGTTAAAAAAAAAAACCCGGCACGGTATTCGAAGGATTTATACGTAATGTACTGATTGATAAGCTACATTTGTTAATCAGAAGGCACGTATCATAAATTATAGTGCCGATTGATAATTAAATAGTAATTTTAACTTGCCTTCCCCACCTCCCTTCATCCAACATTCTCCTCAACAACCCGACGACGCGAAGGCACAATTTAATTCAATGCGCGCACTTTTCGCGATCACGTGTACATGTATATATATATATAATATATAGCCGTAAAGCGAGAGAAACGATTTTTAATCGCGCTTGCATTATACGCGCGCGCAACGCCATAATAAATTACGTACCGAGGCGTGGAAATGACTTGTCAATTTAATTCGACAGTTTTATTTATTGGTTCGGCAAATAAACCGCGATAATGTAATTCATCAAGTGTGTGTACGCGCGCGCGCGCGCGTGTGCGTGTCTGTGTATTTATAAGTTAACCACCGTGCGGTCGCCCGAAAGAGAAAGAGAGGGCAAGGGGAGAGAGATCGTATCGTTCTGACGTGTAGTTTTCCGATACAGCTGTGGCGATCGAAGAGCAAAAGTACTTGCAAGATATATATATATATATATTGCGGAGTACTTTTGCTCGTTGGTCGCTTAAAACTTTCTTAACAAGCTTCATACCCGTGACTTTCTTTTTCTTGATATATATATATATACGTATAAGTCGAATAAAACTTGATACACATTGGGATTTTGGTAAAAGTGTTTAAGAACGATTTAAAATTGATAAATCTATGTGCGAGTTTTGAAAACCGAATTTCGACATTTTGAAACTCATACTTGCTTATGTAATAAATATATATATTTATATATGAACTGTTATTATCAGGAGGATCTTTTGTCTAACTTGGTATTCGACAAAAATTGTGATGTAATGTAGGAGAAATCATTCTTCGTTGTTTCGCTATGTAAAATATTGCGCGTCGACGCAGCTTAGACTAAGTCCAACTTCCTGTCGAACAATTTGGTTCCAGAAACTCTCCGGACGCGCTTGAAAAATTGAGAATTTGAAAAAATGTTGATCGAACGAAATCGAAAAGTATTGCTAAATACCGTGTGCATCATCAAATTATCATCCTAAATGTACAGTTAGATTTTCATCTAAAAAAAAAAAAAAAAAAAAAACGATTCCCGTCAACGAAACAAAAATCCTCCCCGCCCCCGATTATGCGATTGTTCTCGTTATTTTTCGCTTTTTGAAATTAGCCTCGCACCCGCTCGTTTTGCGCATAATTCGCCGCGGACGCGAGTCGTGAATTTTCTCACAGCGTCTGCGCGGATTTGATTAATTACACGCCCCTCTCGCCGCCAACCCATTCTCCTCCCCTCCCCCCCCCCACTCTCACTAGGACGCATCCGAGGCCTCTCTCCCGTCCACTGTGTATAAAAGGACCACCGAGATTCGTAGATCTACACAACGTATATACGATATACGCGTCGCGAAAAGAATCACCACGACACACGCGCAGACTCGGACGCGCACGCGCGCACAGTGTCACGCGTCAACGACCGCTTGCAAAAGCTCCAGCGAGCCGCGAAAGAGCATTCGTTTCCCTCCGGTCTCATCATCCTCCCCCCCCCCCGCCCCGCCATTTTCATTTATTCATGAGCGCGCGCCGCGCAGGTGCGCGGGTCGCGTCGACCTGCGCACTCCCGACGCGCCTCGCCTTCGATCTGGCGACGGGGCGCCTCTCTCGTATCAATGCGCGTATCGGCGGGGTCCGTCTGCGCGCGATGGAAAAAAGAAGAAAGGAAACAGAACGGAAAACGCGATGAAATAAGAATTTAAAAAACGAGAACGGGAAAAAGGGGGAGGAGGGGGGACGGGGCACTTGGATGCGCGACCTGCGTTAACGGCCGCGAAACCGCAATTATCGCGCGTCCTTTCCGCCTCTCTCTCTCTCTCTCTCTCTCTCTCTCTCTCTCTCTCTCTCACTCTGTCGCCGTACTGTACGAGAGTATCTCGCGTCGTTCGACGACCGGAGCAGCGGGATCCAATTTTGCCGCAGTTCGAATTACCGCGCCGGACGACGCCGCGCCCGTTCGTTTTGGGCCGCGCGCCCATCGTTCTGGAGAATTCGAGATTGTCCGCGCTCTCGGGATCTTACGATGGGGGCGTGCATCGCGGGCCTCGGTGACGCGCCAGACGTCCCGCGCGTATACGGGCGCCACGGAAGATCGACCCGAGACGCAGATAAGGCTTTGCGCGTAAGGAATTTATTTGTCGCACGCTCCTGATAATAATTACAGATATTACCTGCATATGTATGTGTATATATATATATTTATTTAACACGTAATTTCATCGGACGCGAAAGGTGAACATTTTTTATAAGCACGCGGAGTAATAAAGTGTCATTTCGACAATATTGCACCTCTGTCATTATAACTTTATTACGATTTACGTGCGATCGCATGAATCTTAAAAGGACATTATTGTTCAAAGCCTTCTCTCTCTCCTCTCTCTCTCTCTCTCTCTCTTTTGCCTTTCCTTACTAGTATTTAACAAAGTGTATTTTTTTCTAATAATGCATCCTTATTGGCGTGGGACATATCTTCATCAAATTAAAAAACTCTGTATAAATCAATTAATCTTTTTCATTTTTGTATTTATTATGCAAATATATATCTATATCTATATCTGCGTATCTATCTATTTCAGCCATTCGCGCTCTCTTGCGCAATTCGCCATATGTTATTCATGATTAAAAACAAATATTACAAATCATAATCTATATGTATTTTTTTTTTATGAAAAATGTCCAGTACCCGGACTGTAGCAACTACGTATAAGACAAGGCCTACTAATAGATCCTTAAGTCGCCGTGTCTTTCTACGTACACCTGTACTGACGGATAAAATTTTTTTATTTCACCTTACGTTCCACTGGCTGACCAATTATTGAATTTCTTTTCTTTTCTCACAATCGGAAAAATATCGAAATTTTAAATGAAATATCGCTTAATTTTCAAAGGGATCCCCGTATCCAAGAATTTTTACCCGGCACGTGCAATTGTCCGGCACTCGTTAGCGCGGGACCAAAAAACGAATCTTTTTTCCGTAATTTCCATATATATATATATAGATATATAAATAATGATATATATGAATATGAGTCAGAAATCGGCGGCTGCTGCTGCTGCGCGCGTCTTTAATCCACGAAAAAGCAACTGTCGCTGGCTTCTCTGGCATTAAAATTTCTCGGAACCTTTCTCTCCACGGCCACCGTGTAAAACACATCACGTGATTCGGATTCGTACACACACACACACACAATATATATATATATATAAAATATACCCATACACACACATACACACACATACACACGCAAAAGAGGGACGCGAGAGCGCGCGGTGCATCTGCAGCGCTGTCTCGAAAAAAGGAGGCGCAGGAGCGTAGACGAGGGAAGAAAAAAAGAGGGAAAGAAGAAAAAAAAAATTGAGCCTCCTCTCCTTCCGAGAATCAAAGGGAACGGGTATATATGGCGCATACGTGAGAAGAGGGGCGGCGGCTCGCGTAGCCTCTTACACACGCGCGCGCGCGCACACACACACACACACACACAAACGCTCTTGCGCGGAGCCGTCAAAAATTCCCGATGCATCTCAGCCCCGGGACCCGGAGGGTGGGGCCCCGATGATGCGCGTCGCTCGGGTATTCGACCGCGGGGCCAAACTCTTCCCTTCCCCCGTCGCCCCCGATGCCTTTTTCCCTGCCGGGTGGTACGGAGCCGACGTTGGAGGGCTACAGGTGGTTGGGTGGTGGTGGGGGGGGGCGTATAAGGTGTCGTCGCGGGCGTCGATTCGCCGCTCCGTGGGGAAAAAGGAAGAGTGGGCCAGATGCGTAAATATATATTGCATTATATATATATATATATATATATATATATATATATATATATATATATATATAAATGAAAATTCTCGAGAATTCGCTCGGTCCTTTGGCAATGGCGCTGCGCGATCGCCGCGGGCGCTCTCGTTGTCGCGCTCTGGCATGGATTGGGCAGAGAGTTGAATAATAATATACATATATAATGCGCACAATTAGGGTGCGTGAAAGTTTCTCGTCTCGTCTGCTATCGTCACCGGTAAATATCGTATTAGATGCGCGTGAAACACTTGCGAATGAATAATAAGTATGTATATTATCAGATATTAGATAATAATATATAATAGCAAAAGGGGCTAGGAACGATGAACAGATTTCTACATGCTCGCATGCGAAAAGTGTATTTACCAAATTAGTATAGAAAAGGCGGTCCGTTGTCCAAGAAGAAGAATAATTATTTGTAACGGAATAAAAAATAAAAAAAAAAACAAAAGTTCGTAAAATAATCAATAATGGTAAAAAATGAAAATAGAATAATAGCACATACTATTACGCATAGAAAATTTCTGCCTAAAGAGAAAAATATTTTCTTCGTCGTTTTTGAGCAATACGAACATTAATAATATTAATTTCGTTCGCATTTGATCGGAAAGTTTTTCTTGAAAACTAATTGTTTTTTTTTTGGGACTTTTTATATGAATCTTAACGTTACGGATTTTACGAACGAGACTTATACGAATACGATCGCAGTCTTTCATTCCGTCCTGTAGTAAATAAAATAAAATTAATTGCGAAATTATAGGCTATCTTTAAGGGCGGATAGAAATTTTGTAAAATCCACAATTCCGCCCTGTATCAAAGTGAACTATCGAAATAGCGCCAGCTCCTCATTGTGCCGGCGCTGCGCTCGTTTTCTCCTGTGTGTTTTTTTTTTTTTTTTTTTTTTTTTTGCCTTTCTTCTGTCGGTCAACCCTCGATACAAGCACCGTCCGTAATCCGCGCGAGCCCCCCCCCCCCGCGGAAATTCGATAAAGCCGCGTCGTCCTATCATCTCATCGAATTTCGGGAGACGGGGCGGGAATGCAAAAGAAAAAAAAAAGGAAAAAGGACAAGAAAATCCGATCCGGTCCCCGGATGGCGGTGTTTAAGTATATATAAACGCGCGCGAGCGAATTCGCCTCGGCGCCCGGCCCTCCTATACAGTTTCTTCCACGCCCCTCCCTCCCTCGACGCGCGTTTCGCACTCGTCTCC
The DNA here is from genome assembly GCA_018907035.1 of Sycobia sp. Sy_11. Classification (NCBI taxonomy): domain Eukaryota; kingdom Metazoa; phylum Arthropoda; class Insecta; order Hymenoptera; family Epichrysomallidae; genus Sycobia; species Sycobia sp. Sy_11. The sequence continues at coordinate 1,491,175 of JACCIC010000103.1, forward strand.
ACCATCACCTCGCTTTGCGCCTGCTCTAGTCCGATTTTTTGGATAACGCTTAATTGGAAGGCTGCGCGTGTGTTCGGTGCGTGCCAGTGCGAGCACCTAATGTACACATATGTATGTGTACGCAAGATGGGAGATGAAGGAAGGGACTCTCGGCTGTAGTCGACAAAATCACGAGGGTAAAGGAGATAGCTGTAGATCGGTAGATAGACGGAAAATCGCTTACGCGATTTGGCTCTGTGCAAAAATGCCCGGCCAATATAAAACGTAGAGAGCAAAAAAAAAAAAAAAAAAGATAGGACAAAACAACCTGTTCAGAAATTGAGAGATTGCAATTGGTCCTGGAAATGAACAATTTTAAAAACGAGCCCAATGCCGGGAATCAGCCGAATCCTGGAGGACCGAAAAAAAGAAAGGAAAGCAAGAAATCAGAGTCTATAGGTTCGAATATGCGGCGAATTTATACCGTTTCGCGACTATGTGTAAGCCCGTGTTTTGACATTTACCATGCCGCAAGCAAAGTGACATAATAATCTCGAGCTCGTCTATTCCAAAAATTCCGAGAAAAATCTGAAGAGAAAAAAAAAACGAGCCGCATAGCACAGAGGCCTCGGAATATTTTTATAGAGATATAGATACTGCATCGCGATCGATTATGAAAAATCCCAGCCCGTACAAAGGTTAATGCACCGTGTAATAATTTCACGATAATCTGAATCAATACGTACTGCTAAGCTCCTGCTAATCGAGCATTAATTTGAAATGAGAAATATTTTTTACATCAAACTTTAGCCTTTATACACGTTTAAAAGTAATTCGATATTGCTTATTGAAAGGGAATGAAAAAATTGTCCATTTCAACGAAATACATTCCCTCGGAAGACTGCAATGGAATCCTTATAAACTCATCTCCCTTTTATCGAATAAAATACACATCATGGTGAGGAGAACGTTCTATATATAGTGCGCGCGCGCGTATGTGTGTGTGTGTGTGTCATCGACGCGGAACGAAGCCAGACGAGCGACTAACCGCGCGCGATTACAATTTTCTATATACGCGTTTGGAAAATAAAAAAAAAAAAAAGAAAAGAAAAAAAAAACATAACCCACGCGTCGTGAAAACTAGCCGAGACAGTTGAGTTTTCGTCGCCCCCCTCCCCCCGTTTCGCGCGCCATTACATCGACGAGAGCGGCGCGAATCGATTTTAATTCATTAATTATCCGCGCCTCGTTGTATCCGTAATTTGTAAAAAGAGAGCGCAAAATTGTACGCGGCCGAGCCTCGAATAAAACGTTCTCTATCCCGAGGATGACTCGTTATTATATATAGACGCGCACGCGCGCGAATCTCGGCACTAACACACACACACACACACACGCACAGACACACGCGGTAACCTAAATGCGTCCGCGTTGTAAAAATTATTGTCTTCTCACCTCGCGCGCATATGCAATGCCAGCCTCATACGCACTTGCCCTAGAAAATCAAAAAAAAAAGATAAATAAATAAAAAATAAAACAAAAAAAAAAAAAAAAAAAAAAAACTGGATTGGCCATTGGGGCATCCGCGAAAAGAAAGAGAGAAAGAACGGCGGAAAGAAGGGCAAACGCGCACTTATTAAAGCGAATAAAAGCGAAGCCTTTCGAAATCTGAATTGAGCGAACTCGTGCGCACGTGTAAAAAGTTTATAGTCTGGGATTTAAAAAAAAAAATCATCTAAAAGTACGTATATATATGTATGTATATATACCGTTATGTGTATTAAACAAAAAAAAGGTCGCACCTTCGCAATGTCCAAATATATACAATGAATATAATGCGAATGTGTGCGTGTGTGCGTGTGTGTGTGTCTGTGTGTGTCTGTCTGTCTGTGCAATGTAAAAATATAAAAAAGACCTGACTCAATGCCGGCTTGTACAAATATTAAGTCTTAGACGTATTCATATGTGGTTCGAATGAGTTCACCGCCTACGGTTGATTTTCAATTCATTGCGGCGAAAAGGCGCGAAAGGATTTTATATGCTTTGTGTGAAAAAAAAGAGTATAGGAATATATATTCGCCGTTATAATCGAGATAAAATACCAGCAACTATTACACACATACATACATACATACATACATACATACATACATGCATACATGCATATATACATGTATATATGTATATATGTATGTATATGTATATATTTATGTATATGTATGTATGTATATATGTATGCCTGCATGTGTGTATGTATGTATGCATGTATTCTAATTAAATAAGATTCAAATAAGAATTAAAAATCATGCCTGATGTATAATCGAAAAATTTATTAGACTGCTTTAAATGTACATTGTATATTAAAATACTGGAAGATAAAGGGAATTATATGTGCATATGTAATCCTAATATATATTAATAGACACATAGCGACCTCCAAATGTATACATTTACGTATAACCAGTCGTTATAATGAACACTACGATTAAATTATTTTTCATTATTCCCGAGAGAATCGAATGCTCGCACGTATATTTTTACTTGAAAAAGAATAAAAAAAAATAAAAAATAAAAAAGAAAAAAAAGAACGGTTGTAATTATAAAGCTTATAGAGCACTGCGCGTTATTATCGAGCAGATACCGAAACAGTCGGCAAACGTACGACGCGATAAGCCCGCTGCACCGTAAGTCTGTCTCGCTCTCTATTTCTATAGATCTTTGTCTCTGTCTCCGTCTATCGCTCTCTGCTTCTCTCTCACTCGCTCTCTCGCAGGCACAAATATACACAGGCATACGCGCGCGCGCGCGCACAGAGTCAGACACGCTCTTTATTCCTCGTGCTGCTCCCCATTAGTTTTTCGTCCATTAGAAAACTCCGACCTTGGTCGCGGCGTTGAAAACGCCCTCGCACGCGCACATTATTCTCCATCCTTCTTTCACGGTTTATCTCTCTCTCTCTCTCTCTCTCTCTCCTCTCTCTCTCTCTCACTTCCTCTCTGTCATTCCATGGTATTTTTCCATATGCGTTCCGATCAGAAAACTGTGACCTTGATCTTAGAGCTTGAAAACGCCCTCGCACACGTGCGCGCGAGACTTTCTCGCTCAGTTCTACGTCTCTCTCTCTCTCCTCCATCCGCTCGCCCCCTGCCCCATTCGCTCATTCAACATTTTTCATCTCTAACATAGCCATACTTTTTAATCTATGTCTCTCTCACACTCTCTCTCTCTCTCTCGCTGCTTTTTCCACGACTCCTGTTACAATCGATTATCGATCCCATGGCGAATCCATCGAAGATTTGACTAACGCGCATTGCACGGACGATAAGTACGCGGACTTATATAAGTTCTCGCAATGCTCGTAAATGCGAGAAGAGAGTTTAACGCCCCCGATTTTTCATTTGTTCCCTCGCGATTATTTGCATGAATTACATCTTGAATGATTACAAAATGTTTATATAACATATAGTGCTAGCCTTTTTCGTCATTATCATCACGTACGTGTAGTTAGCCGAGTTCAAATTATATATATATATATATATATATATATATATATATATATATATATATATATGTACACTAATTCTTGCAGTCGCGTATCAAGCATCATATAATGCTCGGTGTAAAAGTGAATTAATCTTCTTTAAATATATAATAACGCGAGATTGTAGCGATTTTTTTCTTTCTTCATTTTTTTTTTCTTCTTTTAATACGAATTTCGATCGCGCCTGCGGCTGATAATCAATTTCTCCGATTGTCAATATTATCCGAGTTCTTTATCTCCGCGTTTCTATCGCACTTTTCCACCAGATTCCCCGAGGAGTTCATTGAACGAGTTTTAATTTCGCGCGACTCGGCTGCCTACCGCGAATGTTGGACGTTCGAAAAATCGTTGAAAGGTGTATATATATGTATATATATATCGAAGGTGATCGTGATTCATCGGGGAGAAAAATTGCGTGGTATTAAAATTACAAGATATACTTTCGATCGGCATCGAAATCGCAAACAAATACCGTGATACTGTCTGCACGGGGAATTTTAAAAAATTCACCACTTATTATGTAAAAAATACGATAATTACAGATAATTTATCTCGGTGCGCATTCCCCATATATGTATTGGCACCCACGCACGAGGCATATATAGATACGCTACTGGACTAGTTTTTACACATAAAGCATAGCTTTATATATGTAAAGGAAAAAGCTTCACGGAAATTATACGAAGAATCTCGCTGCATGACACAAGCGAGTCCCACTACGCGCGCGCGCGCGCGCGTGTGTGCATGTACATATAATAAAACGAACGAGCGCGCTACTGCAGCTGCATCGGCCGAATCATCACCGCGCCGCATTATGTATCACACGCTGGTGATATATAACGGTATTGGCCTATCGCCCCGCCAAATAACCATCGCGACATGCGAGGTTATCGCGCTTACAATATACAATGTAATATTATACACATTATTAATTCGTACCGAGTGGCGCACCACTCCGAAATGCATACACCGGGGTAAAATACTTACATACTTTGACGTACGTTTATTCGCGCGCGCGTTTGTGTGTGTCTGTGTGTGTGTTTCCGAAAACGATAAATAAACACACAAACACGCACACACACACACACATCGTCACGCTGCGAATTTTTATCGCGGCTGTAGTTCGAAAGTGCGATATTAGTTTTCGACTTCGAGCAAATATTACATCGAGGTTGCATGTAAATAGAGAGGCCAAGGAAAGGTTCGAGAGAGAGAGAGAGAGAGACAGAGAGAGTGAAGTCTCTGAGTCACTCTGAGTGAAGTCACTGAGTCTCTGAGGGAGAGAGTGAAGAGAGAGTGAAATGGGGTTGTTTCTGTTTCTGTCTCTCTCTCTCTCTCTCTCTCTCTCTCTCTCTCTCTCTCTCGCAGAAGTACTGTGATTGATCGAAAGTTTCTGGTTAAATTCGCCCACAAGGCGCAGGAAAGTAAAGAAGCAAGAAGGAAACAAAGCGAGCCAAACACTCGTGTAAACAACCTTCAACCAATTGCAGTAATTGTGCGAGAGAGAGAGAGAGGGGGGGGCAGAACCACTCCCTCTCTCTCTCTCTCGCACTTTTCCTCAGCGTTTTAACATAATTTTAACACGGGATGCAACCTCCGCGTACATATGCTCTAAGGTCTTCGAAGTGATTCGCGTCGTATTCGAAGGTTTTTGTGCATTATGGGAAAATGCGACGAAGCCCGTTCATATGGGGCGCTTATCGCTCATTTCCGACGTAGTCGGAGAAATGATTAAATTAAAAAAACATACGCGCCATTGGGCCGACAACCATCCCAATTGGCTGCTAAATTTTCGAAATTTCGAGGACCACCTCGATGACAATTTTCCTTATCAAACGCGAGGAGTAAGAAAGACGCGCGGGAGGTGCCGAAGGGGCTCGGGTTCACGCAACGCCCGTCACGGGCGAACACGTTCGCGCGTCAAACGACCGTTCGTAAAAGAAGACTCGGTCTCGGAAAGGGACGAAAAATAATGCGAGAATTCCTCGACTCTCTGACAAACAACGAATTATACTTCTCACCATAGATCCAGATCTCGTTCGATACAGCGAATAAATAAACTTATTCGACAGACACATTTCTTCTTATAATGTTTATTCGGACGTAAAGAATTGGCATATTACTTATCGTGCCTATGGGGCGTAAAGTGGGGGCTTTACGGCTCTGCTGCTCCAAGATCGTTTGACGTTCGATTGTAGACGTGGGAAGCGCGAGTTCATCGATATAAATCGGCGAGTTTTCGTATTTAAAGCGATACATCGCCAACGCTAATTTTAATTCCACCATCCGACAACACTCCAACATTGATAAACCGGAGTTCGTCTCGCTGATTCGAAAACAAAAGAAAAGAAAAAGAAAAGAAAAAAAAAGCGACAGAAATCGGCGAAAATGTCGCTAATAAAATCAGCGAACGTAACGCGTGCGAAAATTATTCACCGACTGGTACCCGTGAAAAATCTCACTTCTCGCTCCACACTTTAGCGCCGATCGTCGATCGGTGAATTTTGCTGCGATTGCGGGACTAATCGTTGATTTGTCGGTGAGGGGTTGGGGAGGGGGGGGGAAGGGAAGAAGTACGACGTTTCCGACCGATTCCACAGGGATATGCCGCGGACAAGCGGCCACCGAACGCGGGCGTTACGAGTGCCAAAACGCCCGCAACCTCGCAGGTGACCGCTCTCTCTCTCTCTCTCTCTCTCATCCTGCTCTCGCGAAATTGACGCCGTGTATGTATGTACGTGAATATATATATATATATAGAGGACGCCTGAAATCCACCGGATTTCCCGATCGATTCTCTCCCCAAGGTTTCCCCATTGCCGCGGAATGTTATACACGTGGAACGGAAGCTCTTTTATATATGCCAGATGGAGCGAAGGCTATATAATGCACGAGAGATAGAGAGAGGAACGGGGAGCTAACCCCATTAGAGCCTGACGCTCATGTGTATGTGCGCGTGCGTGAGCGCGTGTCTACGCATGTATAGGTGTGCGAGCATCGCCCGATAAAAATATCTCCCGCGCCAAAGTGCAGCGACTTTATTTTGAATTCTCTCTCGTCGGGCTTGCGCGCGGTGCGCTAACCTTTAAAATCTATTTTTAATCGGGGGATCGCTCGCTAATCGAACGTATATAAATTTCGCACACAGGGTCCGTGTGTACGCGCGTGTGGATGAGTGTGTGTGTGTGTGTGAGAGAGAGAGAGAAAGATACACGGTTGTCAAGCACGCCGGAGCTCCCCGGCTATACTTTCTGCAAGCTACTCTCTGCACACACGCACACGCGCGCACAGATATTACATGTGCCGTGTAGGTAATGCATACCCCACCAGGCTCTACGTACATAATGTAGCGCTAGAATTGGGGATTTTAACTGAAATTTTGAAAGATGTAAGCGCCGAGGGCTGGTTATTATTCTTACTGACGAGAACGAAAGTCGGAAGGACGCGCGTGTTAAATCATTTTCGCGCGAACAGGGAGCTAGAATGAGAGAGAATGAGAGAGCGAGGGAGTAAGAAAGGGAAGGGGGGGGGAGCAAGAGTTGCGATGGAAAATCTAAGCTCGTAGTTATATATATATATATAGAGGCGGTGCGGTATATATAACCACGGCCTGATACGCGACATAGAAGCCGGGTTGACCGAGTTACACACTATTTGACCATAATAATTCCACGAGATGCCACGTCTGCGCACGCCGCGTAATGTAATAACCTGTTTTCTTCGGCATCATTGCAAGTCTCGCGGTGTGTGTATATATATATATATATATATGCGCTATAAACACACTGCGTATAAAAAGTATTGTATTTTGTTTTACCAAGCGCTCACTCGATAATGCCGCGAATAAAGTGTGTATGAAAAGACGGCATCCTTGCTATATTTTTTTTTTACACAAAACGGTAGTAGTTCTGCTCTTTGCTCCCCCCAGCCCACGAAAGAACTTCGATCTGTTGCCGGATTCAGTTTTTTTTTTTTTTGCGTAACGCCCCAAAGGTACAAGAACAAATGCGTAGACAATAGCGCGAAAAGTGTGAATCGTCAAAAAAAAAAAAAACGTCTCCACGACAGTTCTTACACAAACGGCGCATATATACGCGCGTATACGTGTGTTCGTGCGCACGCGCGGGCGCGCCTGTATGTATATAAGCAAGTAAAGCCAATTAATCCTAATCCGGTGCTTTCGTAATTTCCGCCTGAAATCCCATTAAATTTTTCAAGTGGGCAGAAGGAGGAGGGGAGAGGGGGAGGGCCATCGGTGTCGGCCTTAAGGCCGACCAAACGTATATATTAATAAAACGAAGTTCATTTGCATTGAAGATCGTCAATCTTCATAAAGATCGACGGAATCCCACAATGCTCGGGCTCGAGAAATAATCGCTCGTCGCTCTGTAATTCTAAAGATTCGGCTGGCCATTATTTTATGGAAATTGACTTTTCACGAAGAAGTTATTATTTAACTGTAATTATAATAATATTAAGTTTTTTCGATAGATCAGAGATTTTTTCCCCCTTTACCCGCCAATTTTTCTCTCTCCATTTTCTCCAACTAATTCCTCCTTCTGCTCGAAGGATTTTCTAGTTTCAGACGTCCATATATATATATATATATATATATATATATATATATATATATATATATATACAGACTGTATATGAACGCGCGCGTGTATAAGCATCCTAGGTCACTGTACTATATTAACGAAAATATTACGCCAATAAAAGAGTCATTAAGAGTATGGAGACCCTCTTAAGCCAGCGGTAATCTATCATAATTCGAGCAGCCAGCGGACCCCCCCTCCCCCTCCCCCTCGCCCCGCCAATTCCCTGCTTATGAGAAATTTATACACCATTGTCTCTCGCGACATACGTGCACGTGCCGTCAATTTGAAAATTACGAATTAATCCAACCGACTTCTGTTCGCCGCGGGTGCACATATGTATATTATATATATATATATATATATATATATATATATATATATATATATATGTACACATTTAATGAATGCGGGGAAATTCGAATCCCAATACCAGCGCTGCGAGCTTGGTAAAACTGGATCAGTCTTTATCATATATAGATATATATATATATATATATATATATATATATATATATATATATGTGTGTTTTTTTAAATTTTATTTCGCCAGCAGAGCGTTAGGTTTTATAGGTAATATATTGTTGTCGTTATATTTTATACGCGTTTTTGGATTTTTGATCGATTAAGTTTTTGACGGTAATATGTGATGTATACAACAAGTGGCAATAGAAACTAATAACATAATCTTGTTTTTTTTTTCATTTCTTTTACATTTACAGTCCTTTTACATTTGCAAGATTCTTTAGATCGCGTGGCTTCTGAATAGTTTCTTTTTTTTGTCCTTGATGCTGCATTTTTACCCAATGCTGGATGTTCTCCGCCAATTTCCCGATATACAATACAAGAATCAGACGTCGTTAAACAAGCAACCGAACGAACGATTAATGATTCCCCCCACGCCTACCCCCCCCCCGTCCTGCGCTATACATATACCGTCCATATATCGTCCGTCCCATCGTCCCCGTCGCGGTCTCCGCACTTTCTCCCTCGGCGCTGCTATTGCAAAACGACCGAAGGGAAAACGAAGACGAGGATGCGGAGTCGGAGGAGGTGGGGTGAATGGGAGGATTTTCTTTTTCGCGCACACCCGGCCCCCCCACCCTCGGGTACGTCGTGACAGTTGCGTCCTTAGGCCGAGGCACGTGTGTATGTGCGTATATATATATATATATATATATATATATATATATATATATATATACACGATATACATAAAGCGCGAAAAATCCCCCCCCCCGCGTGCCTACGCTCCGTCGCTTGATCGTACGTCAACCGATCCGTTCCCCGCATCGATTACATATTGCCGCGGATGAATTTCCGTTACGTCAGGAGTGTGTGCGTATATTATACACGACATACGTAGAATATACGCATATTTATCTGTGCGCGCGCGTATATGTGTCGCTCAGGAGGAGATATATCCGCTCGTTCTCCATATGCCCCCCTCCCTCTCTCCCTCCCTCTCTCCCTCTCTCTCTCACTCTCTCTCTCACTCTCTCTCTCTCATTTTACCATACTGTACACATTCTGTCGACGTTCACATAAAAACGCAAACGTATACATGTACACATGCGCGTGAATATATATATATATATATATATATATATATTATATATATATATATATATATATATATATAATGATACGTCTATATAGCAAATATGCATGTAGGCCAAGGCAATGGCGCGACGTTGTCTAATGTGTGTATGCGAGGAAACGCACGAGGTATAGATACATATATATATATATATATATATATATATAGTGACGGGAGCGCGCGCCGCGGAGCTTTTATGCCACTCTTTCAGCCGGCTGTACAGTATGTATAGGAGGTCTATCCAGTTTTGTTTTCTCCTCTGTATGTACGGCAGAGAGCGAGTTCGTCGAACGTGTAGTATATATATATATATATATATATATATATATATATATATGCGTATATATGCGTGTATGTATGTATGTACGTATGCAAGTCTGCATGTAATCGCGCATGTAACGTACTTGTTATATGTGGACACGCGCGGCGATAATTGTAAGAGTTATTGTATTATTTCGTTTAAACGGCCTTTTTTTCTAATTGCTTTTGTTTTTTTTTTTTTTTTTTGGTCAAAAATCGAAAAAAGTTCGTAGATGTACATCTACGGTAATATAGACTGAAAAGCAGCGTATCGGCGTAACGGCGAAATTAGATGAATTTTCAATGGTTCGTTATTGTACACTGTGTAATTGATCGGCACTCCTTTACGGGCACGAAATCGCATAATACGAGAGCTCGCTCGAGAATCACCGCAGACTTATTAAGTGTCATTTTTATGCACGCACACACACGCACACACACGGGCGCGCGCACGCGCCTTTCCAACGTTCTGATCGTAACGATGTTGTCTTTAATTTATCCACTGGCCGATCGTGCAGAACACGCATTCAGTGCTCGCTCTCTAAATTCGCATCATCGGTGAATGCTTCACTTTTCAAGAAAAAAAAAAAAAAAAAGAAAGAAAGGAAAGAGAAACAATGAAATTCTTCACTATTAAATCGGCGAATATTAACTTTCGCATAGATGCTTCCCTCTTAATCATAGGGAGACTATACTCTGCTCGCAAGTTTGTCATGATTTTTGCGACTGAATTCAGGACAAAATTCTCGTTATAGACATATAAATCGTAAAATTTATCGTACGTTTCGTCCAGACAACTATACATATATATATATATAACACGTCTATCACCTTTATCTCGCAATAAAATATTGACCCGAGAATTCGTAGTAAAATGAAAATCTTTTGTTTCTTCGTTTTTAAAAATGCCATCGAGAGTTTCGGGCATCGCGACTAATCAAGGAGCTAGCGAGCACTTTGTCCGATTAAAGGCTCGCGACGGTCCGTCACGAGATAATAAATCGCCTCGAAATAATCACGCGTACGTCGAAGAGAAAACGCGTTTATCTGGGGTGGGGGGGGGGGGGCAACGACAACTCTAGCCGGAGCGGCGTAAGAGCAGTCCTTTGAGGCATCGGTTCTTTTAAAAGCGCGCCCCCTCGTCTCTCCACGCGCATAGGCTCGGCTGGCGGATCGTCGTAAAATTTGAAAAGATAAAAATAAAAAAATAATAAAAAAAAAAAAAATAGATAGATAGATAAAGTAATGCCCGCGGGAGCAGGAACGAAAGTATCGGCGCGGCGCGCAAGATCGGCGATTTTTTTTCTCTTCTTTTCCTCCTTTCCTTCAGTCTTCTTTTTAAAACCGCTTACTTTCTTATTTCGCGAACGATTTATTATTTGCTTTTTGTACGCTGCCTCTTTATTTGTACACTATTCCTTTAGCACTTTAACTCGGCTCTCTACCGATCTCTTTCTCTCTCTCTATCTCTATCTCTATCTATCTCCAGACAGATGGCAAGGTAAATACTCCGTTTTTCCCAATGCTCAGATATATATATATATATATATATATATATATATATATATATATAGAGAGAGAGAGAGAGAGAGGGGGGGGTGGAGGGAGGGAAGGAGAAAGAGATAACTAACAAAAAATTAAGTCTCGGTAAAATTACAGTTAAATTTGCGGTGCGAGCGCGTGCGCCTTCGAGGACGAGGAGGAGGAGGTGGTGGTGGTGGGGAAAAAAATCTAATAACCCGTATTACATATATATATATATATATATATATATATATATATATATATATATATATATCTATTCTCGATATAAGTCGGCTATAATAGAGCGCGGCGCGGTACGAGTGTCATTGGGACGGGTAAAAAATTAAGATTTTTTTTTTTTTTTTAGAAAGTCATTTGTAATCGAAGGATCGGCTCTGTGCCGAAGCAAAAGTTCTTCGGAGAGAGATGGAGAGTGAATCGCTGAAGTAATTATTTTTTTAAAATAATCCATTTGTATATAATAATAATAATAGTAGTACTAATAATAATAATGATTGTTATTGAAGCTTTGCAGCGAATAAGAAAGAAAATAAATGAAAAAAGTCCAACGGAAGATCGAGACTGGCGAGCAACAATAACTCGCTGTAAATGCGGACGCAATGATCATTGTTTTTGTACGGTTATTTAAAGATAAAAAGTTCGAATAACAATTTTGCACCGGCGCTCAGGAACGAAAATTTACTTAGCCTCCTTAAACTAAGATTCCTTGGAGATTTTAATGAACCATCTAATATATTATGCCAAATGCTAATCTTATTCGAGGCAAACAATGTTTATTTAATATACCAATAAAAGCGATTGTTTGGATTTGAAGAATTTTTTTTCTCTTTTTCAAGAAATTAGTACTAAAAACAAGATATTACTATAGTATTATTAATCAATTTGCAATACCTTGGCTTTAATCTGAACTAACAATGACTGTTTTTTTAAACACGGAATCGTTGGCTTATTTCGCTGATTTTAACTTATTTAATTCGTAAAATTTCTATACCGCTTAAAATTCGAAAACATTGCAAGCCCAAAATAACGTAGCAAAAGAGTTCTCTTAAAAACTCATATATTTATACTAGCAATGTATATAACGTATATAACAAATATTAATACAGCCTCTTATCATATTATCCTCGCCAATGACCGCTTTCCCATAAAGATATTCAGTTCAAAAAAGAAAAAGAAGAAGAAGAAGAAGAAGAGGAAGAAGAAACAATTTTTCGACTTCCCTGTACCTTTTATATACATATACAACTTTTGTATACGAAACGCGCGGCACGAACGAACGCACCGGCGCGCCGCGCTCCGTACAATGCCGCCTCGTACGCGTATCATACATACATACATACATATGTATATATATATATATATATATATATAGCATCCGTAAAAATTTACGCGCGCGAATTCTATAAAGAAATGTGGGTCGCCCCGTCGGTCGGCAATGAAAAGCAGAGAAGAGGAGGAGATGGAGGAGGAGCAGCGAAGAAGAGGAGGAAGAAAAAAGAAACGCCGGTACACACCGTTAAAACGCTCTCCCGCGATATTTATCGCCGGCCGGGGCGCGCGCCGGAAATCCGCGGCGAATATCGGCTGTGTGTGTATATATATATATATATATATATATATAGCAATTCTTCGCGGCTCGCGTCCAATAAGTGAAAACGAGCGAAGCTGGGAGGGGGGGGGAGGGCAAAAAGGAGGCACGAATAGAAGCTCTCCTCTCTCCCCCTCCCCCTCCCCCTCCTCGCGATCATTTCGGCTTTAACTCGCACCCGAGCGTAATTAACCAGCTGTGCTCCCGTCTCTTAGAAGCTTGGAAAGAGGGACAGGGGGGAGGAGGAGCAATGCGCGAGAGCGACGACGATTGTCAATGTCGCGGTGAAATTTTTTTCTCTCGATTGACTCTCTCTCTCTATCTATCTCTATCTCTCTGCGCTCTTCCCCCCCCCCGCCCGCCTCGTGCTCTGTCTTTCTTTTTTGTATCTACTCTCCCCCCACCCCTCCCGATGCTTTTCCCCGCCGACTCGTAGCCGGCAATTTGCAGTGCCGGCCGGTAAATAATAATGGGTCATTGGAAAAAGCCGGCGGCCAACGACGAAATGGGAGAGAATAGGGACGACCGCGTGAATGACGCGGAGTCGGCGCAGCGCGCGTAAAATGAAAATGCCGCCGTCCGCGGCTGGCGGGGGAAGGGGCTCGTTTAATAGTTGGGAAATGCGATCGTATGCCATGGCGGGCGGGATCGTTGCTACGTTTGCCGGACGAACGGACGGACGGACGAGCGAAGAAAGTCGCCGATTTGCTCGCTCTGTGTATATATACACGATATATATATATATATATATATATATATATATATATATATATAAAATAATAAAAATTATTGGGTTCGGATTCATTTCGTCGTAGGAAAAAAAATTATCTCTCCCTCGATTTAAAGAAAATTCTATCTCATTTATAGAAAATAATTAATTTTTTTCCCGTTCAGCGATAAGCTGTGGGTGTCCAAACAATTGAAAAGTTATATCAATTTTACTTCAAATATAACACAACATAAAATTATAAGTTTTCTCCGCTTACTTTCCATTACGAAATGTAATTATTTTCTCTGATTTTTTTTTTTTTTCATAAAAGCTTTTTGTGGAGGTATTCGATCGATAAAAGTGACCAACTATATATATATATATACTTGATTGCATGCCGATCTGACACTTTCAGATGTGGCTGAGAAAAATAAAACTGCACATGTAGATATATTAACTTTAAAAGATAAATTTTCGAGCCTCTTTTTAAGTGTATCAATCGAATAATTTAATTTAAGACTATAGAATGTGAAAAATATAAATTAACCTCAATTTTGCTGTTTTATAATAGTTTTTTGTTAAATTATAAAATTTTCATTAAATAAGTTCAACTTTGTTCCCCGTAGCCTCGATTTATCCATTTTTCTCACTGTTAATTTTAGTAAAGTTATTTTCAACGATAAGTACCTTTTGCATATTGTAATTCTATGATATCACACTGTCTCGAATGAAAGTCGTGAAACTTTAATGCAATTTTTTTTTTTTTTTAATGTACAAATACGATAATATCAATAAATTGTCGCGTATAAATCACGTACAAAAGCGATAATCAAACGAAAACATTACGTTACAGCGTTGTGCAATATCATGCAGTGTCATATTACTTCGGCAGAAATTACGAATTTAATAGATCTTACGCTTATGTCAGATTATTTATTTAATTTTTTTTTTTTAATGAAATAAAAATTTTCTTAATAGTATGAAATTACTTCTATTTTTGTTTTCTTAACATATTTTTAAAGATTTTAATTTTAAGCAATATTTATAGGTAAAATTGAATTCAGCAAATTGAAAAATAATTTATGAAGAACATTGGTAATTGAAATATCTCCTGAAAAACATACTTATAATCGTCGTGTAATTAAACATTACGCTCACACACGCCGGTAATCACGCGTTCAAGCAATTCTTATAATTTGGTATATAAGAAAATTTTATCCTCATTATTCGAAATTCGAATAAATCTCAAGAAACGTTTTCCCAAAATACAGTTATACATATGTATGACTATATATATATATATATATATATATATATATATATATATATATATATATACCGCGATAGAGATCGACAGACCTCGACAATTCGCTCCGCGGGTACGTCGTTTAACTTTCAAATGATCTCCGAAAACGCTTCGTTCTAACAGTAGATAAAGAAATCTGGTAGCATCGGGAATACGATAAATAAGCAGAAAAAGGAGCGAGCGAGTTCCTCGCACGGATCGACCGGCCCAGCACGAGGAATGGTATTATTCGCTTCCTTGTCTACGAGAACTAGACTCCCCCCCCGCCACCGCCCCCCGCGGCCCGCCGCCCATCGCCGGTGAAAAGTAGACGCGCACTTTAACGTGCATCGTGGAACGTCGCACGCACGGCGTTCGCGCGACGGGCACACTTTCGGCGCGGGAAACGAGGACGTCCGGGAGCCCGGCGAAGCCGGCCGAGACCGGAGAAAAGGGGATGGCGAGCGCGGGCGCGGGCGACCAAGTAATTCCGCGAAAAAAACAAGTTCTTGTTTTTTTTTTTTTTTTTTTTTTTTTTGGTATCGCGCGTATTGGTACATACTCGCGCTGTCGGGCCCCCGCGGAAAAAAAGCCCCGCATCTCATTGCCTTCGTTTGCCCTCTCACTCGCTCTCTTTCTTCTCTCTCTCTTCTCTCTCTCTCTGCGAAGTGAGCGCCGCGGAACGAGGCCGAAAAAAAGAGCACCCGTCAAGTCAATAATGTAAGCGAGAACGTATATATATATATTATTCGCGTAAAGAGAGAATCGGAAGGGGGACATGCGAGACTTCAAAAAACGAAAGAAAGAAAGAAAGAAAGAGAGAAAGAAAAGGTTTGAAAAAAAGGAGCGCGCGGCTTCAGCTTCTTCGGGACATACGCATACGCGCAGACGCGCGCGCGCAGGCAATACTCACAATCGTTCGCCGTGGATGGGTGGGGCGGGGGGGGGGGGACTTTCGTTTCAATACGGAAACGCGCGTGCGCGGGCATGAATATTTATCGGGGCCATTTGGGTGAATTCGGCGATTTGCGCCAGGGGGGTGGGGGGAGGGGGCGCTCCTCTCTAGCGGCACTGGTATATTTGCGTGTTCGCAAGTCACGCGAGTGGGAGACAGAGGGGGAAAGAGAGAGAGAGAGAGAGAGAGGCGGCTTCGTCTGCTGGATGCGCACCGACCATTCATA
>JACCIC010000103.1:1512500-1570000 GCA_018907035.1 Sycobia sp. Sy_11
GCGCTCCGCCGTGCCCGCGAGCGACCCCGTGCCAATTTCTCGCCTCCCTTGCGACGGGTGGTGCGCGTGCCCTCGACGACCGCGCCGACTCGCGATTAACCCGCGAGACAGGTTATCTCGCGCGTTATCTCGTTATCACGTTGGTCGGCGACCGCGCCCCCCCTCGTCTGTCTTATGTGGTCGCCGTTGCACCCGCGGAAAGCTATGCGTGCGCGTATATGTACATATATGTGGGCGTGCGACCGGGTGTACGTACACGTCCGTACGCGGCTGCCACGACGAGCGCACTGAGATGCCTCGGCGCCCGACAGCGGCTTTTCCTCCCTCTCCCACTCTCTCTCTCTCTCTCTCTCTCTCCCTATCTCTCTTGCCCGTGTCGTGGGGGTTAATGGTGCGTCGACTCGCGGCCGTGCGCAGAGCGCTCCTCCTATACGTATACCTATATATAAATATATATATATAAACTATCGCGTATGTACAGCGGAGGGTATACAGCCTAGATATGTATATTTATTCGTACGTGTGTATATGCGTGTGTACATATACATATGCATAGGCATCTATATACGTATATGTACCGAAATAGACCGACGAGGTTGAAGATGCGCGCGACTCCGCGGTTCGCGCGCGACTGATCTGCGGCTCGGCGTGGCGTTCCCGTCCCGGAGCTAACGCGGCGGGGCGCGGTGCGCGCGGGGGGAGCGAAAGAGCTAGATAGGGATAGAGGGAGAGAGAGAGAGAGAGAGAGAGAGAGAGGGAGACGGGGGCGCGCTCGCGCGACACGAGCACACCAACGAGAGTGAGCGGGGCGAAAACGAAACCAAAATTCTCCGTTTCTCTTTCTTTCCATAGAGCGCTCCCGCTCGTTCGCTCGCTCGCTCCCCCCCCCCCCTCCAGCCCCCCGCCCGCTGGTTTCACTCTCTCCGCGCGCGCGAGCGCGGCACACTTGCGGCGCGGTGCATGTGCAGCGCGCGAGCACCGGCGACGCGAGATACAGCGAGAGCGAGCGAACGAGCGAGAGACGGAATAGACAGAGAGAGAACGAGAGAGTAGGAGAGGGGAATAGCTGAACGAGCAGAGTATGTAGAGGGGTTGTGCGTGTGTGCGTGCATAATAGGCGAATGTGCACGCGATTGTAGACGTGGGCGTTGCACATGTAGGGTGCACGGAGAGGAGTCGGCGGCATATATATATATATATATATATATATATATATATATATATATATACATATATAGCGGTCTCGGACTGAATCTAACGCGCGCGCATATAGGCGGGAAGATAGATAGAGACAGGCAGAGAGAGAAAGAGAGAGAGAAAGAGAGGAGCCAACCGCTTATGTGTGCCATCTTTCCCGTCGTCACGAAATGTTTTTTTACTTCGAAAAAGCTTTTTTCCCAGTTTCGCGTTTTCGAGAGGACGGGAGTTTTCCAACTTTTGACGACGGAAAAAATTGATTTTTTGATAAATCTATGTCAATGTCCATGTACCTATATATATATATAATATAATATAATATAATATAATATAATATAACTAATTTAGAAAGACAAAGCATGTTTTTGTTTATACTCGATAACCGAAAAAACTACTGAACCGATTGTTCTGAAATTTGACATATAGATGCTATACTATCTTGGGAAGGACATAGGCTATGTTTTTTATTGAAAATCGTTTTACTTTCATCAATAAATTAAGTTAATGGTTTTAGCGATCAGTTTCCGCAGCGGCCACTAGGTGGCGTCTTGAATCACGAAAATCAACACAAAGTAGTTCGCTTAAAGTATTAATACCAGGCCAGCTCAAACGAATGTGAATATCCAACTTTGATGGTACGACGTTAGTCGGTATTACCCTTTTTGTTCTTCAGGTTAATCTGACACTACTCTCACACCTGGATATCTTATTTTATGTTCTCTTACGTGGGAAAATTTCTCTCTCTCTCTCTCGGTCTGCCGTCTTTCTTCTTCTCTTATAAAATGGTTCTGTATGCCAAATCATACAGAACTATTATATCATACATACCATATATATGGTATGTATGATATATACATAATCGTCTGCTTAATAAATATACCATTCGCATACCAAGATTTTGCTTGAATTTCAGTTAGTATCACTACGAAAATATTCATGATATTTCATTGAAAAAACGGAAATATACGATGTGTGTGTGTGTGTGTATTCTATATATATTATATTGTACATATTATATACACATTTTAAATACGGTTTCTACTGATAAATATTGTATTGGCGTGTACGAGCGTTTGATTACGAGTTGCCTCAAGACGATTTCTACAGGCAGTTGTGTGTTCGAATGATAGAAAGCGATGTCCAGGTGCCTCTGGGCGATTTCTACGGGGAATATTGTATTTAGTTAATAGAAAACGAGATCCAGGTATGAGGAATCAGCTTCTACGGGAAGATTCGTGTTGGGACGGTAAAATACGATATCTAGGTCTTTCCGAACGACTTGTACGGGGAGTATTGTCTTTAGTCGTTAGGAAGCAATGCTAGCTTTCTCGGGACAACTTCTACTGGGACTATCATGTTCAGTTGGTAGGAAATGATGTTTAGGTATGTCCGGACAACTTCTGCACGGAGTTTCATGTTCGGATCATAGAATGCAATTTCCAGGTGTTATGGGACGACTTTTACAGGGAGTTCCATATTCGGACGGTAGAAGATGATGTCCAGTTATGACGAGACGATTTCTACAGGTAGTATCGTGTTTAGTTCGTAGAAAACGATGTTCAGGTATGTCGGGACAACTTCTACGGGGAGTTTCGTGTATAGTTGGTGGGAAACAATTTCCAGCTATGTCAGTACGACTTCTATGAAGAGATTTGTATTCTATCATTTGAGCACGCACACTCCCAGTAAGAGTCGTCCTGGGATACCTGGATATTGTATTCTACCTCCCCAATACAAAACTCTATAGCAGTCCTTCCGAGACATTTCCTACAGTCTGAACATAATACTCTCTGTAAACGTCATCTCGAGACACCTGGACATCGTTTTCTACTGTTCGAACTCGAAAGTACAATTTTCACCATCGAATCCGTATTTAATATGCATATGTATATATATATTGTATAAAATAGTCGGCAAAATATTAACTTTTTGAAGTGGACGCTACATTGAAGCAGCTTTTTATATAATGGCGACGATAGATAAATTACGGTAAATTATTTATAGAAATATAGATTTTTATATATAGAGTACTTTTTACTTAGATATTATTGAATGGCTTATAAAATCCGTTAAATTATTATCTCGGGGGAAGCCGAGACGGGGCATGCTAGTGTGTATATATATATATTTGCAATCACTTTTTTTGTTTGTAAAACAATTCAAAACGCGTTTCTCCCGATGCGCGTATTCTTGTGGATTCTAAACACAATTGTTGACCGGTTCGCGCGCACGCGCACGCACGCGCGCGCACACACACACACACACATATGTATACGTATGGACGTATTCCAGAACCGGTTAAACGAGTTGAAAAAAAAGAAAGAAAATTGTCCGTGCGTATAGTTTGCAATGAGAAACTTAATGCTCAATATGACACCAAATGGACACGGCGACTGAGAGAAAGACGGAGGGGGGTGGAGGGAATCATATATAGATATATATGTGGGTCATTGCGGAGAATACTGATTCTGACATCATATTGTTGAATTATAAATCGTCGGTATACAAAATCAGTCGTTTCTAAATACCGACTACTTTTTAATATGAAGAGCATAGAAAAGGTAAAAAAACAGAAATACGGCAACGTGTAAGGCATACCTGATGAACAATATTAAATAAAATCAATATATTTCTTCTCGTTTTCTCAAATTTTTCAAATATATAAATATATTTTTTTTGTTCTGTCGAACTTGGGGAATCCAAAAACTGATATCCATTTGTGAATTCTTTCGTTATATTTGTAAAAAAAAAAAATTGAACTGTTGAACAAATCGAATTGTTGCTTTTAACTATTTCCGTCTATTGTTCAAATATTATCGGCTTTGCAGAATGTGTCTTCTTTACACTAAACCAACTTTATACCGCGGCATAGCTTGAATTCCGAAATAAATTGAATTCAATTCACTTTAGAATTCGAACGATCAATAAGATTATTTTTGACTAATATAAATACGTTTGGATTTTCCCCGATTAAATAAATTAAATATGAATCGATATTAACAATAAGATTCCGAGAATAGCGCTCTATCGATAAATTGTCTATGCAGAAGTCGACTCCCGTGCAATAATCTATAGAATAGATGACTGACAAAAAAAAGCGGAAAATATTAAAAATCCACAAATTTATCACTTTAATGAACAAGTCAAAAATAGATCACAGCCTCGAAAAACAAACATCGAAATTCTATAAATATAATGGATTTCTCGTGATTTTCCGATATAATCTATATTTATTATGTACTCCAGAGCGACACGAGAACGAATCGACGTGTCGTAATAATTTTAAATAATAGTACGCTCGTGAGGTTTTTTCGTCCCCTCCCCCCTCCACTGCAAGTAACCTCCGCTATTTCACTAAAATTTCATTCGGCCGCGTCAATTTGAAATTCAACGTATATGTATATGTTACATTGTACATCAAAATGTCCAATAATAGGCCGCCCCTGATAGTGATATCAAATAGGTTACAAACGTATATATATATTTTTCAAAGTTAGGAAAAGGGATATGATCGACGTTCAACTGTCTCGTGACCGACTTTACAATTCCATAAAATATTTTGAATTCCAGAAATTTTTCGTTTCTGTTTTATACGTCAAATACGGATGTAATAATTCGATTCGACATTTTTCTATTTTAATCCAGATAATAATGCGCCCATTAGAAATTACGCAATGCGCATAATTTAGTCGAGAATTTTAATTCAATTATATGGGCCTCGGCTTTGAAAAGTATTTATTTTGGAGCGTCTTTGGCGGAGGGGAGAGGGAAGGGGGGTGGACGCTCCTTATTAACACGTCACGAAATTTAATGTGACTCAAAACCAATCTTTCACTCTGTGTGTTTTAGTGTGTACATATGCTTATGTGTATATTCGTTAAATTTGAATGACAATTAAAAGAAAAGAAAAAAGAACAATTATTCTAAAGAGGCCCGGAACAATGGATGTTTTTTTCCTGCTTATTTCATCGGCATTGATCGACGCGCGCGTCAAAGCGCGCGAGAGACACCTCGCCGTTCGTCATAAATTTTTGACGATCCCGAAGACGAATTTAAAACTATATATATATACCAAAGCAAAAATGACGAAAGAAATGCGGATTTGATTAGAGAAAGGATCGTTTTCGATGTTTACGTAAGCGTTAATCGCGGTTTTCGTTGGATGATAAATAATATATTGCGATTAAAACGAAAAAATAAGTGTCACAAACCCGCGCGCACCGTCGGACTCGCTCTTTCGGCGGGCGCGCAAAAGGATTTATTATGCATGTTCTATGGCTTTTCTCGCTCGATTTATTGTCCTTCTGCGCAAACGCCACAGTCGTCGTCGTCAATTTATAAAGTAATAGCGGGCTTATTTTCGCACTGTCGCCGCTGAAAAATCGAGTCATATTATTACTTGTATTGAGTCAAATTGATTTTATCTTTATGGGCAGTTTCCGTACAGTTTTTCGAAATTTCGAACGTTTATATTTGTTATCGCGCTATGCCAGCGGACCGTGGATCGATTGTCCTTTCATACCGATTGAGTTGAAAATGTTCCGTGTAAAAGAATATATTATACATTGGAGTTTTTATGTCAATTATTTCTCTGCGTAAGCGTGGAAAACCAAAGAAGATCCATTCTAATGTAGATATTGCCAATAAACGCCTTGGTTTGATTTTAGATACATTAAGTATTTTTATTGAATCTGACATGTACTTAAGAAAAAATTGAGAATAAAATTTTACAAACGATATGCGCGTAACTAAATATGTTGAATTGGCAAATGTTTGAACAAGAATTTCGTTGCTTGTGTCATTGCAATTTAAAAGTGAAATATTAAAAATAATATCCTTTCAAAGATTGAGTGAAAGAGCGTGATTAAATAAAATTTGCGATAATTCGTAGCTTGTATGCAATATTATTCAACTCAGGGCCTCTGTTCCTCGCTCGGTAAAAATTGTCACGGAAGATCACTGAATAACCATTGTAAGAGGTCGTATCCAAATTATGTAAGAAAAAAAATTAAGCAGTTTCTTTAATCACTTGTTTTCGGAATAAACATTTGCATACAGGAGAGCAATGGGGGGAAAAAAAAGAATCAAAATCGTCAGCTGAAACGAAATTCGATTACGAGAAGAGGCCAAAAGCTGCAGCTGGATGCGGACGCCTATTTAATCAGACGGACCCCCGCAATTTTCCAACTGCATATTATAATACCCGTCTTGAGCGAGGAAAAAAAGGCGCAGTCACTTCCTCGCTCGCGCCACTATACACAATAATTCGTTATCCCGCGCGCGACGAAATTCGTTCGTTGCAGGGACCAACGGCGTTTGCGTATGTGCGTGTGCACGGTATGAGGGAAGGTGGTGGGCAAGGTGCGCGCTCAAAGAGATGCCGGAACGTCAACGGCCTGACGAACGATAAGGGGGAGGGCAGTTGGACGGCAGTTCGACGTCATTGTCAATTAGAACCTGGATTGTTTAATACTTTTCCTTTTTGTTACCCTACCTGGCGATACAGATAAGGTTAACGAATCGTTACTTGTTCGAGGACTGTGCGGCAACGGTCATGCACTTATATTCTTCTTTCTCTTTTTTCACGAATCGGGCAGAGAAATTCGATTATCTATATATATATACAGCCGGCCTGATGTTTTTCAACTTTTAATACGATAACGATCGATTTCGACTGAATATTTGTTTCTTTCTTTTAATTAAGGAGAAAACTTATTATGATTTTCTAGCTTTCGTCGACCGACATATATATATCAAGCTTGTAAACATTGTGATCGGTCTTACAGTCTTTTGAAGCAAATAATAGAAGCTGGACGTTACCAACAACATTAATTTTGATTTAAAAATTTTAGCTTTTGATAATTCATATGATACGGGGGAGATTGACAAAGACAATTTTACTGTCGTCGTAATTAAGTCGTATCGGTTTGTTAGAATTACGGCAAGACGATAAAAACATTTATTTGTTTGATCGGAGAGTATACATGGCGATATTTGGGGATTCCCTAAAGATAATACCCATCTGAGATTATGGTTACGTCGTAGGTCTAAGATTAGGTAACTTATCGACACTTTACCGATGAGTCCGACAATTGGCGAAACGTACCGTAAATTGTTTTTTCTATTTATCCCAAAAATTTCTCTCTAATCTTAAGTGTAGTTATTATATTTTACCTTTAAAAATATAATTAATAAAATAAGAAACGACAGACACCAAATGGTATACATAAAATACATATTTATTTTTATAAAAATTGACGGTTATAAGTATCATATTTAAAAATTCCCGAATTCTTTCATTTCTATAAAAAAGCATCAAGCCCTGTACACCAATGTTTACCAATTTTCCCAAATGAATCGAGAGAAGAGGAAAATGTGACCGGCACTGCCTAATGATATCCGCAGACTAGTTCGTAAAAATAGCAAAAATATATCTCTTATTCGTCAATAATCGACTTGCGCCAATTCGGCCAGATCGACCCGTATACCCCGGCGACATATGTCCCAACCCCCTCCGCCCCATTGTGGCCCAAAATTTGCCCGCGCCCATTATATAATGCCGCCGCGACGACGAGCGGCAAATCAACGAGGACAAACACGCGTGACGCGCGCCACGCGCCATATGCTTCGCAAAAATTGTAATAAAGCCCCCTGCGCGCAATTTCTGACGCGATTCTCCCACTTCCTTCCCGTAATCCATAATATATATATACAATATACGTGTATGTATGTGTGTGTGCGTGTTTCGCATAATATATCCAGAATTCGTCCTTTTACGAAATTCTGCCATCTGCCACAGTTACTCTCGGGACCGTGCGATATCATTTCCACAATGTTCCCGCTCGTTACGTCGCAGGCTTTGGGTTAATTTTGTGGAATATATATATATATATATATTAGGAATGAATGTGCGCGCGCGCGCGTGTGTGTGTGTGTGTGTGTGATAAAATTTGTACGTACCTCGTAGCAAAATTGCAGAGTTCCTGGTCACCCCTCCGCAGCGGCTGGATAATCTGAAAAATAATCCTTTGCTATAATAACAATTAAGGTTCAATGCACTTGTAAATTAATATTTTTCTAATGTAATATTTCTGAGATTATGCATAAGATATTGTAAGGAACTTATACCTTATGAATTCGTACGAGTTCGCGCTCATTGTTATAGTTAGAATAAAATGAAAAGTAAAAGGAAAATAACTTTTTGTAGCGCACGCGCACGCACACACACACACACCATTGAATCGTATTAGGTTTTTATTTAATTATATCTCCATAGCTGCAGAAGGACCGTCTGATAAAAAAATTTTTTATTATTATTTATTTAAAAAAAAAAAGTTTTATTATCATGTACATAAACAAATTATAATTTTCTATTAGATGCTCGCGATTTTAATTAATTATAAAATTAATACAACTTAATACATATACATAATAATGCAATTTATTTAAAAATAATAAAAAATCTGTATAGATTTGTATAATTAAATTACGTGAAACATTATTAGCATCAACCTAAACCTATACATTGAAGAAAATATTTTCGATTAAAGCGCACACGTATTACCGTGTTCGAATTATAAAAGTAAATAAATGAATAAATTATATTTTACGAATGCAATCGAAGACAATGAAAATTCTAAGAAAATAATAGTCGAAAATTAAAAAAAACATCAATAAAACAAGAATGCAAACGTATAATTATATGATGCACTGTCAACTACGTTATTTCAAACATACTTGTAGAAAAGGCAAGAGCCGATTTTCTAAATAATTTATTTATCGACGACATATCAATCGTCCGAGGTCTGTTTCGCAAATGAGCCATCTCCCGTTCTCCGTGCGTCTACTTACTTCATCAACTCGCTCGAGCCGTGGAGTGTGTTGGCTACGCGACGCTACGCGCTCGAACACGGTTTGACGAGCGAGCGCCCCCCCCCCACTCCTTCTCGGAAAACCGCTCGAGCCGCCGAGTGTATTGACTACGCGACGCTACGCGCTCGAACACATATTTGTCAGAAACGCAGTTGAGCCGCCGGACCGCTGCCCCCTACATTATTCGCCGGTCGGAAAAAGTTCTTAGCGTTATGAAGACGTAGAAACGGCATAATGAAATAAAACGTAAGATATATTTTGGCAAGCGCTCTATACATGACTAAATAGTAATTCCATTTTAATGTAAATAACTATGTGAAATAGGATCGCATCATATTATCGTACAAAGATAAAGCGAGTTTTTTTTTGCACACCTTAAACAAAAAAATTATTATTTACATAATAATTATAAAATATATATTTATGTTATCAGGTATGTGAATAAGTCTTTCCCGTTTTTTTTCAAATTTTGAGCCTTTATTGTGAAAAAATGGTTACAAATGAATTATTGAAAGTATTGGCCATCGCTAGCTACAACTTTTTCTCATCTTTCTGGCAACATACGAATCCCGTTACGAAAAAATTCGACCGGTTTGGCCTCTATCCAGTCATCCACCCATTTTTTGGCTTCCTCGTAGGAATGGAAGTGCTGGTCAGCCAGGCCATGCGTCATCGATCTGAAGAGATGGTAATCAGACGGAGCAACGTCTGGACTATACGGCGGGTGGGGTAGGACTTCCCATTTGAGCGTTTCTAAGTATGTTTTCACCGGCGGTGCAACATGTGGGCGAGCATTGTCATGTTGCAAAATAACTTTGTCGTGCCTGTCGGAGTATTGTGGTCGTTTTGCTCTTTGGTCGTTCTCGCAGTGCGCGGCTCAAACGCATCAATTGTCGTCGATAGACCTCGCCTGTGATCCTTTCATTCGGTTTCAGAAGCTCATAGTAAACCACACCTAGCTGGTCCCACCATATACAGAGCATGAGCTTGGCGCCATGAATATTTGGCTTGGCCGTCGATGATGATGCATGGCCGGGTAGTCCCCATGATTTTCTTCGCTTCGGATTATCGTAACGTATCCACTTTTCATCGCCAGTCACGATACGATGCAGAAAACCCTTTCTTTTATGTCGCTGAAGCAGCTGTTCACAAGTGAAAAAACGCCGTTCGACGTCTCTCAGCTTCAGTTCGTACGGCACCCAATTTCCTTGCTTTTGGATCATTCCCATGGCTTTCAAACGCTTGGAAATGGTTGTTCGGTCAACTCCCAATGCTTCAGCAAGCTCTTCTTGCGTTTGACAAGAATCTTCATCAAGCAAAGTCGCCAATTCTCGATCTTCAAAGATTTGTGGCCGCCCGGAGCGCTGCTTGTCTTCCACGTCGAAATCACCGCTTTTGAAGCGTCGAAACCATCCGCGAACACTTGAATCATCGACACAACCTTCTCCATAAGCCTCCTGAAGCAATCGATGCGTCCCGGCAGCAGATTTCTTCAAATTGAACCAATAAAGTGAAACTTCCCGCAAATGACGTCGACTCGGCTCAAATTTCGACATTTTCACGATATCAAAAATTTATGATGCGAAAAAATTTTAACTAATGTGTTAGTATGGAATTGTTGACATATGAATAAGCTTTGATTATGACATATGTAACCATTGAATACTCGCACAGTATTGGTGGCGCCATCTCTTACAAAAAACGGGAAAGACTTATTCACACTCCTAATATAAATTTTATAAATATATAACTATTATTATGTATAATCTTTGTAAGGACGTAGGCTCTATTTTTTCTAAAAATTCAATAATAACAAAAAAGATGGTAAAATAGAAAGATACTTTACCAACAATGCGAAAACTATATATATCGTCGATTCTATGTAAAAAGGCGCTATCCAATCGTCCACTTGAAGACAGTGTTATTTTGCAAAAACTATTATTTTTTTGCTTGAATTTTATTGGACAACACTAGCGGAATATCCGCGGCATTTCTTTTCGAATACGAGAATATACCATGTGTATATTATACGATATCTAAGAGGAAATATTTCAATTTCGTGCTCGAACAGTAGAATACGATGTCTAGGTGCCTCGGTAGGAATATAGATTTACACGTATACAAATAAGATATACACGCAAGTAGTATAAAATGGTGCGATAAATAAGTTAAACGATAGTCGAGTGCGTGGCCAAAAGGAGGTGGGGGGGGATGCTAGTTAGTTTCTATCTGCACACGCGTACAAAAATTAAAAAATTCCATATTCGACGCCAGATTTTATGCGGAGAGCGTCGGGTTCTTCGAGGTAAACAATAAGCGTGCAAACGCATTGAGCACGCTAGTGTGCTCGGATTATCGAAAATCCGCGCCGTATACGCAATCGCCGTTATAATTCTGTTATTCCGTAATTTTCGATTATTCGAGAAAAACGTTCGATCAGAGCCAATTGTCTATAATCTAATGTTTCTTTCCAGAAATTTGCTCATACGGTCTGTCAACGAGCATCTTTCCCGGCAAATGGGCCAGGTGAAAATTTTGAGAATTAAGCAAATCGTGCAATCCGCGGGCAGGAGCGAGACGATCGGTCGACGCGTTCGCGCGCGGATCGGGCCGATTTGGCGAAACGAGAATGGCGCGTGTGGAACTATAGTTGGTCGCAGACGCGTGGCGGGAGGCTCGCGCGCGTTTCCTCCTTCCTCAATTGCCTTTCGGCAATTTACGTGACTTCGCGATGTCTTAACCCCCCCCCCCATCTCCTCCCACGCCGCCTATTCGCACCAGTTGCGAAATAAGCCTTGCGAACTTTCTAGATGCACGTGTAATGTGGCAGGCCATAAATTGGGCGGGGGTTTTTTTCTCGGAAGAAAAAAAAATATATGTGTGTGTGTGTGTGTGTGTGTGCGTGTGTATGTTTTGAAACAGCGTTTTCGCGTGCAAATTTATTTAGCATTGAATGATTTGATATCGTTACAATGGCTGTCATTTGTCACACGGCACGTGAATCCTTTCCAGGATTCTCTATGAATTTGTACAGCTAGACAATTGTTTTTTTTTTTTTCTACGCGGAAGTTTTATCGCCGATAATATCGCTCGATGGAATAAAGATCGAACAGCCCAATGTATTTGAGAAATTTAATTAACAAATATGAGAATATTCCTTGAAAGTACAACGATAATTTATTATGTTTGGAATTTGAATTAAAAATTGTCCTTATGTCGACTGTTCAGATTTAATTAATGAATATTTTTGTCGGTCTTACAGTCTTTATAATATCATATATTAGCTGAAATAATTAGTCAGACTGTCCTTCCTTATATTCACCCCCGAAGAATCTGAAATGGAACTTATTACTACAATAAATAATATAGTGAAAATTAAAAATGAAGTAAAATTAATAATAAAATATAAAAATGAAAATAAAATAATAAATAAAATAAAATAAAATAAAAACAATAAAAGCAATATTCTATGTTAGTAAAGGGCAATCTGACTGCCCCCACCGCGTTAAATTTAGTTTCACCTTTGGTGTCCGACGTTTCGAACCGCTACGGTTCATCCTCAGGAACTAAAATAAATAACTTAATATAATTTACTGTACTAATCAGTTTCATTTCGGATTGTACGGGGGTGAAGTTAAGCAAGGACAGTCTGACTGTCATTATTTCAGCTAATATATTATATTATAAAGACTGTAAGACCGATAAAAATATTTATTAATTTGATGTTTTGAATTTTCTTTTCATTACCATATTACAGACGCGAAGCTCTGATCGAACTTCACGACAATTACTTAAATAACTTTAGCGAATAGAAAAAAAACAAGGAAAGAGAAACTCTCGCATCCGTTAAAGGGGGGGGGGTATATATCGGAAAAGGCCGACGTTCCAATCGTCATACGTCCGACTACTGCGATTTCGTACGCAAAGTTTGGCAATGACGATGGAAAATAATTCGTTCCTCCTTCTTTACGGGCAGCACCCGTAAAATTCGGCTGTGAGCGATGGACGTCAAGTGGGGGGGGGGGGGCGCATACGACGAGGAGCGACGATCGTCGGATCAATCGTGTAGCGATAACGCGGGTGCAAGTCTGGTCGACGTTACTCGCGGCACTTCGATTGTATCCGCGTAACGACGCATATCACCGAAGTCGCCTAAGGTGGCAAAAGGGATGGATGCCGAGCGAGGCTCCCCCTCACTATCATCGACAGTCAGATTTCAGAATCTGTATATATACAGTGTGAAATCGAAATAGGCCGTTCTCTCTCTCTCTCTCTCTCTCTCTCTCTCTCTCTCTCTCTCTCTATTCCTCCCTCCATCTTTCGACTATCTCCCCGCGTACACCTACACATTATATGCATGAGCGCATTCAAATTTATTATGCGAATCCGAATTACGTGTGTATATATGTATATATATATATATATATCCATCTCGATCCCGTGCCGAGAGCGCACGAGGGCGCCGTTGTAAAAAAAGGGGTGGAGGAGTGGGAGGGGAGGGAAGAATACGCACGAGAGGGAACTCTCGACGGTCTCGCTGTCTCTCTCTCTCTCTCTCTCTCTCTCTCTCTCTCTCTCTCTCTACCGGTGCGTGGCTCGGCTCAACCTTGAGACGAGAGGCGCGACTCGCGACGCAGCCGGCAGCAGGACCTTCGCCAAGGTCACGGTTATCGTAGGTCCCTCTCTCTCTCTATCTTGCGCCCCTCCTCCCCCCCCCCTCGCACAGCGGTGAAAGTGCGAGGATCCGGCGGAGAGGTATGAGATTAGGCGCGGCAGAGACGCCTCCTTCAGCTACCGCCGCTCGCCGGTGTGATTTATAGGCGCAGGCTGGAGCGGTGATTTTACGAAGGGCGGTAGGAGAGAGGGATCGAAACGTCCGCCGTACGAAGCTTCCATTATATTCACCTCTGCCTCTTGGCTCGTTTATCCGTGTGAGGGGGGGGGGGGGGGGGATGGACCACGCGGAAAATCCGCGATCTCTCGCCGGTCGCTTTTAAATACGCCGTTACTCGTCCCCGGCGAGACCCACGTCAGTCCCACAGTCGTATCTACCTCACGATATTAGTCGGTCGAATACGCCGCGGCCAGTCGAGCGTTCTTCCCCTCCCCCCCCATTTCGGATTCAGCGTGAAATAATGCGATTACGCGCGTTGCGTCGTAGACGCGCTACGAGGAGGGGCGCGTCCGATGGTTGGCTAGCGATTAATAAATACACCGTGTATACACGATACTCGTAACTATATACATATGAATTTAAGAGGCTTGAAAAAAAATTTAGGAAAATTCGAATTTTGCCGAGAACCGATGGATATATAGCGATTTCCAGGCGAGTACATCGTTTTCGAGTTTCGTTCAAAAAAAAAAAAAAAAAAAAAGCACAAAAAACTTTCTCCACGATTCATGATATAATTCTCAAGTTAATTTATATTTATATATAATTTAAACATAACTTGGCTGCTTTTCTTTTTGGAATTGTCCAAAGGTCGATTGAAAAATTATTTTCTAATCGCCGTGTAATATCCGTGTCGTTATGAA
The DNA here is from genome assembly GCA_018907035.1 of Sycobia sp. Sy_11. Taxonomy (NCBI): domain Eukaryota; kingdom Metazoa; phylum Arthropoda; class Insecta; order Hymenoptera; family Epichrysomallidae; genus Sycobia; species Sycobia sp. Sy_11. The sequence goes on from JACCIC010000103.1 coordinate 1,527,105, forward strand.
ACTCGGCGGACGGACTTTTAATGTTTCCAAGCGAGGCTCGCGGGAAATGATTATGATTTTACGGTAAACTCGATCTTTAAGTTTTCGATATTTTCGATCGCAAAGAAAAAACTGCGCAAAAGCATACGTGGCCGAGTAAACGCGTCGGGCCTTTAAACGAAGATGAAAAAAAAAAACAAACAAATTAACAGCGACTGTAGATGAAAATTGAAATATTTAACAACAAAATATTCCGTCGACGAGAATAATAGCCGTATGGGGCTTCGGTTCATTTTGCAACATTAATTTTTCAGTCGCATCCTTGGCAACGCGACGAGGTGTCCAATTTTTCTCGATTAATTCGCGCTCGATTGTTTAAACGGCGTAAACATAGCGATAAAATTCTCGTTGAACGGGGGCTAAAATTTTAAAAATCCGCAAAAATCCGACCGCTGGAGCGATAGAATTCCATGAGGTGTAGAATGAAAGTGAGAGATAACCTATAATCGAATAGTATACAGATTGATTTGCCCGAAGGACAAATCAACCCCCCCCCCCAGGTCTGGCCATTGCGCTGCACAACGAAACCGATGCGTAACAATTGAAAAATAACAGCGAAATCAGCGAGACAGTCGAGGAAAAAATAAACCGCAACTTGCACAGTAAGACGCGTTTCTCAAAAATTCGTCATACGCAATTCGATGTATAGACGTGCGCATGCATATATATATAGTGACGCTCGCCCGCGGCACTCTTTAAACCTATTTGAGCTCGTAACATCGGATAATGTACCAGGAAATGCCGAATGATTATTGTCCGGCCTGGCCCACATCTCCCTCTCCGCGGGCTCCCTCGGACGATCGCGTGGAGCGCAGGAGAAGAGAGGGGGGGGGGGAATGAGGGGAAGAAGCCCTCGTTCCGAGGCGGAGAGACGCGCGATGCACGATGCGTCCCAGTTTGATATATATATATATATATATATATATATATATATCCCTATCACTACTCGCACAATGTACAGTCGTCCGTCTGCGCCCGGCGTTTCTTCGGTCTCGTTGTCAGCTCGCGACGGATAACTTTTTTTTCCCTCTTCCTACCGTCTCCCTACCAAACGCTACGGTACGAGATTGCAACTATATATATATATATATATGTGTGTGTGTATCTAGTACATACAGCATTGAGAATGTCTGAAAAAATTTTCATAAAAAAACACGAAAAGCATGAAAGAAAAAAAGAAAATTCAGATCGAAGAAGAGATGAACGTTTTGTCGAGGCGTACGATATCGTGGCGATGGCCATACGTGTGTCAGGCGGCGATTTAAGTAGCGACAAAAACAAAAAGAAAAAATAAAATCAAAAAAATATCCGATTTACCGCAAGTGCCGGCAATTTGGGCGGGGGCCAAAAATTTGTCAGACTCGAACCGACGCTGCTCCTAATACAGCGCGCGCCCGCGCATGGATTTCGACGTCTAAAATTTGCCGATTCGCGCCGATCAGGTCACGAGGCGAGGTTAGCAAATCGTCGCGGCGATTATTGAAATTGCCACGGCAACGATTTGTAGCGTGTAAAGTATAGAAAGAGTTGAGAACGAGAAAAAAAGAACATTTTATTTTTATGTGCAGTTTGATAGCGATTAACGGATTTTTCTCAAAATATCATCGAGAAGGGTTATCTGTTAAAATTCCCGAATTTCCATATTTCGGAAATGGCAGGCTAGAAAATATATATTCAAGTGTTGGTTTGACAAAAAAAAAAAAAAAACGCGGCCCCGCTACATATCCACCAATCTGACGTTCATTCCTCACATATACACGCGCACAGATATACGCACAAATGTAATTCTCGTTGTACAGAGTCTGTATAACGCAGATTACAACGCGCCAAAAATTGCAAGAGGTAAAAAATTGCAGCTAATGAATTTGCCACGAGGGGGCGATTGATAAAAAGATTCGAATTCGTAGAAGCTATATCTCGGCGATCTTAGCCTTGGCCTTGAATACAAATTTGGTACACTAATTCGGCGAATCATACGGATTTCGAGCTAATGTACGCGTAACGAAGTTTCGAATCGAAGAAATCGACGTTGTACTCTTGTTTTTTTTTTCACGTACGATCAAATACCGAGTCGAAAAGTTTTGCCGGGCTAAAATGATGGTTGCTAGTTTCTATCGGTGTGCTGGAACTGCCGGCGCCTCGCTAGAGGAACGAAATTGTCCGCGCGAAATTGAATTATTCTCATTACGAGTGCAATTCCATAATGTCAATGTTTTTTTTTTTTTTTTGTTTTAACGATCATTCTCTACCCCGGGTGAGAATTTGCGATTGCCGATCCTTCAAGAACGAAAAACTAACCTCTTATCGCTCGCGAGGGATGTGATAACGGCAGAACATACGAGGCCGACAGGCTACGTTATAAAGTTATTTTATTTACCAAACATGAGCTCGGCAGTTGAGGCGCCGACTCGCCGACCCCCTGTGCTCCGCATGGATTTCGCTCGACGAACAAATGAGAATACAGGCTGCCGCTAATCGAGCGGATGGTTAAGCGGGCGAGAACGACGATACGTAATCGTCGACCGCGCAGCCGCTTCTCAAGCGATTTGCATGCGTTGATCGGGCCCTCTCGTCCCCTCCTCTCTGTTTTTAAAAACACTCTCCGAGACGCCAACTTGCATTACGAAACACGACGAATCGCTCGCTTATTCTTGTTTTGCCATTGGGAAAACCTGTAGTTTATATATATATATATAATGTGTGAGAACAATAAGGTATATTTCAACGTTGGCCTATTCATTGACCAAAATCTGAATCAAGGCGTCCATATACACAATGACAGATCCGTGTATTACAAAGATTAATCCCATTAGCACGTGGGTGTTAAAAAGAAGAAAAAAAAAATAAAACAATGATGCTAAAACAGCCATTACGTCAGTCTTATCGTAGGACAACTTTTCGAGAAATCTATAAGCGGGATGTCAATACCGGAATTATTTTGAAGACAGCGAGGTATCTTCTGAGTGTGTAACAGCGTAATTTATCTCTGTACGTATGTATGTTTACGTGTACAATGAGAGTGGCATAAAATACGAATCGGTTGTAGATTGCAAAGCGAGGGCCGAGTATCATTAGCATTGCGTCTGAATTTACATTCCGCGCGTGGACCTGGATGTATATAGAATAATATATATATATCTGACGGATATTATACACGGGAGGAGGGGGAGGATTTCGAAATCTACTTTCTATCGAGCGTTACTATGATCTTCTTGAGAAATAGCAAGTGTTCCTTGAAATTTTTTTTTTTTTTAACGAGCAGCGCGGATGATCGAGCGTGTATTGTGCGCGCGTACCTGCGTGACGAAACGCGACGAAAAAAAAAGAAGAAAAAAAAAACAAAAAAGAACCAGCGCGTATAATGGAATAATACAAATTTCGGCGGATGAGCTCACGCGGAGTGATTTTTGCAAATGTATATAATCCGCCGCCTCGCGTTCGCGCTTATCGTGTAACTTTTGGACGCTCGTGGGGACATTAGGAGCGAAAGCCTCCATCGTAAATTTATGCTCGATCTCTGATATGGTCGCGCCCGCGCGTGCGTGTGTGTGCGTGTGTGTGTGTGTGTGTTTGCGTCACTTTCAAAAGTCCTCCGCGAAGTTACGCTCGCGTTATCGTTAGAATTGGCAGCGAGCGTTTTTTCTTTTTTTTTTTTTTTTTTTTGATTGCTCGCTCCTCCCGTTCCCCTCGTCGCTTTCTTGCGCGCCGTGTAACTTTCGAAAGACGTCGGCCGAATGATTACCGCGATTCGATTAGATATATATATATATATATATATATTTTTTTTTTTGAGGAATTTCGACTGGTGAAATGTTGTTATACTATATACGCGGCGCGATCTAACGTATACGTACTGTATATACGATAATGGTATACTATGAGGACGCGTATAGAAATCGACGAGATCGTCAATCGCCAATGCCATATTGCGTCGTGCGAGCTGAAAAAGAAGGGACCTTCGAGGATTTTTAGGCTACTGCGACGAGGAATACACCCGACGGCGAGCGCGGCGAGTCAGTGGGAATTTTTCAGGATCGAACCCGCAGAAATCGCGTGAGTCGCGGATTGAGCCATAGAAGTCAGGCAAAATTTTGGGGCGGGCCGCCGAATGCGCATTACAAACGAACTCGTGCCGTCGGGAATGCGCGCGAGTGCGTTTAAAATTTTAACCTCTCGCGCATTACGCGCGACGATTGAAATCGCCCGGAATCGCCGACGTAATGTAGGATGACCGAGCGTACACGCGACTTACCATGGCCAACGCGCGGCAACATATGTCGTATCCCAGTGTAAAATACACGCTACTAGGGAGTTAATCATTTTGTTTGTGCCCGGCGCTTTTATGTGTATGTACGAGCCGATATATAAATATATATATATATATATATATATATATATATACACCGACGCGCGCGTCGTTCAATAAAAAAACGGGACTAAAACGGGGGCGCGCGACACGGAGACGGGATGGACGATGGCGAGCGTCGCGGCGATCTGAAATGCGCGCCCGACCATCAGGTGTCCGCGATGATATATATATATATATATATATATATCATGCCGAACGACTTAAAGAGACAAGGGAAGGGAAAGAATTAGCTGGCGACTTCGCGTCTGATTGGGAATCGCGGGGACAAGTGGCCCGCCCAATCAGGGAATGATTTAACAAGCGACCAGGCCTAGATGTGCGTGTTTGCGCGCGCGCGCGCGTGTGGGTGGCTGGGTGCGCATGTGTAGGTGCATTTTAATGCGCAGACAGCAGCGTCCGATCGCTTCAATTCGGGCCTCCCTCGTAAACGGGAAGCTCTGAGAGTCCGTGTATGCGATTTATACGCAGAAGGCTGTGCATGGCAGTAGGGAGGAGAGCGAGGCGGGCGGGAGATAGGGAGGCAGAGCGAGAGAGTGAGAAAGACAGTGACAGGGAGACGGAGCGGTTCGCGCGAGCAGGGAGAAAGAGCGAGAGTGAGAGTGAAAAAAAGAACGAAAGAGAAAGGCCGCAGGAGGTGGGAGCCGTGGCGGCTGAAAGGGGGAGGGGGGAAGGGAGATCGGTTTCGCATCCGCTGCGGCGGGCAGCGGTCGGATGTAGTAACCCTGGAGATTCATTGTGCTTAAAACGACTGCAATGCGAATTAACGAACCTGTTGAGAAGGGCGCTGCCTTGCATACACATGCACACAATGCGCGCGCACATGCACACATAAATATATATATATATATATGTGGGTTTGCGCGCGTACGTTCAAGGGGGTACGCCGCGTCGCATTAAACCCCACTTCTGACGGCGACCTTTTCTCGTGCGCGGCGCGAGATTCTTCTCGATTTGTTCTCGAGCGCAGGTTTTGCGGCTTCGAATGAAATTCTAAAAAAATTTATAAGCATATATATATATATATATATATATATATATATATATATTTCTATAGATGTCTATATATTGTAAAAGATCATGATAACGTTTTATCTTGAATGGGAAAAAGGACTTAGTTTGTTGCAGTATTTTAAATTTATAAATGCGCACCTTGAAAGATATTTTCAGAGAAAGCTGGAACACAAACGTTTCTAAAAAATGTATTTTATAAGGATTGAATAATTCGGCTTAAATATATATATATATATATATATATATATATATATATATATATATATGAAGTTGTTTATTAAAGTACAGAGCAGAGAAACTGCGCCAGTGAATAACGTAATTTATTATAGGCATGCTCGAAACTTTTGTTGAATTGTAGTATTAAATTTTAAAAGAATATTTTTTCAATTGAGAATTTGCAAAAATCTTTCATTGATATATAATCGAGGACTTGGTGGATAAAGTACTAAATATTAGTTTTAGCTACATTATCTCAATATACATTGGCAAACGATGTGTAAAATCTCGACTTTGAATTAACATCCATTTTGAATAAAATTGTTGGTTTTTTTTTTTTGTTATTTAAAATTCAAAATTCTGGAATTATACATGGTAATAATTAAAAAGGTCGCGTTTGTATTAACGCACTTGAAGATTCAACGGAGCGAATCACAATCGTATATAATACGATCTAATAAAAGTCACGCGGATTTAATTATAATGAAATTTCACATTGAAATTATATTGTACGATAAAGTATAATATTTTATACCTATAAAAAACGAAATAAATGAAGGGAAAAAACAGAGAGAAAGATATATATATATATATATAATTTTCGCATTCGCCCTTCTCTTAGTTAACCGCTTTATTTAGCCCCTTATCCCTCGACGGATCTCCCCCCCCCCCCGGGACGTCGGCCCGAAATTCTAAAAATTACCTCAGCGCGTATATAAGGATACCGAAAAATTTGGCAATTTCTGCATACGTACATAAACACATCGGCAGCTGAACACTCGGCGCATGCCACATGTATATATATAAAATACCGCGAGGGCGCGCAGGCTCGTATATCTCGTCGTCCGTGGGTCCCCACCTTCGTCTATTCCCTGCGGCTGCCTCCATGCCCCAGCCCACGGCCAAAACTGCATTCGCGCTGCATCCTGGCCGGTCCGTTCCCAGAAGGCAATTACCGCTAAATTAGTAAATTAACCGCGCAGGCGCGCGCGAGGGAGGGGAGGGGGGGGGCGAATCTTTGCATTGTCGAAAGACTAGATTGGAATCTCTCCCTCCGAACTTCCTTTCCCTCACTCGTCCCCCTCCCCGTCCTCTCGCCCTCCCTTCCTCCCGCTTTCTGTTTTGTTTCTTTTTTTTGTTTTTTTTGTTTTTTTTTTTAAGCAAACATCTGTCTGGCCCTTTGTGCCCTTGTTTTACCCCCACCCCGCCCCCCCGGCGACTTCTCGCTTCTTTGAAACCGCGTTTCATGCGCTCCTGCTCCTGCTGCTGCTGCTGCTGCAGCCTCGCCCGAATCTCTCGAGCTCGCTCGCATGCGCGCGCGCGCGCTATAAATTCAAGCCTTTATACGCGCGCGCGCACGGGGCGCATAACGAGGCCCGGCCGCAGGAAATTTAGGCCGGCAGTATATAGTGGACAAATAAAAAATTTTGAAATACGGCCGTTTTTCTGGACGAGCTGCGTCTAACAAAAACCAACAGAAGGGAGTAAAAAATTCACCGCTCCCGCTACCGGCCGCCCCCCCCCCAACCTCCCGCACCGCTCGCCTGATTTAGCGGCTAGATAATTTATGTGGCAATTCGGCTTTCGGTGGGGGTGGGGGAAGGGGGTGTAGGGGCAGGGAGGTATGGGAGGGATGGGGGCCCGACGGCCGAGGGTAAAAGTTATTAGGAGATTCTTCTAATTAACCGCGTTTATAATTAAAGAACTTGCGTTATATATCAAGCTGATCTTAATTGGTGTGCAAAAATGTTTAGAAGATAACATTGTATTACTACAAAATTTTACCTATATGTATATATATATACATCACTGCTGTATAAATTTGAAGAATGTTAATAAATATAATATCAAAATTCATGAACAAATCCTTAAGGACTCCTTTTTTTCTCAGAATGTGAGTAAAAATGTAATGAAATGAAACCGAAAATCATTTAGACTACTTATTTATGATCAGTGTCGTTTATTGTTTCAACAATAGTTTATGCATTTCTTTAATCACGATCTGTACAATCTAATATACTTCCTTTTATATTTTAATTCTGCATTTAAATTCATTGAAAAAATTGATAAACACAAGAAGAGATGATTGAAGGATGAGATTGAGTACAAACAATCGATATTAAATATTTTCTTCCAGCATTTATCAACATCATTTTTTTATCCACTTCCTGTGGTAATTTCATTAAAAATCATTAAACTCGGTATCTGATATGAAACTTTTGCTCTTCTGAAGTACAAAAAGACTATGATTAATGGAGTGTATAAGTTCATTGTCCTAAATGACACAAATTGGTCTAATCTTAGGCTGTACCGTTTCAAAAAATTATATATTAACGAGAAAACCGTTTCAAAAAAAACAAAAAAAAAAAAAAAAAAATCGAGAGAGAACCGTAGGTTGTCGATTTGGTACACTTGATAGAATTCGTACTGTAGATTGCGCCAGGCTCGCACGGGCGAGATGGTCGAACGATATTTCCAATCAATTTCCATAAATTTCGTGAGAAAATTTCAGAGGAAATATAATTCTGCAGCCGTCGTGCTGTAAAATCCCGAGTCTGCGCGATTTTCCAAGTTTCGATGGCATAATCGATCGTCTCTTTGATTAAACTAGGGAATGTAGAACGACCCCCAAAAAAAATCACAGACTCGTGCACCATTTACCCCTTCTCTAAAAAGAGCAGTCCTTGGCAATTTATTCCCTGATCAATAAGGTTACTTTATCAATTATTGCCACTGCAAGACACGCGGGTATAGCCCGGATCAGACAATGAAAAAACAAAACAAAAAAGATCCAGAAAGAAAAAACAAAAAAAAAAAAAAACGTCGGAAAGCCAGATGAAAAAGCCCAGTGTAGAAGCGCGTAACTTACGAGACCAGCCGAAGGACAAAGCTCGGTTAGATAATCGAGAGCGCGCGTCATATACAATGATCGAATATCGCGCCCCCCCCCCTTCGCCGCTTTCGCTGCAGCCCCGAAAAAAAGGAGGAGAAAAAAAAAACAAAAATGGGCCTCGACCTTGACCCGGCGAAAGAGGCATTGTCGCTGTTCTTTTTTTCTCCCCATCTGTTCATTATTTGTCTAGACGGGAGAAAGAAAGGGACGGTGTGAGGGGGATAGGGGGGGGGGGAGAGTCCGGTGCAGAGTGCAAGCAAACTTTCGACGAAGGAGACGGCGAGGAGGTCCCTCTTTCTTCTTTCCCTCGATTTTTTGTCCCCCCCCCCCCCCACACACACAAGCCCCTTTGTTCGGCGGCGTGGCGAATCTCAATCGAAAACCTTGGGGCGCGCATATATATATATATATATATATATATATATATATATATATATATATATATACATACATATGCGACGACGGGATGCACGCGACGATGCGATTTGGCCCAATCAGTCTCGCGGGGGCCCGTTAAATCTGGAGCTCCAACGTACATACGTGTATGTTATATGCATACACGCGCAAGATGCATTGTCTGCGCGCCGCGCGATGGAGAAAAGGAAGAAGCCGACGAGGATGAGGGAGGGACGCGGGAGATGAAGACGAAGACGACGACGACGACGGACGAAGAAGACGAAGCAGAAGGAGGAGGAGGAGGAGGGGTGGAGGAGGAGGAGGAGAATTGGTCTGTGCGGTAATGCAATCGGTCGAGGCGCTGCCGTTGCCGTCGCCGCCGCCGCCGCCGCTGCTCCTCCCAAGGTAATTTAATCGTCAATGCTATACGCATACGGTGCTTCTTTGCCGTATACATTAATTAATACATATATATATATATATATATATATATATATATATATATATATATACACACAGAATTTCTTCGTAATGCATCGGTCGCGAGATCGTGACGTCGACTGAACTAGCGCAGAAGGACAAACCAATGAGCCAATTTGACGTTTCGGCGGCTAATGATAAATTGAGCTTCGCGCGATAAATCCGCGACTGAGGGCGGGGCGGGGGCCGCGAGATTCGAGACGAAGTACTGTCGCGGGCCGTCGGAAAAGTGCGGGGTCTTGGTCCTGGATTCCTGTGCGCAGAAATTTCTCAATTCCCTGTCATAGGACTCGTACGTAACGAGGCGAAGACCCCGTGTTTCCCTTGACGAAACTGTGACGATACGTTGACAGCACGCCATGTACAAATGATTAATATTGCGTCAATATTGTTGATAAGAGAGATATTTGTCGATAAGGAAGGATCTGTCTTGAAAAAGAGAAAAAAAATTGCACCTTGAAATTTCTATAAGCGCAATTCCGCATGACGACGTGGATCGTACACATAAACGTCGGAGTCGGAATGGTTTTACGGTAGATTTTACAGCGACTTCTGGAATTATTTTCGAAATTTCGTCGTCTCCTGTTTTTTCTCCAAATAATTAGGACATTTCTACGCAAGGGAAAATCGATAGTCGATCGAGAGAAATAAAATCGTACCGCGCCGCATCTACCCAGAATCGTACGACGGACGCTGGGATCACGCGCGCGGGACAACAATGAGACGGATAAAGAGACGCGTGGAAAATGCGACGGGGAAGAAAGACATAAAAAAAAAAAAAAAAATGAGAATGAAAAGACGAAAGGAAGAAAGAGCGAGAGAATGAAAGAAACGGGACAAAATCAGAAACAGAAGGCGAGCAGCCGGCTCGGAATGGAAGCTAATAAGAAGGATTCAACGTCCGTCGTTTATGGGAGCATATATAAGTTGCGCACCAAGTGCATATAGCATCAATCTCGATTCAGGGACAATTCAATTTTCGCGGTCAATGTCAAGCTGAGGGCCCGCTCCGTGCGGCGGTTAACTGAACGCGCGCGTATTGGTGCGTTTATGCGTGTGCTTCGAGGGACGCCGTAGGTCACCCCGAGCCCCCTGCCCCTCGCGCTATCCCCCTCTATCGCTCTCCCTCAATCTCTCCCTCCTCCCTCTCTCGCTACGTGCGGGGAAGCCAGACGGTGACGCCGAAATATTGCGCGTTCCAAGCCAGGCCTATATATATATATATATATATATATATATATATATATACAAGAGGCGAACAGACGGATAAACAGAAGGAAGGGAGACGATGATAATGGTTTCGAAGGGGAAGGGGGGGGGGAAGAAAAAGAGAGGAACGATTAAGCATCGCGAGGGGGAGAGAGCGCGAGGCATGCGAACGCCGGGAGAGGAAGAAAAATATTTGATGCTCTTCCGCGACGGGGAAGGGGGGGGGAGGGAGGAATCGAGGGAAAAGTTATTGCTCAACCACGGACCCGCTCGTTCCTATCGATCGAAGCCGCGTTTATCGCGAAACTCGGGGACCGAGAGTCGGGGGCAAATATACATATAGTCTCACGGGCCAATTTCGCCCGCGACGACGCGCCGGGACCCCGGTAATCTCTCGCACGACCGACGGAGCGTCGAGGGATTAGCGATCGCGCGAAAGCTCGGGCGTCGGCAATTTTCTAGCCTCCGATTACGATCGAATTGCGGCGGGCCAATCGCCTTTTTTTTCGCGGCGCAGGGAGCCGCGTCGAAGAAATTTTCGCGAGGGCTTCACAATTGCGCGCGCGCGAAGGCGATGGCAAGGATGCGATCGCCGCGAGAATTCGCGGGAATTTAACGATGAATATTCCCAAAGTACTGAAAGCGTGTGTATTTAGACTCCCGCCCCTCGACTTCATAATGGCGATCGTCTAAATCGGGCCATTATACATATCATTGCTCGCGTATTAGAACGCGATTGTGAAAATTTCATATCGAGAGCAGCGTTAAGCGAATTAGATATTTTACGTTAAACGAAAGACTTTAATCAAACGTCCAACGACCGGGGGATCTTTGCGTGTTCAGTCGTTCTGCGTGTTTCAATACTGCGTCGAAAAAGAAAAGAATTGTAATTAACTCAAGCACTGTTGGTTTATTAAGTTATTCGAATTTTTTCATCTAATCCCGGGTACATTATTTCTTTCTTTATACCGTATCGCATTGCACTATGGCTATAAACTGAAAAGCAAAATACCAATGGCTCGCAAAAGGTTCCACGGCACGCATAAACGAGGATACGAGACCAGAATAGAGAGAAAGAGAGAGAGAGAGAGAGATAGAGAGAATGAGAGAGGGAGAAATAAAAGTATGAGTCTGGTGAGACAATTGAAGCCGAATCAACGTAACAAGTAGAATGAGGTCTGCATTTCCCATAGACCTTGTAAATGCACGGAGACCATGGGAGAGAGTGGAGACAGGAGTTGGGGGGGGGGGAATAAAAAGAGAATAAGAGAATGAGTGCGTGTTTGTGGGAGCGAGAGTAAATGAGAGTTAGAGGAAGAAAAAAGAAAACGAGATGGAAGAATGAGAGACAGAGAGAGAGAGAGAGAGAGAGAGAGAGGAGAGGGGGAGGGAGTGATGGAGGAAGGGGGCGAAGGGTGGATTTATTAACGACTGGCCCACCTGTTTGAACCGGGCGAAATGAGTTTGTCGACCGCGAGAAGCTTTGAAAAATGATTTGGCCCGGGCGATTAAACCTGCGGCTCGCCGTCTTGACGACGTATTAATTAATGAACATTATATATATATATATATATATATATATATATATACATATCGCTCACACTTTATTATACTGATAAATTACAATTCTACAAAAGCTCCTATAGAGCTTAGGTATATATTTGCCAAAAGAAAAAAAACAATCCGAAACTATCTAATGTACCGTCAAGTTTAATATGCACATATCAAGCTTATCGGTTATGATAATGAGACGAAAGCGAGGCAATAAGACGTTAAACGCGTTTGCGCGTAAATGTGTTAAGAATTAAGAATGAAGTTTAATTTTACAATATATATATATATATATATAAAGGGCTTACAAGTTTGGGAAGTGTGAGTCTGCGATTGTTAGTGAAACATATAGCTTGCTCATATTTATTTATAAGAAAATGAATTTATACGAGCCAACAAAAGAAAATTTATTTATACGAATGAAAAGCGGCGCTGATGTTTAGGCATGCTTGGCCGCCCAGAGCATAGACTAAGATAAGACATACAGATAAGTCGACGGGACAAGAAAGATTTTCACATTTTTACCTTCGGACAAATCGGTAGGAGCGCTCGCGCACGCTTGGCGAGAGGTATTAAAATATTGGGGAATAAAAGTACATTTTCTATTTTTAGTTAATTAAAAGTCTCCTTTACTTTTCCCTTAACAATACGTGTGTGTGTGTGTGTGTGTGTAATTTTTTTTTTATCTAAATGTAGGAGGCAATGTGCCACTTAGTTATGAGAATGAAAATTTCTTCTCCTTCATATTTCTTGTTTGGTTGCATATGAATAGTTAATAAAGAATCTATTAGCTTTTAAATGTTTTTAAACATAATTCAGAAGAATCTTAAATTATTGACAAGTTTTCGCGTCATCAATTTTTACGCGCTTTTATTATTCTTTTTTAAAATAAAATTATTAATTTTCTAAAAATAAACAATTCATATATCAGTATATATATATATCGATAATATATAAATTAAAAAGAGAATAAAAATACATAAAAGCGTCGGCCGATTTCTTTCAATCGCGCATAAGTAAAATCCCGAAGTGTTGAGTGATTTGTTGATCCCTCGATTCGGCTTCGGATGAAAGCCCGTCGCTCGTTGCTCTTCATCTATAGCAGAGCGTATTAACCGTCGGAATTGCGATAAAGGCCGTTCGAGCGAAAATTCTAAAAATTGAAAAAAAGTCCCACGCGATCGTCGTTTAAATACAAAGGCACTTGCTGCAAATCGAAGTTCAATCCGTCCAATTGACTTTCAATAAACGCCGTACGTCGAATCCAATGTGTACGGATATAGATGCAATGCCCTCCCGTCGAGTCTGCCATCCCTCTCTCGCTCTCTCTCTCTCTCTCTCTCTCTCTCTCTCACTCCTACGACGTCGCTCTCGGATCGTTGGTCAATTGCGATTTTTTGTCTAACGCGATTTCGGGGGGAAAAATGGCATAAGTATATCGGAACGAGGACGAACGAAAGATATGCATTAAGCGGCGCCGCGCCGTTCGATCCAGCTGCAAACGATGCATGTGTAATGTATCGGTTGCTTTTTACTTATTTATTTTTTTTTTCCTTTTCTTGCCTCGCGCCTCTTACCGCGAATCCGTCCATCGCCCGCAATGAATTCGTTCTCGCGCGTACGAGGGAACGGGGCGCGATCGTGGCACGTATCGGATCGTGCGGGGTGTACCGATCGGTATCGGGGTGGGGAGGGGTGGAGGGGGGCGGGGACACCAGGCTTTAACCGACCGGCCGATCATCCGATTATCGGCAGAGCGAGTCTTTGGTGCAATATAGTCTTGGTTAACTTCCAAGTAAGTCGTACGCTCGGGATAAATTGTGAATTTTATACGCGATGATGAAAGGAGTCTATACCGACCATTGTAATTCAATGGCCGGGAGGGGCGGGGGTGATAATGCAAAGTCGAAGACTCGTCGATTGTAGGCACCACTATTAATTGGAATGACATCAAAAGTAATGTTGAAAAGAAAATGTGAAGTACACACACACACACACATATATACGTATATATACTCTACAAGAATAAACAATCTTTTGTAACAACAATGGCGATATGAAAAGTCCCGATTAAAGCAAATTTGTACAATGAACTAGAAGTACTTTTGTAAGACGACGAGGAATATTCAATGAAATAATGAGCAATCGAGAATTAAGTAATATCTATTTCAAATTCATATAATAATATGCATTATTTCAGATGTTGAAATTGAAAAATAAAGGACGAGCGATGAATCTCCGGTAATTTTTCGCTCGTTCATAGACAGTGTAAAGAAAACAAAAAGGAAAATGCATGGATAAATGCAACCTTTTTTATGAAAATTATTCATTCGGAAAATTTTGCACGATCGCTGTTTCTTGCTTTCCTTAATTTTTGAAAAACCAGCCCTCTATGTAAACTAACGTCCGAGGATTCTAAGTGGGTTCAATCTTCCCCAAGACTATGGACACTACTAAAGAAATTGTAAATAAGTATCGAATTTTTTCAGATCATGCGAAATACTGAAACAACTATATATGTTTATATAGTGAATTTGGGGAAAAAAACATCCTCAGAACGAGGAGTAAAAACAACCGTTTCATAAAGAAAGTTGGAAAAATTTTCTTATTTTCAGCGACTTTCCAATCCATGAATAGGGGGGGGGTGATATTTTAGGGGGAAAAAGAGAAACAATGCTGGTTGTAATTTTTTTTTTTTTTTGTAACACCCAGTTTGACAGCGAATATAGATACATTCCGGATCTCGACCAAACGCGTGCCGTTTGCGATCACCTCTGCTACGGTGCGAAATAGTCGGCTATCGTCGAATTTCCAACCGCTACAATTGGCAGCACCGTCGTACCAATCTACGAATATGGGTGAAAAATGAAAATGGCCGCGTAAATTAAGGCTCGTGGTGCGGGGGCAAAATTGTACAAATTTCTTCTCGATAATACATATATATATATATATCCTAAATCCTCGTCGCGTAACTCGCAGTCGACAACATTCCGGGGTGTCCCCGTGAGTCTTCGGCCCCGTCGCGCCCACCGCGACCGATTGCGCCTACGCGTCGCCACGGCCGATCTCGCGAGCGATTCCCCGGCGCCACGGCCGAAACTCCAACGTCGACCTGCCGGCGCGAAGAAGGCGCGGTTCCTGAATTTCCCGGACGTGCGCGCGCGCGCGCCGTCGCCGCTGTCACCCTCTACCTCCCACCCCCCGCCGCCCCTTTCTAAAATTCATCGCTCGACCGTCGAGCGAGCGCGCTCGCTCGCGTCCGCGGCGACGGAAATACATTCCCGTGAGGAGAGGCATCAGCCGCGGGGGGAGAGGAGGGGGGCGAGGCACTATCGGGCCTGGAATATGTACACGAGGATCGTCCCGAGTCGCGCGAGCGAGCGCGCTCGCGACCAACTGGTAACCCAGACTTTAGTATTCGTTCGGTGACGCGTCAACTCGGCCGCTTCCTCATTCCAGAGGCTCCCCCCAACCTCCTCCCCCTCCCCCTCCCGCGCCAATCGCCCGCCGCGCTCTCTCGCTCCGTCTCCTTCTCTCTATGCGCCATTGTAAACCCCGCGTGTGTCTTCCGTCCCGCGTCTCTTCTTCTTTTTCCTCTCTCCCACCCCTTTTCCCGGCTCTCTCGTGGGGCTTTCCGCGCTCGTCCTTTTAATTTATTTTCGTTTTCTGCCGCACGAGCGCGCGCGCGCGCGCCTGCACGCGGACACCTCCCTCCTGTCCCAGAATGGAATTTATCGTTTTTCTTTACGAATCGTAAATGCACGTATATTCCCAACGGCTTCGGGATCGTCAAATTTTGCCCACCTCCGTCCCCCCCTACCCCCGTCCTAAAGGGATATTTATAAATGCTGAAATATATAATGAATGTTACGGCTAAAATAAAACGGTGCGCGCTTGGCATAGCGGCGTACCCGCTGTATAAATATAGCTTAAAAGCGATAGTTACGCAGAAGACCGTCGGTTACGTTATCCGATTCCGATCGACAATGCCTCGGTAAGACTTTTGGTTTATGTACGTAGACACTGAGCGGCCTATCGATCTCCTCCTCCTTTTTTGTTTTTGCCGATCGAGGAGGCAAAAATGCGTTTTAAGTCACGTTACCCAGATGCACGATCGTCAAATTAACGGAGAAAATTCGGTTGGCCGCGTTCTTACGGTGCTGCGCAATTCCAGGCGAATTCGTTTTAATCGAGCGTGACGTATGGCGGGCGCTTGAAAAAATTTGAAATAGCCAAAAAAAAAAAAAAAAATACAAATCGGATTTTTCAAAACATTATCAGTCTCGTACGGCTTGGTGGACGATCGTTGAAAAATTTTCAACGATCGGTCAAAGTTTCATTGTACGTATTGCAAAGAATTTTTACGCGTATAATATATGTAATATTTGTCAGCGTCGATGTAGCGCTCAGTCAATACAGAGCAGCGTCCAATACCCCTAAACTTTGACCCTTTATTCTAATAAACGATAAATTTTCCCTTTGCGTAATATTCAATGCCTGTAACTTTGTTTTTGCAACCGCAGTGCGTTTTATATATCTTTGGATATGATGAAAAATTCAGCTGGATATATAGCTCTAAGTTGACGAAAAAAAAAACTCATAAAGAATATAATGGATTAAATTCGCATGATTTGCATACGTTTATGAAGAAAAACGTACCACGCGGAATTCGGTTAGAGCACGCACGCAGACACACACACGCGTATATGTATATATTAAGATTGTCAAATTGCACGGCATTCGGGAAATGTTCGCGAGGACGCGCGATATATTTCCGGCCGAATGACACGCGCGGGGTTTTTGGCCCGGCTGGAAACGCGAAATATTCCTCCCCCCCCCCGATCCGCCCGGCCCCGTCCTCCCTCGCCGGTCGTTCCGTTTCTTCGGTCAGGCGCCCCGACAAGTAGCCGTCGCTTTCGAAATTTCTTAAAAGACCCATTTCGCCCGCCTGCCTCATCCGCATAAATTTCCCGGACGCGCGCCGCGCGCCGCCCCCTTTGATCTATCCGGCGGCGTCTCGCTCGCGACGCGTTATGAGAGACCCTCGGTGCGTTATCTCTCTCGCGCGCTCTCTCTCTCTCTCTCTCTCTCTCTCTCTCTCTCGGTCTCTGATAGCCGAGCGCACATTCTTCGGCATAACGGCCGCGTCAACCGGTTAATATTGGAAAATGGAAAATTACAGATCCATATCTATATTTATACTGACGTACTGTAGATATGATAGAGGAAAGTTCGTAAGTTTAATTTGGCAAAGTATTTATATTTATCCCTAGTCGCCTTGGGCGAGAGACTGCCGCGCACTTAAAAGCGTCCGTATATAACTATTACTTACATAAAATATATATATATATATATATATATATATATATATATATATATATATATATAATATTAAATACACGATTTATCACGAGCGCTGCCATTAATTTGCATACGATTATGTATTGAATTTTTATCGCCCATTACAGAGATATGTGTATAGGTACATTAAAAAAAATCAATAATCACGCTCTTACTCAATAAGACTTTAAGGAGCAAACCCGTGCACACACACACATAATATATATATATATATATATATATATATATATATATACTGCAACAATTTATGCGATCGGTGCAATGAAATCTATAGATGCATAAAGTCCGGAAAACTGTTTAAATAATTAGAAGCTGGTGTTTTTTTTTCTCTTTCCAATACAAATCTGGAACTTACACGTCTATGTGCGCGAATTAAATTTTATGCCTTTATACATATACTTGGACATTATATTTATATATATATATATATATTGATTTTCTTAAATGCCATAGTTAAAGTGCATACTTATATATACTCTTGAGTTTCGCTAATTAGAAAGGATGAAGAAACGGTCAAATTATGTCACTGAATATTATATATTATGTAAAAGTCTTATTACTTGCATGTGCGTATCGCTCGATCCGGTCCATTCTGCACTGTCGACATCGCGATCCCATAATTACGGGAAATTATTCTATTCATTTGTTCGGATTTTCATTGATTCGCCGTCGCGATGGATAATGCTCGCTTTTGCGATCGCAGCTCTATACCGAATCCAACATGCGCGTGAAATATGAGATTCTAAAAAAAAAAAAAAAAAAAATTGTTCTGAAATTGAAAATCTCGGTAGGAAATGGGCGACGCTCAGGAACGATTCATTATTATTACGTAAAAAGGGGGCGGGGAGGCAGAAAAGGGCAAAAAAAAAATCCTTATATTCATTTTGCAGATTAATACGCGCCTACTTTACAATATCGCAAATCATGGAGAAATCTGCTTAAGTCGCACAGAACATTAGTATTCCAAGAGGTATACATAGTTTTTCGTTCCCCCCCAAGTATAGTTCCAATCTTCCAGAGGCTTATTATTCTGCAAAACTATTGTTCGTAAGGTATACATACGTATGTTAATCGTAAAAATAAAAAAAAAAAGAATAAAGAATCGTCGTTCGATTCTTACGCTACTTTACTGCGTTAATGCGACGTGAATTGTGCAATATATAATAATGTACAAGGCACATTCTATTTATCCCTGAAACACATAGGAGATGAGAATCGCTTAGATTATACAATGCCACGGCAAATTTCAATACACATCAGCTTTTGCAATCGACTGCTCGAGCTTGTTAAACTGTTGGACAGCGAGAGAGAGAGAGAGAGAGAGAGAAGGAAGGGACATTGCCCTTGTCTATATGGCGTACAGAGACGATATTGCCTACAAAAGAAAGGCGAATATCAATGTTGCCGTCCTCGGCTGGCTCCGATATTGACGAGCGCGGCGATCGTTCGCGATCTCGACGTGCTCCAATTGTCGAGGTCCAGAAATCCCATAATCCATCGGCCAACTCGTACGGTCGCCATGAAATCTCGCGTCCGTTGTCTCGTTTTCCGAGGGGGGGGGGCAAGAAAATAGGGACGTTTTTCTCAATTAACCACCGAAATCTCCGCGCCGACGAGTCCCACCCCCCCGCCCCCCGAATTATCGCGCGATCGACGATTGCCTGGACCAATTCATCATGCCCGCCCCAGCCACACGCGGGGAGCACGGGCAAAATAATCCGCGCGTTCGCGTGAATGTCGCAGGGATCGTTTTGGATTCGAAGCATATTATTCGTCTTCTAACAAATGACGCGCGCGCGCTCTCTCGGGACGAAAGAACGACTCTATATTCTATTTCACAGTGCATTAAATATATATATATATATAAACGACGAGTGACAGTATATGACGCAATTTATCGTAGACGTATACGCCTGTATATTGCACTTATGAGCGCAGTGATAAATCTTGCGGCGGCGGCGGCGATCGCGGTGGTGCTGCAGGCGGTCGAGAATATATATATATATATTATTGTCCCAACGAACAAAACGCCGCGCCGTTCGGTTAAGCATTGTAATTAGGCCGATTCGCGCGCGAGATACTTTTAACGTATATATATTTACACATATATACATAGGTGTGTGTGTGTGTGTGTACAACATCGCGGTTGGTGCGAGAAAAGCCGAAGAGGCGAGAGAGGAAGAGAGAAGGAGTGAGAGAGAGAGAGAGAGAGAATGCGAGAGAGAAACGAGTCGACCGTTGGACGTGCATTGACTTTTCTATTAAGAAGCTCTCTCTCTTTCTCTTTCTCTTCTCTCTCTCTCTCTCTCTCTCTCTCTCTCTCTCTCTCTCTCTCTCTCGACTCTTCCTAGAATTTATATCGGCTTGAATAATTTCTATTTCTAAATATCTGGAGAGGGTGTGTTAGGAGAAAAAGAGAGAGAGAGAGAGAGAGACAGACAGACAGACAGACAGAGAAGAGAGGCTTTTCGAAAGCGCTTTGGCAGAAAGCCCCGCGCTTAGGCAAACTCTATATCCAACGTCTCGCCCATATATATATATACGAAATCCTGATGGATAAATGAATGTCGGGAGAACGAGGGAGAAAGAGAGAGAAAGAGAGAGAGAGAGAGAGAAGAGAGCGCGCGCGCGATAACAAGAATCGCCAATGTATTCGTCGGGCATAGGCGAATTTAATAGATTGCAAAATCAGAAATTCGTGACTTAGGCGCTAAATGCGAGATTTGCCTATTTTGTAATTCCGAACAGTTGGCTACCGGTAATTTGGTTCAGTGGAACGATTTCTAATTTTTTTTCTCTCTTTTCTTTTCTTTTATTTTTTTTTTTTTTTTTTGAAATTTTAATGGAAAACTACAACAACAAAAAAAGAAGTTCTGATGGCGAATAGTTATAATGCAAGATCTAATAACGTATTTAATAAAAAAAAAATTAAAATTACAGTCGCACACAGTTTGGATCTTAATTATGAATATATAGATTCCAAAAAAAAAAAATCTGCCTCGGAATATTAGAATGACTTGCTTTCGAAGAAATAACGTAAAAAAGTATCTTGTATAATTTTTTCTTCTGTTTTTTTTTTAATTTATAAAAAGTACATTTGAATATTAAAAAGAAAACTGTTTAAACGAAAGAGGATTTTATCTGTATAAGACACGCGTGTACACGTATTGAAATATGTAAAAGCTGAAGCCTTTTTGATAAGCTCAACAATTATAACACAAGACATTACTAACCGTCCTGTAAACATACTATAAAATTGACATCCAATCAAAGAAACTCGCATTACCGTACAAAATATAACAAAAATTTGCCTCTTATTTCGCAAAAGTGGCAAACTAAAACAAACTCTTTACATTGTACGGCTTATTAAAGCATTGAAAATTAAAAAAAAAATCAGTATACAAAATAATTGTCCCACGACCGAATCCATAGGTAACGTTAAGATAAGAGATAGTATAGTATATATATTATAGTGATATATATATATATAGTATATATATATATAGAGCTATGCTTTCTTTTCGTCTGCAATATTCATAATGTTCTAATATAGACCGACTTAATTTTTAAGTATTAATCCAAGACTTCGCATAATGTAATTATTACTTTTCTTTTATTCTACATATAAATAAATATATATATATATATATATATAATATATATATATCTGATATAGATAGAGGGAAAAAACTATTTCTTCGCGCAAGATTTCCGCTGACCAGGTGGAGAAAAACTCCCTCCTCTCTCTCTCTCTCTCTCTCTCTCTCTCTCTCGAGCCTATGAAGGACCACGAGTCCTTAGGCTTTAATAAATAAAATTCTAATTCTAATTCTAATTCTAATTCTGTCTCTGTCTCTCTCTCTCTCTCTCTCTCACCCAGCCTCCCTCGCCCCGGCATCGGGTATGTTAATAAAGTTCCAATGCTCGCGAGCTTCGTATCTGATATTTCGCGCGATGCAGAGCCGGGGGCAAAAGGCAAAAAATAGCCCGTTCCCAAGTCGGCGGCGCCAAAGCGATAAGAGCGTCGATCGATCCGAGTTTGACACCAATTTCTCTATTGCGCGCGCGGTGCGCGAGCCGCCGTCGCCGCTGCCATTTGAATGCGCATTTTTCGATTCGACGCAGATCTCGCTTGCGCAACGCCAGATTAATCTCTATCTCTTGTATAAATGTATATATATATATATATATATATATATATATATATATATATATATCTTTCCTTCAGTTCGAGGAAAATGTGCGGAGAGAATTATATTATGCATATACGTATGGGTTTTTTTTTGTTCGAAGCGAACGAGAAAAAGGATGGGGAAAACAGAAGGATCGTCGTCAAAGAACGATTATTTTTTGCGCACAGATGCGCGAGTTTTTTTTATTCTACATATACATAATGGAAACAAATGAATAAATTTTAAAGGTGTTTTTTCTTTGTTCAAGAGAGCTGAAAAATCAACAAGATGAATGAATTAATTGTGAATTGCATGTACCAGCAAGGACTATAAATATATCATGGAACGCTGTAAATAGTCGACAACTTGCATTAATGAGGGATGTGAATCGGCAAACTATGTTTATATGTATATATATATATATATAAGCGTGTATTTATGAAACAGTCAGCGAGAAGCAGAGGAAGAAGAAAACGGGCCGGTCAACGAAAAGTATCGCAATAGAAAAATTATACGCCGGTTCTTTTAAGTAATATAGTAGCGCGTTCGGAGCACGCGAATCTCCTTTTTTTTTCTTTTCTATTTCTTTCCTCATCCGCCAAACGGCGCGCGATAAGCGTCGTTATTATCCGAGTCCTTTGAAACGCGCCCGACCGCCTTGGGCGTCGGTCGAACATTCTTCCGTCTGATTAAACTCAATTTTATCTACTTAAAAATCGACGCCGCGCGGCGCGGTGGCGTCGCGTCGTCCCCGTGCACACTCTCACCGGGCCCGATACGTATGGTATATAAGCGGCCGAGCGACCGCGCTACGAGGACTGCCTCTAAGATCGCATAAGTGTGTGTATATATACATATATATATATATATATATATATATATATATATATATATACATATATATATACATACATATAATATATATATATATATATATATATACATATATATAATATATAATATATATTACAGCTTCTATGTATATCTTTTTAAATGTAAATACCCTCGGGTTGCATCATCGTCGTCTTCAAAAATCTTTTTTTCTTCTTCTACATATCTTCTGTTCCCCCTACCTCCTCTCTATCTCTCTCTTCTCTCTCTCTCTCTCTCTCTCACTCCTTTTATTAGCCGACCGTGAGCGACCAAGAATGATATATCTATATATATATATATATAAAAGTGAATGCATACTGAATGACGAGAGAGTCTTGTCTGGTAGTGACCAACTAGGCAAAGAAATATAAATGAACGAGGGGACTACCACGTAAATCCTCGAACTTTACGTTCGAGCGTATGAGGAAAGAGAGAGAGTGATAGAGAGAGAGAGAGAGAAAGAGAGAGAGAGAGAGAGAGAGAGAGAAGAGAAAGATAGAACGAGAGAGATGTCTGTTACGAAATGTATCTCTTACACTGTCTGTATGCCTCCGTCTCATTGACAGTTTTAATTACTTTCCTCTTTATACAGGTATGTATATATATATATATATATATATATATATATATATATATATATATATATGTATGTATGTATGTATATATACACACACACATACCTTACAGCAGTTTATCTCGCACAATATGATAAAGGCTGCGCGGTCATACGCCGCCACCGTCGACGCGGCACGCGGTTATTAAATCTCATTAAATCGTCGCCCTGTATATATTCTACAATAATACTATTTATAAAAGATTAAGACTACGGGACCGATTACAAAAATGACAGCTTTGCAACAGCCAGTTACAGAAAATCCTATTAAAATATCACAAAATATGACATATATAGGGGTGAGGGGGGTTCCGAAGAAAGTTGATCCCTTCTTATTTTTAAAAATTGTTAAAAGTCCGTGCAGCCCCCCCCCTACTAATATAATCATTATAAATCTTCCATTATCGCAAGCCTTTAGGATCGCGTTATTTTAAATACCTTTTATGTCGCGTATTATGATCTAAATTGATCGTTATACAACTGTAGAGTTCATAAATATACTAATAAAAGAAATATCAATGAATACAGCTTTGCAATACACTTGCAATATGCTTGTGACAATTATTATATTGACAATTGGCAATTGTCCAATCCTTTGGAAAAAGAGAATGTAAATTTGACTGCTGATGCGATTCTATGGCCATGGGTGTAAAAATTTTATGAAATTAATTAAGACATGAAAACAATTAAAATTGCGATTTAAATATTTGAAATACGCGTGAAGAAAAATATATGAAAATAATAAAAATACCTTCGACAATCGGCTTGATCGCCGCGACCATTGTCACGATACTTTTGGCGAAGCAAGCTCTGCATGCGAATAAACGCATTCTTACTTATGTTATTCCAATTCAGAGTATTCTAATCAATTAATACCGTTTTTTCACCAGGTCTACTGCGAATTGTTATTATACATTTATAATAATACGTATTTCTTTGATAGGATATTAATAATAAAACGATGATTTTTTTTACGCGAGTTAATTTTATTCCTCGTGATTTAATATAACGTTGAAAAGTATATACGGCCCTCCTCTTATTCGGGTACTATACAGCTGTACGATAAAGAATGTCATTTCAGTAGATTTATTATCGATTTACAAATAAGATCGCAATGCGTTCATTTGTGTCTTAATTTAATGGCAATAATTGTATCGTGTCAAAAAACACATGCGGTTAGCAATGTTAACGCTTTATATAACGAAATACACGTATTAGTCTACAATAGGATAACAAGAATCGAGTACTTACACATTTTCACCTCCATTTTTATTTTCTAACAACTTCTTCGCTGACGTATAAGAATAATCGAAAGTTTTTCTATACTGCCTTTATTTGGCCTTAATCGCCAGCACATGTGTCACAGTATGACGCCTGGCGATGTACCGATTCGATCGCCGGTGTACGACAAAATTGCTGTATTCCGATGCTCGCGTCGGTCAGTGACGTTTAGTTCCGCGTTGCACGTTTAAAAATTAAAAATCTCGTCGAATTTTACATTGAAGAAAAGAATAACAAGCGAAGGATATAAAATCTATAATCGCAATATATCGTTTTTGCGAAATTTTCCAGGAAATAATACGGCGCACATTGATTAGAAATTACGCGTTTGTATCGTGCACAAAAGGTTTTTTCTTGTTGTTTTTTTTTTCAGAATTTTCCTATTCGATACGATAATCGTAAGATTAAGACTCAAGCGCGAAGAGAGCGAAAAATAACAAAAATATTCGACCGTCCGTTCGATCGAAACGTTCATTATATATTTTTCAACGAATCTGTTCCGAGCGCTTATGTTTGTTTTGACGGACGAGGACGAGCCGCGCGCCATTCTCGGAATTAGTTTTCGAGCAATTTAATTTATGCGACTTTTTTTAGAAAGCCTTGTGAATTATAATAATTTGAAATAAAATCTTTGTAATAATCCTTTACGCTTCAATTACGTGCATTTTATAGGACGCTAATTTTATTTCTTGGATTTCTTTTTTATTCCTAGAATTCGCAGTACGCAAGTCGAAATTTCAAGCGACAATAATATAAAAGAAATCATTGTAAAACTACAGAATATTATTAATGGAGTTTCGTAAATTTTATAAATTTCGGTAAAGTGGAGGGGACAGCTGCCCGGCGGCCGGACCGCAGTTATAAATAGAACTGCAGAGAGCGAAAGCACGGATGGTTGCAGATGTTTACGTCGCGCTGACAGCGGCCCGGCGGCTCGAGAGATAGAGAGAGAGAGAGAGAGAGAGGCAGAGAGTGGGGAGCTCCGAGCTGCGCTGCCGCGCACTTATCAATCGGACGTCGAACGATCAACGTCTTCGGCATGAATTAATTATTTAATGCGCGATATTTTTCCCGATACTTTTCCTGGCCCCTTAGTATACGTATAAATTGGCTGTAAAATTAAATTTCAAGACTTTCGTATTATTTATCAGTTGTATATATTTTTTAATTTTACTCATGGAGAGATAATCACTATTGGACTGTAATTCTGTAGTATTCTCTTTTTTTATTTATAGAATTTTCGTTGCATATTAATGCTTATAACGTTGGATATTATCCGGTTAATAAATTTTTTATTAAAACGCGTTACAAATCTATTGCTTCTAAGTCAAACAATTTAAAAAAAAAAAAAAATTACATTTTCTAGCGAATAATTTCTTGCGTTTACCGCATTTGCTTTGAACGAGCTTCTCTTGCGATCGGCGAATGCGTTCCTAACTTAAGAAAACAATAGCCGCTCTACCATGCGAGATGTTTTTTTTTTTTTTTTTTTTAAATGTTCATGTTTATCTTTATATCTGTATTCACATCTACCATGACACAGTTACATATGGTGTAGAGAAATAAAATTTCCTATCTCACTCCGGCCACGATTGTAATCCCCGTTATCGTTGCGCGAAATACCGAAGAGACGAAAATTCGATTGTGCCAAAGACTTTCCCAATACGCACGCCCGTCAACCTCACCACCGCGCGTCCTAATAGAAAACGCACTCGATCCGCATAATAGACGAAGCCCGACGACTCCCAATCTCGTATTCAACGTCGATCCAAAGACGGGGCGGGGGAGGGGTATCAGATTCATAGCGGTATATATACAGCGATCCAACGGGTGCTTATACTATATGTATATGTGTGTGTGTGTGTGTGTGTATATATATATATATATATATATATAAGGGCGAGCGCCCCGCATCGTATAGCTGGCATCCGAGCCGATGATGCGCGCGCGCACACGAGCACCTCCAGAATGTCAATGGACGTCGACGAGGAACGCGGCGTGGAAAGGGGGGCGGGGGGGGGGGGGCACGCACGCGCGAGAAAACTGGAATTCGCGAGGAACAGCCGATCGGGCGCGAGGTCGTCCCGGTGCATTGTCGCCGTCGTCGCCGTCGACGTCCCACTCGCGCATAGGCTGCGGTACTATAATATTGCCGCCCAGTGCCATGATACACAAACGCACACGCACACGCACACACACACACACACACACACACACACACACACACACACACACACACACACACACACACACACACACACACACACACACGAGAGAGAGAGAGAGAGAGAGAGAGAGAGAGAGAGAGAGACGAGATAGACAAGACTATATAAAGACTAGACTCGCTCTCTTATTAAGGCTCCTTGTAATTGGGCAATAAATGCACGTGATTTTTCTTAGGTGATTATATTGAATTTCTTTCAGGAGGGTATAATTGCCTTCTATATTAAGTATTTTGTCTCTCTCTCTCTCTCTCTCTCTCTCTCTCTCTCTCTGCTTTTTTTCATCGTGAAAAATGGTTCGAGCACGAGGACAATGACCTATAAAATTAGATTTATTATCCGACAAACGGGTATAATACACATTTATATGTATATATATATATATATATATATATATATATATATATATATATATATATGCACACAGATATACATTAATTGCCGTGCAAGTAATTAGTGTTCAAATATTGTGGGAGGGAATTTAATGTAATTCCAAGTTTTAATAATTGCCTTTTTTGTGTAAAATAAAGTTCAGCTTTGGTAAATTAAGTATAAAAGATTAAAGAGAGAGAGAGAGAGAGAGAGAGAGAGATAAAAAAATAATAGAATATAGGAATATATTATAAAGAAATGCATACGGCACGTACATTAGACGGACTTGGCATGCTTAACGTACTTATTTCTTTTTCCATAATAATATCGAGGCATTTGTTAGAGAGAAAAATCTATATACGCTACTACATTAGAGAATGAAAACGAGAAGTTTAGATTAATTATGCGCGGCTTGGGGAAAAAAAATTTTTTGATATCAATGCAATTTCCAATTCTACCGATCGCTTTAATCGACTTATCAAATTCACTGTTACAGACTTACGCGAGCGAGCCAACATTCGCTTGACGATCGAGCAGAAATATTCTACGTTCCTTTTATCGTGCATACGTTGTGTCATAATACTTTTGCTTGCTCGGTTGTCCGTGGATCGGTGCGCAATAATTTTTAACATAACGTATAACTCTCTATTATTTTATCCTCGCACTCGGCGTTATAAAATCTCATTATTAAACGACCGAAAATATACAAAAATGCATCATTACTTTGTGAATTTAGAGGGAAGTATTTTTTTTAACGATTTATTAGCATTATTTACGTTTATATTCGCTAATATTTAGTTTAAATTTAGTGATTGACGTCTCTTTAAGCATATGTGTATAGTTAAACTAACGAGTATTGTAATACATATAATACACTATACCGAATAAAATGTTTCATATATATATATATATATATATATATATATATATATATATATATATATATATACATCTATATTGGTATTGCCATACAATGAATCGAAATATACTGTCGGATTCAAGTTGTATTGCATACCTCCACCTGTTGCAGATCCTCAGTTTTCAAACATAAAATCCCTATTCGCTATATATATATATATAAAGTTATCTTTCTCTTTCTAATGCCAATGCCCATATACATATCATTACAAGTACTCGTAGCCGGTGCCCCATCAGCGTGATATTCGCATTTTGATTTTGACTTGCATAAACCTCTCTATATATACACGAGCGAACACCAACGAATTGGCGAACAGAAGGAAATGAGCGCGGGGCAAGGGAGGGGGGGGATATATAATACAACCGAGTCATCTTTGGGGTACGATTGCGTGGGTCAGAGGCATCATCACGCCGCTATCACGGTGTATTACAGAAAACGGGTATGCGAGGCGTGCGCGCGCGCGCACGCTCTTTTTGCAACGGGAGAATTGTAAGAGCGAACGAGAATGAAAAAACAAACAACAACAACAAAAAAAAACAAACAAAGACGGGATTTGATTCATTTTTGACGCTTGCGCGATGCGCGGCTGTGACGTTCGGCCGTGGTATACCATATAATACAAGGGCGGGGGGGGGTTGAGGGAATACACGGACGGAACATATGCGCGCGCGCGAGAATAGTTGATTCGCAGAGTTAAGAGTTCGTTTGGGGGAAAATTTTTTGACTTTTTCTTCTCTTTTTTTTTTTAGGAATTTCGAGCATTTTCATCTGAATCTATTTGACGCGGTTCTCTATAAACTGTATCATAAATTATGAGTTTTTTTTTTACAACAACTGATTCTGCTAAAAATGCTAAAGCTCGAGTACTGTTGATCACGTTTATTATAATTTATGTTACGTACGCTTAAGTTTAGAATGTGGGAGAAATTTATGAAAAGCCAAAAGGATAATAATGTTTATAATACATAGCGAATGTGAAGATTTCACTTTTTTTTCATTTTTTTTCATTTTTTTTTTTTTTTAATTAATGTATATATATATATATATATATATATATATATATATATATACAGCGATTATGAACTAAGGATAATATATTCATAAAACGCTCGCCGAAAATTGTCTAAAAATAGCCAATACATTATTTCGAGAACGCGTTCCTCCTCGAGCCCCTCGCAGTTTGTCCTTACACCTAAATAGCTATTTAGAATCTCGCTACGTGACACTTTTATTATACAATATATATATATACGTGCATACATGCACGGCTCGCAAACGACCCCCCCCCCATCACCCCACTCCTCCCACCCCACTCTCCCTCCCTCCCGCCCTTCCAGTCATTCCAGCTGCCCCGGCCGTCCAGCGACCCTCCTCCCCCACCCCGCCGCGGAGTATAACATTGCGATTTGATGTATGGACGCATTGCGCAAATATCTTTATCTTAGATATTTTTACGCTAATAAACAAACATTCCTGGTTTTATTGAGCTCGCCTTCTATTATAGTCAACGAGTACGAGATTTCAAGGGGAATGAATGTACACTATTTCAATAATTATGTCACATTGCAGATATACGTATAAGACATATTTATCTAAACAGAGTTCTTGCGAATAATTTTATAAATACTTTTTTATAATGATGTAAAAATTATCTGTACGTTAACTATGTAAAGGTTTAAATCATTTAAACGACGAGCATTTAATAACAAGGTGCAGATAAATACTATAATTAATAGGAGCCATAATTCTTTTATTATCCGAATACCTTTATCGCGCTTCTTAACTCGACTCTCAACCGCTACATTTGTTTTTCTCCAGCCAATAAACTTTAAGTGCCCGACTTTAAAAATAATGCTTTGGTTTTCGAAGCTCAAACGTCACAACTGGAAAAGATGTTAAAATTCACCGGGGAACGAAGACAATAGAGGAAAATATAGTTTTCACTTACTGTTGGAATTCCAGTGGGTTATATTTATTCTGATGTCTTTGAACCCACGATATATAATTGAATATACTCTGAAACTTGGAATATAAAAAGACGTTAAAGTCGAGGATCCCGTGCAGAATAATTTTGCAGATAAATATATAATTCGGTAATAGCGATCAATGGAATTTTCTAAAAGTTAAAGAAAGATCCGTCATTTTCGTGATAGCGAGCAATGGAATGAACGATAGTAAAGGAAACAAAAAGCGAGACAGAGACTGAGAAAGACACACAGAGGTATTTATTTATTAGACAAACGAATCTGGCTCCATAATTAAAATCCAGATGACGTGGGAGAAACGTGAGTTTTCCACGCGAGGCTACTCTTATACTGCAGCAAGCAAATATTAGTATATATTTACACGCACACACACAGACACACATACATATACATATTTATATGCTAGACAATTCTAATTCTGACTTCCAGCTGATTCATGAAGTTGAATATGAGCATGGTCTCGATATAAAAACAATTATATATATATATATATATATATATATATATATATATATATATATATATATAATATACGCACTTAATTTTTCTTTTCTATACATGGTATCGATCAACTTTCGGGCCTGAATTGCATCTTCGCAAGAATTTCATATAACGATGTAAATGTTATTGATCATTTATTATAGATATATTTTTCAAATTTAAAATCAGATACGATTGCGAAGAATCGAATTTAACATACGCGTTAGATGCTCAGGATAAGTTTTTTTTCTCCAAATATAAAGGGACCATTAGATGATGTTAAGATATACCTCATACATATTTAAAATTCATCATTTTCATTAAATACTTATACCTGTATGCGCGCATATATATATATATATATATATATATATATATATATATATATATATATAAATATATATAGATGATTGCAAAACCCAAACTGTTAAGGCATGTAGCGTTGAATTTTTATATATAAAAGTCCATTAAGCCAAACATTTTCTCGAGCTTTTACAAAATTCAATGATCGTCGGCCAACGAGAGTCCTGATTTCACAACCAGCGAGGAATATATATATATATATATAGCCACCTGATCACCATCGCAATTCACGTAATTTCAATTTAGAAAGTTTATATGCGATATCTGCGCGCACAACTGATAAGCGATACGCGATTTTTACTGTATTAATCAAGGATATCCAACGGGCGCGCGTATGTGGGCCCGCGCGCGCGCGCGTGTGTGCGTGTGTACGCATATGTCTGCATATGTATGTATATGGGTGTATTTTGAAAGGTGCCAACGCACGGGTCTCATTTGACCCATCTCGGATCGCCTTATCAGTCGTTCAGATCCGTCGTCGAAGCTAAAAGTGAGCGCGCGGCCGTCTCGCGCCGCGCGCGAACCATTCGAATCTCCGCGTCGGGCTTTATGGCCCCCGCCGACGCTGAAATACCTAAATTATTTATAAATTCGCGCGCGCTCTCGCGCGCTGTCCGTAGCTGCCTCCTCCTCTCGGCTCTCACCCACTCTCTCTCTCTCTCTCTCTCTCTCTCCCTCTCTCCTTCTTTAAATCAAAGCATGTCAAATCGAATGTACATGTACAAATTGTGTATATATAGATAAATATAAAATTCAAGACTCTCTTTTTAAAAGAAATCCACCGCTGTATATATGTAGATATATAAATATACACGCATCGGTCCTCGATGAGCCAGTATAAGGAGGTACAAGCAGCGAAAAAGAAATCCGTTTCCTCATTAGCAATACCATGAAAATTTATGAAAGCCACGTGCGGCTCTATTTATATGTATGCGTGTATATATGGTATATACATATAGTAACAGAAATCGAGCGAAGGAGTGGGGAAAAAAGCGAAACAGGGAAAAAAAGGTAGGAAAAAAAAATCCAGCGGGAGACGGAGCGAATCGAAGACCGCGCGGGCAGGAGGGCAGGAGGGAAAGGCGGGGAGGGGGGGGAGGGTGCTCGCAGCACCCGCGCACACCCGCGCACGTGCTGAAAGCGTATAATTATACATGCGGATATCGCGGAGCAGCTGTCGCTCCTTGGCAACGGTTGGTGTCTGTGTGTTAGTGCGCGCGCGCGCGCGCTTCGTTATCAGTTATCACCGGACGCGTAAAACCTACTGTTTATAGAATGTAGATTTTAGTCTCCGTTTTCGTCTTGATATATATATATAACTGCATACCATCAGCGTCAATTGAAAGGCTACATTTGTAGTTGGTAGGCAGGTTTCAATAAATTTTGAAGAAAAAAAAGTATGATTTCTAAATAATTTTAAATTATTTCATAATCATTTGAGATTTGTTTAAATCATTTATTTTTATTATTTTTGAAAACGCATGTTCAATTTATCATTTATGTTATAATATATTGTAAACATATAAACACATATGGGCAGCTTCTATTGAATTTGTATATTATTTCTTGCTTGATTTGTTGACGACATAGTAGCTAAGGAAAACGTAGTATATTTTATAATAAACATTACATCGTTCATAATATTATTATTTTTGAAGAATCACGGAGGAAAGAAGTTGGCGAAACTTGGAAGTTTCATCTTCGGGGCGTCGGGTATGTATATATCTTCATTATTAGAATTTTATTTGAGTATCTCTGCCGAGAAGCGGAAGCGACTCGGAAACGTTTTGGACGAAGCAAATCGATCGATTCGTAAATCCATCGTAAATCGTAAAAAAAAAGGGGGAAAAAAATTAAAAATCCACTGCGCCCCCTCCCCCCTAACGAAAAGTCTGGAGTCTAAAACACCAGTCTGCGCCACCGCCGATATTCCGATATAAAAGCCGAGCGCTATGAGGAGCCACTCTTGTTTATACATGCATATTAGCATTATAACTCGAAGACGCAATTTGCACAGTGGCACAGATATATATATATATATATACACGATCAAACGCGGCAGCTCGCGGCTTCATTATAAAGGACATTAGGATTCTGCGAGCGAATACGTAATTATTCCTCAGCGACATCGCGACCATTGGGCGCGCAGCGCACCCGCATATTGTAACGCGTGCGCTGACGCAGCGCGTCCGAGATCGCGTTCGCCGTTTTCCGACGGCGAGGCCGAGGCCCGCGTCTGTTACGAGAGCACTATACGCGCTCGTAGTATAATTCTGCTCCCTATGTGCGTATATATATAGATATATATCTATCGGGTTTAGGATAGATAGGGCGGGTAGATCGCCAGCTTATACATATATATATATATAGGGCGTCGTGAGTAAAGATCGACCCCGAGCGAAGTTTTTTTTTCTCGTTCCGTTGCACACACACACACACACACATATATATATATATATATATATATATATTGGATAGGGAACGTTTCTAAGATCTAAGCGCGGATATTCGGGGAATCGCGCGAACGCGCGCGCTATCGTTTTCATTCGCGGAGCGATACGAGCGCGTGTGCTGCATGGCAAATAGGAAGTATACATAGATAAACTTGCGACAGAAGCGAGGAGCAATATCGTTGCGCAAAAATCTGTGACCAAATTGTTTTTCTTTTTTTTTTTCATATATATACCTATATCTCAATTTCGTTTTAGCGAGGGTAAAAATAGACCGAATGTCATATGTATATGTGATATGAAATTAAAGTCGTTCTCTTATATCTTATATACGATATCTTCCGGATACTTAGGGCACTTTCGAAAATCCTTTCGAGACTTAAAAAATACTGTTTGATTGAAGAAAGGCAATATTTTCCTTTTCTGTATTTTTATAGAGATTTCGTTAAATGTCGTAAAAAAATAATATTGATAAAACGTTATTAACATAATAATTTGCCGTTAATCTTACTTTAAAGATCCATAATAGAATACGTTTTATCATATCTCGTGAATTATTAAAACTTAAATGTAAAACGTAATTTTTCCTCGTAAATTTGCTAGATTAATTAAAAATCTCGAGAAATAATTGAAAAAAAAAAATCAAATTCGTGCTTTAAACCTCGGTTTCTAGGAGAAAAATTTGCCTTTCACCATGAATTTCGTTAAAATAACCAAGAATTTCATTAGAAAGCGATTATTTCCTATATTTTATATTAAAAAAAATCGCCTAACATCAGGAAACTGATTATATTTGAATTCGATAGATTTTACGTCTGGCCGTTTTTTTGAAAGTAATTATTCAACAACTTGAAAAGAACATTTGCAAATAATAAATTGCAATTTTTTCATATAATGTAAGTGTTTAAATGAATTTAATTATGTAACGTGATGGAGTTTGCTTAGAAAAAAATTGAAAAAGCTTAAAAATCACCG
Source organism: Sycobia sp. Sy_11 (assembly GCA_018907035.1). Taxonomy (NCBI): domain Eukaryota; kingdom Metazoa; phylum Arthropoda; class Insecta; order Hymenoptera; family Epichrysomallidae; genus Sycobia; species Sycobia sp. Sy_11. Next base: position 1,561,335 of record JACCIC010000103.1, read on the forward strand.
AATTCCCTAGTACCTTTATAATTCAATGTGAAATCGGTGTAAAAATATTCCCAAAAGTGGAAATCTCGACATTATTATGACCAAGATGATTACCAATTGATGACCAGTTTTAACGAGCAATGAGTGTTGAAACAAAAATAGCAAAGTAATCGGCTGGCCAACAGATGCAATAGACAAATATATTGGTCCAAAAATCATCGGGTATATACACCTTTTTATTGTAGTAATTGGCGAGCCAATCGCCGAAAATTGTACGCCTTTCACTGGATCTTTTTAACCATTGCAAACGGATGCGAAAATTTTTCGCCCAAACAGTGGCAAATTTGAGCCAAGAGTGCGACGACCGCGCTGTTCCGTTGGCCAGCCGAGCATCGAACCGGACAATTCTTCGTATGAAAATAATTTCGATTTCTGGCCCGGCCTGGCGTTTACTCGGAATTTGAATTTTAACTCTCATATATGTATATATATATATATATATATTGAGGGTACAAAATTAACCTCGAACTGCAGACAGCGCAACCTTTCGCTCTCGAATCATCGTAGGAGTATTTATCGCATGGCAAAACAATGCCAGAGCCTGAAAGCATCAGAATTTCCCAATAAACAAAAGTGTGTGTATATGTATATAACTGCGGAGAAATATATACCGGTCCACTTATACAGTTACACGCGCAAGGCAAACTCTGCACCCTGCGTGATCATTGCGAAAGAAAGCGGCGAGAGTTCGGAAGCAACGTGCATCACGTGACAAGTGAAAATTGCGCGGCTCCGCAGAAGCGCATCAACAGCGCGCTGCGCAGCAGTGGCAGCAGAATCGCCGTGTCTCTCTCCCTATATATATATATATACACACACATATATACTTCTACTTATACATACATGCAGCCATATATACACGCGCGTCTCTAGTGCAACGAGCGCATAATATAAGCGCGCGCGCGTACGTTAGACCGCGATAGTGGCGCGCAGCGACGAAGTGGGGGAGGCGGTCGGGGCGCGGCGTTTCTGCATAGTCGCTCTCGTTCTCTCGCTCTCTCTCTCTCTCTCTCTCTCTCTCTCTCCCTCGCTCTCCCTCCCCCTCCCACACCCCTCCCGCTGTAGACGTCAAGCGACGCGCGCGCGGGGAAAAAGCCCCGCTGGGGGCTAGGTCGGCCACTGACCTTTATCCGGGACAACCGCCGTTCATCCCCATTTTCACGCTCCACGCTCGCGCAAAGGGACTTGTTCGGCCGCACCGAGCGCGGGGAGAGAGAGAGAGAGAGAGAGAGAGAGATGAACGAAGAAGGACAGAGAGACGCTAGTTACGAAGGGGTCGACCCCCCCCCCATCCGCCCGCTGCGACCAAAGACTTCTCTCTCTCTCTCTCTCGGCCTATGCATTCGTCTATTTCCGCAGCGCGCGGACCATTTTCGCACATATATAATATATATATATATATATATATATATATATATATATATATATATATATATATGTACAAGCGTATACACACATAATGCGCGCGCGTTATATATGCGTATATGCGACGACTCCGTGAGTCATATGTACTATATGCATATTCGAGGCTTGAGTGAGTTACGCGCGCGCCAGCGCGCGGCCGCTCCCCCATTTATAGCTTTGACCCGAACGTCTTATGCTAATGCGCTATTCTAGCCAGGCCTTTTTTTCTACGTTCTATGCGATATTTTTTCTCCCCCCCCACCCCTCCCCACACCGCGTGTTTTTTTCTTCGTTATTTGTTAACGCGCGCTTTCCCTCTCCGTTCATATCTCTCTCTCTCTTTTTTAACAAATCTGTGGTACATATTCGTCGATAAAAATCGGTATATTTATCGTCGCATCTCTTTGTGATGTATTCGGAAATCTTCGCGTTTCTTTTGTTTTTTTTTTTTATTTGTTAAACAACCATACAATTGAATAATTGAATTCCACTTTATTGTTACATAACAAAGACGCATGGAAATATTTTTTACCGCACTTTTTTATTGCTCCTCTTAGCTTCTTTGAAGTACGTTTTTTTACAATATATTTATTCAAGACCTTTGAAGAGAGAGAGAGAGAATAATTTTTAGCTTTTACGAGATTTCGATCTTTTTACTTGAAATAAGAAGTCACTCACCTCGCAGTATGAAATAAAATTATGAATTGAGTACAATGGAATTTGTATAAATATATTACAATCGAGATTTAATTTATATGTCATTCTATAAAGTGCATCGATACATCGAATTATTTGTCATTGGATCAATGATGAGATCTTTTAAATTTTAGATATGGCAGTTTTAAGTGTTTTAAAAATTCCATTGATTTCATCCAATGTAAATCGTTCTCAAGCAGTCCCAGAATAGATAAAATTCATAGTTCTCGAATAATAAATTCCGGAGCACACGTTATATAACGCTAATATTGCAATTAAAACTATTTTGTAGATAATAGAACTAATATGGGACAGTGTGTGCAGCTTCTTAATACTTCATTGGTGAGTGGAAAAAAACGTGCTACAGTTCATCCAAAAGTTTTGCCATATCTTTCTTTTTTTATTGATTCACATTAATGGCACAATTAGATTTCTACAAAGAGTATATTCTTTTCCAACTTCTCCGTACTTGTACGCGTCAAGAGATTTGCCGAGGGCAATTGTTGGCATTCTACAATTCCATGCATCCGATACCTATGGTAGCGCAGGTATAAAGGGGCGACTCCCATTTTTATTGCACCGAGCTAAGCTGTACAGGCGCAAATGCTCGTACAGCCAGTCTAGAAGCGATCTCGCTACAGTAATATTGTGCACCTTTTGTACTGTCATTCTATTAACCGAATTTCTATTACAACTATATATGTATATAGATAGATATTATAAGTATTTGTTTGTATTAATCAAGTGTTGTATTTTGTGCATCTTTTAAATGAACAAACTGATAATGTATATTTAATAAATAAACGATTTAATATCCATTGCCCTAATCCCAACAGAAATAATACGCGCATCCATAAAAGATAAGAAAATTCGATGAAACATGGATAAAAATTAAAAATATTGATGAAAAAGCTTTGTTATACGCATGCGCTCGATCCACGCTACAGGAAATTTCGTTCGCGTATTACGATTCGAAATGTAAATTTAACTAAAAAATTGAGTATAGAGTACTAATCATATAAGAAATAATATTAATAGCTTTAAATGAGTGCATTATATACCTACTGCAATTCTTTCCTATGGAAATATGAAAGTTTTCCAGGTGTGATCACATTTATTTTTCGAGTTAAAAAATATATATATAGCAATCTCATTTATTCCATTATTTTTCGACTAGACTTACTTCGCTCGTCATGTCACTACTTGTGAGCACAGCGGTATTTTTTATGTTTCACATTGAATTCTATTTGTCTATGCATATAAGCCAACAAATATTTAAGTTTCGAGCAAAAAAAAAAAAAAAAATTAAAATAGCGCCTACAATGGTAATTTGAAGAAAATAAAACAGATTGAAAAAATAAAATTATTTTAAAAAAATGATCGTAAAGCTTTTAATAAATTGTACAAGGTAAATGGTATAATATAGAAATTTTCGCTTACAAAATTTCATAAAAGTGTGGCATTTTCTTAGATTTTTACAGTCTGCGATCAAATTCCTGTCCGTACTAATCTTATTTTTACCAGATAATTTCATTACAGTTTCATGATGGTTGAAAAAAGTCGAGTCGTTATATACGAAACATTATACCGCTGTACAAATAATATTAATGATAAAAAGAAATTTGACATTATCATCTATTTCTGCCCTTTACTAAAATTTTTAATCCTCCATCTCGTGCAGCAGTTTAACGAGAATTTATTTCAAAATTCTATTCGAACGGTAAAAGAGATTTACTATATAAAAATGTGATTAAAGTTACAAACGTTAACGACTTTTAAAAATTCGTTACTAAAACTTTCCGTACTGTTGGTTAAAACCAAAAAAAAAAAAAAAAAAGTATAAATCCGCGAGTTTATATATCGCTCATTTCGTTCCGTATTTATTATTTTTACTCTCTGACAAAGCAAAGTAAAATTATAATTGAATTAAAATAAAAATCAAAAGAACTTGTTTCAACCTTGAACAAAAAACAAAACACATATAGACGTTTATATATAATATCCTGTCTGTGGACCCAGACGAAAAATCAAGTTTTGAAAGGGGGGCCCCTTTTAAATCTCTCACAGAGGCCGAGTGCATAAAATACACGCTGCACTAACCAACCCTCCGACATGCAGACGCCCATCCCTCTATATATATATATATATATATATATATATATATATATATATATATACACACACACAAAAGCCCCCATTTTCGCAGTATACGCATATTCCGTATACATAATACTGGTGCAAGTCGGAATTTGAATCTTCGACCGACGAGGAGGGAGGGAGGTGGTAGGTGGGGGGGAGGGAGTGGACGGTGCGCCATAAAAAAAACCGGCCAATTCTTTCGACCTTACATTATATGCGGCTAAGCGCGGGAACACGACGTCTATATATATATATATATATATATATATATATATATATATATATATATATATATATCTCGGCGGTTAACGAGATCCGGTCGTTCGAAAAATTATACAAAAAAAAAAAAAATTCCGAGCTAATTGAACGATCTGCGCGCGCGAAAGAATTGGCGCGTGCCCAACGAAATAATAATTAACAATAAATTAAGTTCCGCGTAACGAATTCAATCGGTGTCAATTGCACATCGTGCCGCGTATAGAAATTGTTCTGATTTCGTGAGGAGAAATAAAAAAAAAAAAAAAAAAATAAAAAAAAAAAAAAAACAGAAGCACCTTGGTAAGTGAATTTCCGTCTAAATATCGTGATTTTTCGATCTGACCTTGTAATCCCTATACGGATTACAAAATTATTTTCGTCTCATCCATAAGTACGCAATAAAGTATAGGACGCTCTGCGAAAAAAGAAAAAAAAATTCTCTCCATCCCCCTCCAACCGGACGCAGGAGGGCGAGTACGCGACTTCACCCGTACAGCCTATCCGACGTCCGTTACGTTGCACACTCGCCCGTATTTTTCTTCTGTCCTTTTTTTTACGCACATACATATATATATATATTGTTTGTGCATTCTCACCCCGCGTTAAGTTCTATATATGTTTTTTACCGACCGCGCCGCTCCCCGTGAACGGCCAGAGAACATAACCTGTTGTTTCGCGCGCGCGCTACAGGGAGCCGGAGGCTCCGCTGGCGTACATAATATGCGTCCCGCACAGAAGGGACTCGCAAACTGCACGGGATTAGCTCCCTTCACCCCCCTCGCCCCATCAAATGCAAGCCATTTTTCTTCTTTTTTTTTTTTTAGAAAAGAGATTGTTGTCCATCTACGATTCTGTCCCTCTCTCTCTCTCTTCCTCTTTTTCTCTTTCTTTTTTCGTACCTCCCTTTCGTGAACAGTGTAATGGATTAACGCGATCGTTTAAGGCTGCTGATGCATGCATTTGAAATATAGGCGGTTATGTTTTTTCACAATATACAGTTTCCAAAAAGAGTATTCCATACAATATAAGTCACCTTTTTCACTAAAAGTATTAAAACGATGTATGATTAAATCCAATATTTCTTTTTTTTTTATGAATAAAGAAAAAACAGATCATATTATTACGGTTGAGATTCAACTAAAAATACAAAGTCATTTTTTATTAGCTCTTAATTTCAAGCTTATTTATGTGTTAATTAAATTATTGCAATTTAAGTATTGAAATTATTAGGAGAATATGATATAAGAAATAGTGATAACAATTAGCATACATATCGTACCCTCAGATGTTTAGGGATTCTAAAAGATCGACGTATAAGGCGAACATAATCTCAAATAATTGGACAAACTGGTTCTATCGTATTAGGGAAATTATAATTCAAAATAAAAGGACGAAAAACAAATAAAATGCATTCCCTACAGATTTATATAATAAGCGCAAAGTATTAAGAGAATACATACATACATCAAGAAGTGGAATGCATAATTGAAATAAAAAGAATTCTCAGGCGTTGAGGATATTAAAAAAATATAATATAAAAGAATTAATAATGTAGACGTAGAATAACCTGGGTAATGCCATAAATTACGTATAAAAAAATAATAGACATCGTAGGTAATCCAGTGTATCGGGAGAAAATAGTCGTGAAACATGTATTAACATGCCCTCGACATGTTCGAATTGTAAATATTACCGGGCTGCATAAAGTTGACCAAATATTAAAAGAGTATAAAACTAAAGCAGAAACTAATAGCATGCTTATATTTGCATATGTATGTTTGTATGTGTCGTACTCATGCGCATATAAATTCACTTTCATTCCCGGTGCTCGCCGGACATCTAGAAGTAGCAGGAGAATATAATAATAAAAGAGGTTGAACGCGTCAAGTTTCTTTATGAAATGTGCATCAAGTTACAGTCCGTCGCGAGGCGCATAAACGGATTCGGTATTAGGAGCACAAAATAATAGAAGAGGTTTATATATATATATATATATATATATATATATATATATATATATATATACACGCGTGTGCGTGCGTCTATGCATATTTGACCTCGGTGGTCTGTCGAAACAAGCAAAAATAGTTATCGAAGTATCAGGAGCGTAGAATAGTAAAGGAGGTATTACGAGTTACAGTTACATATAGATATATGAGAGATATATAAGAAGGCGGAGCGATTAGCGCACGATGATAGGCTCTCCTGTTATTAAAAACAAACAATCGACGCTCGTCTCCTCCCATTTATTTCGAAGCCAGCGAGAGTCTCCGCCTTCATTTTGCAGTTCCAGCCTCTCGACCGAAAATCCAAGACCTGCGTTTTCAATTGGCTCTTGCGGATTTGTCAATAAATCGACAACTAACACGATCTCACTTGAAATCATGCATCGGCATTGGGGATTTGCCGAAAGAATCATGGATAATTTCAAGTATCAGGAGCTTAGAATGGCTAAAGAGGTTTAATGAGATTCGATTATATATCGATAGATAAACATGCGTCACATTCGAAAATCCGTGCGGGATGTAGAAAAGAGTTCGGTTTATTAGGGGTCCAGAATAGTAAAAGAGGTTATATAACTTCGGCATGGGGGTCCGCTAAGAGGCACGAATATTATTTCAAGTATTAGGAGTGTATGATAGTAAGAAACTTGTAACAATAAAAAAAACTATGATTTACAAAACGGTTTAATTTTTTTCATTTATATGTTATACACACATAATTATGTAGAAGATGAATATTCTTTACACGAACTTTACAAACGTAATATTTTTCTATCAATTAGTATCGAAAAGAAAGTCGGTTAAAAATAATCACAAATTTAATTTACAAAGTCATTCGAATCGGTAATTAGATAAAAGTTCGATAATGCTATAACTAATTTTAGACCTTATAATGAAAAAATTGTTAAAATAAAAAATAATGCTGGACAGGAAAAAATCCGTAAGTATATAAAATATTTCAAATTACTGCAGAGAGAGAGAGAGAGAGAGAGAGAGAGAGCAGAATATGAAGCGGAAATTCAGTTACGCTATACCAATGCAGTTTTCAGCATATTTTTTAACGATTTGCATTCGAAAATTCGATTATTTCCAGGAATTAAGGCGGCTGGCGCTCGGCGAGTCGAGGAGGTGGCTGAAACGCGCGCGCGGCAAAGTTGCGGAGTGGGAGAAGTGGCGGGGAGAGAGAAATGCCAGTTGCCACCTCCTTATAGCCTAATACTCGCGCAGCTCCCGATCCGACCGTCGTCAATCGCCCGTATAATATAGTTAAAGAGGGGGTGGCGTTGCATGAGAGGAAAAGTGAGTGAGCGAATGAGCGAGTGTAAAAGAAGAAGAAAAAGGGAGAAGTGAAAAGAAGAACAGCTGAACTACAGTTCCAAGTATTTCGCCTCTCCGAGTAAAAATAAAGCTTTCAATTTCATGATTTTGCTCAAAATTTTAAATAAATAATATTACGCCAAACTATGTATAGAAGATGTAGAAGTCGTAGAATACAGCGATAAAGTGTGTTTTCTATTAATTAACAATTGTTTATGTAAATATATTAAAGATTTAGAATTGTACTAATCGAACATTATCATTATTATTTTTCTCGAATTATAAATATTATTTTTTGGCAAGTATCGCCATTCTTGGCGATACTTTCTGTTTTTCATTGACACCTTTATTTTAGGTATGCGTACTATGTACTCTTAATACAAAATACACATACAACGAGTAAATTATTTAATTCAACTGCTAATAAATAATAATATATATACATAAATGATACGATATATAACTGAATAGGTATTCACTAATAATAAATGCTTGTATATATATATATATATATTGCTTTTAAGGAAAGTGGTTCGTCTGAGTTATAAAATACTCTGTATACATATTGTTGTAATTGAAAGATCAAATGAATATAAATAATTAGGACAGAGACAATATGCTTTGTCACCTATATAGTTGAAGGATGTGACAATACATGGACAACTAAAATGTCCACGCGTTTATTATTAGTTGAATACCTATTGTATGTCATATCGTATCGTATCATTTATGTACATATAGTATTATTAATATTAGTTGTGTTAACTAATTTGACAGATTCTTATTAAATTTGGGTTTTAGAAATTTGAA